>CM077803.1:10531065-10990158 GCA_039737535.1 Lagodon rhomboides | reverse complement strand
GAGTTATCACATCTGTTCACAGTGATTGTGTCTTCTATGTGAAAGTAGACAGGTTAGACAGTGACAAGTTACTGAGTGGGTTAAATATTAAGAAACGCAACAAATGGTACAAAACAATCTGTTCGCAACACAGTGGTTGGATAATGTGAAGCAATCACCCTCCAAAACTGTAAAACAGACACAGTAGACAATTTATTTTTGTTGCAAATTGTTTTAATCTGTTAACAGTACTGTAGCTAAAAGCAAAGTTTTGATGGGGAAGAGCTGGCTCAAACCATTTCTTTTTCTTGTAGACTAGTTCTTGAATCAACCAAATAATAATGTTAAGTTTTTCCTTATGTGAAATCTAACTAAAGAAAATGAATTAATGAAATATGTTCTATCAGTTGATTTACTTGCTCTACACACTGACACATTGAGTTTATCTGCTGTGGTTTAATAGTAGAGTGGCCCAAGAGTCAAACCCTGGGGGATTCCTTCACCCAGATCAATGATCAGCCATGTTGACGAAAACTATAACAGTGAGGATTGCTCAAGATAATCACTTTACTTTCAATATAATTAAAGGTCACAGTGTAATCCAGCAGCATCAAAGCTTACTGTTTATCAGTATTTAGATTTATGTCATTTAACACAATTACCAGTGCTGTGCTGTGGTAAGAAGCCAGATTCAAATTTGTCTAAAAGGCCATTTAGCAAACTTTAGTATCCTGCTGTTTCTGTTGACTGTTTTCAGAGTCAAACAGAAGATGAGCTGGCTCTTCAACTACCACCCAGCATAGCAGAAGACAACTTCCACTATGAAGAGATCGACTTCTCCAAGCGCAGACCTGAACCATCCTCTGACTCAGCGCAGGACAGTGGACAGCAGCAGGACACAGTGTATGCACAGGTCAATGTGTCGGAGCCAGCGAACACCTCGAGACAGACTGCTGACGAGCCAGAGGATCTCTACGCTCAAGTGAAGAAAAAATGAGTATTGTCTTGAGATCATATTTGACTTGGATTCATAATATAGATTCATTTTTTACGTATGCAAGATGTTTTATGTCAGTTAATGCAGAAAAGACACTGGAGCCTAGACAAGAAAATGTCATCTTCACTGCCTACAGTTAAATGAAGGGAAGCTCAAAACCTCCACACCCTGCAGCTCAGATGGTGTAAGATATCGTTGAGTAGTTTATCAATTAAATCCTGATATAAACGGTATGTATACCGTTCTGAATTAATGCGCTTTAGTCAGACACCTCAACGTTAGAAATCATTTCACTTAATTTACACAATAAATATATTTCAGTGTCAAAATTTAAAGTGAATTGCATACGTTCACATGTAAGTACTGTATATACCGTATAAAATGGGTAATTATATCTGAAATTCAGCATTTTAACAATTATCATATCCAGATTTTCTGTCTGTTTTTTTCATTCTTGTAAAATAAATACATTTAAACTGTGTTACTTGCCCTGCTGCGGCTGGCACTGTGTAAAGTAACTAGTAACTAAAGGTAAAAAAATCAATGTAGTGTAGTAGAAAGTAGTATGTCAAAATAGAACGTGAGTGCTTGAAGTAATTGAGTTAATGTACTTAGTTTAATTCCATCAACTAGTCAAGTGTCTAATCTATAAGACACTTGAACTTACAATCAATCACAAGTCACATCTATAATGTTTTATGACTGCTGATATCAAGCAACAAACTAAAGAAAACCACAATTACAAAACATTCTATAAATGTGGTTTTCATAGAAAGTGAGGACTGATGAGCATTTTGATGTAAATTCCTCCTAATATAAACAACGTCTTCCTGCCTGGCGGGCAGATGTAAGAGAACAAATCCAGCTCTCTGTACAGTCGGGTTTTTTTTAGGCACCTTTTCACAGAAAAATGATTCTTCTTCCCCTCGCTGGTGTTTCTTTGTGTGCAAAAATATATATTCAAAAAGGACAAAAAAGAGATCTAAGATATTTAAGATGAAGCGCTTTTATCACTTATCCTGTCATTTGTGTTTGTATATAGACGACTGAAGAGTTCAAAGCATCCAAAGCATTCTGTGGTTGATGAATTCAAGCGTGTAAAAGAGAGGTGGTGGATGGTAAACTGAGGATGTCATGTGCAAAATAAAAGACTTAGAGACTTAATGTTTCTGTTTCATCTTCTTTATGATTCGACACGAACGCAGAACACTTTTTACAGCTGTGTGCTGCAATAAGTGAACAAATCTGCCTCATGCTTCTGATGTGCACTTATTTGTTGGGTTGTATTTTGAAAATATCACAACAGGACTGGTCAGCTGATCCAACAGAAGGAGCCTCACCAGCCCTGTCTGTTGCCTCGATCAGTGTTTTCCCATTGGCTCTGTAAACTGTACATTTGTCTTAAATGTCACTATTGTATTATAGTATGATGGTGACGCAGCATTCTGAGCAGCAGGGAGAAACACTCAGAACGAGTTACCAGAACTCAGATGGCAGTTGAGGCATTAGGTGTGAAGGAGCATTGCTATATATATAACTTTAGATGAAAGAGGCCTGTGTCTGTGTGTGGTTAATACACCAAAGTGAGAATACCAAAGGGGAGTGGTGGGATGTAAAGCGATCAAGTTGTAAACAGAGCTCTGAGTAAAACAGGGAAGTTGGTTTGTAGCTTCTGTCAAAAAGTCCTCCGCACAGCTCTCTGCAGCAAAATATCTTCATCACGAGCAAAGAAAAAATGTTTTCAGCCATCTTGCCTTCATCAGTGTGTACAAATATGTGTGTACTACCTTTTTAAGGGGGTCAGGTAAGTTAAATCACTGACTCCACCCAGAGTGACGCATATTAAACCTCAAAGTCAGTCACTGCTGAGTCATACAAGTCAGCAGAAATTGTTTCTGTCAGGGTGTTTCCCAAAGATAGATGTGGTCATTTTGACATCTAGAAAGTGTAGGTAATCCAAGCTCTTATCCGTTAAAGAAGACGGTACATGATTTTAAATATGAGAAAGACCTTAAAAATCTCCTTTTCATCGCCTGACCACATCATAAAAAATGTCATCGATGAATCTGGAAAGACGCTCAATATGTACTGACTGTTCTTGTTGTTACTGTGAATGAAATCTTCCTCACTCTGAATTCGTATTCAAACTGGTTTTCGCCCAATTCCAAAAGAACATGAATGATGCTTTAATTGAAATATTGAAAAGTAACTTTCTTTTCACACCCTGGTGATGAGTGTCATATCAGTCCTGTGTGTGAATATGGTTGCTGAGTTTCTTCTTTCTCTCAGGTGAGCTATTTGTTCACTCACTTTTATTTGGAGACATTAAAATCACTTAGAGTTTGGACTTCAGTGTAATGTTTTACGCTGACATTGTTCACAGGACAGACAAAAAAAGACCAGCTCACAACATTCTGCCGTTTTGTTTATCATTGACTTTCTCTTCCACATTTTGTTAATCATGAGTCTGGTTCACAGGTGTTTTGGCTGATCGACGTAACCTCCTCATCACTGCACCAAAGAAGATGGAAGCACTGTGTGCATCCTGTCTACAGATCCCATGTAAATGTAGTGCTATAGCAGAACATCGCTTGTTTGATTCATTTTTCAGAGTCAAAGAGACGACGAGCTGGCTCTTCAACTACCATCAGGCATAGCAGAAGACAACATCCACTATGGAGAGATCGACTTCTCCAAGCGCAGACCTGAACCGTCCTCTGACTCAGCGCAGGACAGTGGACAGCAGGAGGACACAGTGTATGCACAGGTCAATGTGTCGGAGCCAGCGAACACCTCGAGACAGACTGCTGACGGGCCAGAGGATCTCTACGCTCAAGTGAAGAAAAAATGAGTATTGTTGAGTGATCGCATTTGGTTATTTATGTCAGTTTAGTTGGGCATGCACAGGAAATGGATCTTGATCTTCACTGCCGACAGTTGAATAGGGGGGAGCTCAAAACTGCGGCTCAGATGGTTTTGTTGGTTATCACACTGAGTCATTCATATTTCTTTACTGACCACATATAGCTGGTGTTGTGTGACAACCACTTTGCCTCGCAAACCTCTGAATAGACACATTACCAGTGTGGTGCAAGATTACGTCTTCTTTCGAAATTATGTGTAATTTAACTTTGTGATATTTTACAATTTGTACTGTATATCTTATTTTCTTTCATTGTTTTTATATTTTGTATCCCATATTTTTCAAAAATGGACATGAGACAGTTTCTGCATTTGAAGATATTTATTCATTGCACTGTAATAAAAACCTTGGCATACAACTTCTAAAAATACCTAATAATCTCGGTCGCATTTATTGGTCCAACATTTCACATATTGAGTGTAAACATCACTTGTAATCATACAGTTTAATCACAAAACATTTCAACAAAGTGGCAAGATGAATTATGCATAGTAATCCTCAGGCCCACTGGAAAACTGCTTCCATATTTCATGTAGTTAAAGGATTTCTGATATAGGCTCAATCTAAAAAACGGCTCATTAATGAGAGAAAGAGCTGGTGCTAAAAGTAAAAAATTTAAAACTTCATCTACTCTTTGGGCTTTAGCTTGTAAACATCAGCAGCCTGGGCACTGTACTGTTGAATCTGTCACGGGCACTACTGAGCCATGTTGATTGTGCTTTAGTACCGTGCCAGGTCCTCTGAGCGAATAGGAGGTAGTGACATGAGCTTCTCTAAACGACAAGTCTGAAATCTAACCTTGATGTTGACAGTCAAACCTCTTCCCTACCGCCAACCCAGCACCAGTCCCTCAGTGCTGCAGCATTAGTGTGAAGTAGTGTCCGAAAGGTTGGCATTGCATTGTAGATTACTAGCTTCTCCTCCAATTCCATATCTGACATTTTATTCCAAACAGATTTCTCTTCATAAAAGAGAAAGACGAGAGTCACTGACTGTGTTTTCATACACAGAGGAAGTTACTGACCAAAATGTGGTTGCCAGAAATAATAATTTATCATACTAGCTACTGCCTTTTGAAGGCATTTGAGTACATGTTCTACACTGAAACCAAAGAGGAGTGGGGTGTTTCTATGCCACTGTGACCTTTCAGCCAGGTATCTCATCCTGGTTGTCCAATCTCAGTTTTTATGTTTACATGGATAAAACCTATCCTGAACTAAAATTCCCTGTGTATGTTAACCCAGCCAGTGACTCTGATTCTGGCTGGAAGGATTCTGGAGGAACTTCCTGTCAGTAGGGTTTTAACTGTGCACTCTGTCCTCCAGTGCCTTCAGCTCAGCCTCCACCTGAGCGGGCAGATCAGCTCCGACTTGCTGAGTGAAGTAGGCTCTCAACTCCTTCGTCTCATTCTGCCAGAAAGGCTTGGGCACGTCGAACAGGGCACCCATATCCACGCTGCCTCCAAAACCTTTCGTGTCGATGGCGTCATTTTCTGGCAGCCAGCCGATGATGCTCTTCTTGGCTGCTTCCTCCTCCCTCTCTGTGTTGCAACGCTTGAAGATCCACTCCAGGACGCGGGCGTTTTCCCCAAAGCCTGGCCAGAGGAAGGCACCGGTCGTGGGGTCCTTTCTGAACCAGTTGACGTGGAAGATCTTGGGCAGCTGAGTGGGGGCCTTTCGGTTCTCCATGCTCAGCCAATGAGCGAGGTAGTCACCAAAGTTGTAACCGAAGAAGGGCCGCATGGCGAAGGGGTCGTGCATAATCACCTTACCTGAAGGGAAACATTAAATGCTTTGTAATTGTTGCAGATACTTGGCTTTAGTAATAGTAACTTCTTTATCACTCCATTGTCTTAAAACACTTTATCAAGAGGATAACCTTGCAATGTATAAAGTATTCTAAAAACTGTTTAATCAACCCAAAAACATTCATCACAAATGTATTTGTAGGAATTTAGACAAGAGGAAATCCAGGTGTGTGAGTTTGTACCTTTATGCTCAGCAGCTGCCGTGGCCTCCGACCTCATGGCGGCTCCAACAAAGACTCCGTGTTTCCAGTTGAAAGACTCGTAGACCAAAGGGACTCCTGACAACATCAACATTTTATCACGCTCAATGCACAGCTTACACCACAAAAGACTTAGAACTTAATTCTTAAAATGTGAAATATGTGAAAATGTTTTCACATAAAACAATATCTGTGACTAATCATAGAAAAACTCTTGATGTTTATAAAATGAAAGCAGTACCAACCTTCTGGCCTCCTGCCACCGAAGATAATGGCATCAATGGGAACGCCCTCCTCGCTCTCCCACTGGGGGTCGATGATGGGACACTGACCAGCCGGAGCACAGAAGCGGGAATTGGGATGGGCACATGGAGTTGAGCTTCCTTTATGAGAGAGGAAACAACAGTTTATTCTACAGTCAATGCTTTGTAAACACCTGAATATCATGGTTCATGCTATTGCTTCAGCATACCACAAGATGGCACTGTAAACACTGTGGCTGTTCAGTTTACATCTCTCATGTCACTTTGATTTATTCAGAAAGCAAAAAGTCTGAGATACAAGGAAGAGCAAATTACATTGATGTGTCACAGACTAATTTTTAGAGTTGTATATATACATATATATCATATATATGTATATAAATGTTTATTTATTTTTGTCCATGGCTCATTCATAATCAGAACTGGTGGGTAAATGTCTTTGCTGGCAAAGACACAAACATGATTCAAGCTAAAATGATATCAGTAAAACTGCTGAATATTCATTATAAACTAAGTGGTGAAAACAAATCATCTCATTGAGAACTATACGCATGTCTTTATAAATCCTGGACAGTCTGGGAAGATGTTACCTTGCTTCCAGGTTTTGCCGTGCCAGTCCGTGAGTGTGACCCCAGCTGCAGGGGGGTCCAGACCCTCCCACCACACTCCTCCATCGCTGGTCTCGCCAACGTTGGTGAACACGGTGTTTTTGGCAATGGTGGCCATAGCGTAGGGGTTGGTCTTGTCTGAGGTGCCGGGAGCCACGCCGAAGAAACCGTTCTCAGGGTTAATGGCTCTCAGTTTACCTGCAGAGACAGACGGGATCATGTGAGGATTTCAGACACCACCAACTGAGTAAACAAAGTGTACCTATGTGTGTGTGTGAGGATTCCTCGTCCTTCTCACCCTGGCTGTCAAACTTCATCCATGCAATGTCGTCGCCCACACACTCGACCTTCCAGCCTGGCAAAGCTGGTTTCATCATGGCCAAGTTGGTTTTACCGCAGGCACTGGGGAAAGCTGCCGCGACGTAACGCTTCACTCCCTGAGGGTTGGTGATTCCGAGGATCTGAGGAGAGGAGAGAGTGGCGGATAAATAAAATGCTAAAAAGGACTAATCTTAACAGTGCTCGCAGTTCTTCATGATCAAAAGACTTTTGAAAGAATGAGCACTGATCAAGTCTACAAAATATACAGGAAAGAATGTTCTATAAGTTTCCATAAAGTCAAAATTTAAGTTCCAGTATTTTTATCACATATGTCTTGCTCATTTGTAGAAATTCTTAATGGTAATCTAGAGTTGGTAATTTCATGGAGAATAATAAAAAAAAATAGATAATTACTAATCCAGCACTAACTAGCAGCCTCCCAATAAGCACTGAACACAAGTCTCCAAGACAGACAGAGGACAGTTTGATGACAGGTGATACAGAAGAAAAAAAAAATAGCGCTCAGCTAGCTGATTTGTGAAACTTTAATGTATTTATAAATGTGAACATTCATCTCAAGTTTAGACAGCAACACATAAGCATGCTCTAAGTTCTTTACCGTGGAGAATTGTGCATCAGTCAGGCTTTAGGCAGCAAGGTTCACTCACCAACATGTGTTCGGCCAGCCAGCCTTCATCCTTGGCGATGCGGGAGGCGATACGGAGGGCGAAGCACTTCTTCCCCAGGAGAGAGTTTCCTCCGTAGCCACTGCCGAAGGACATGATCTGCCTGTGGTCTGGCAGGTGAGATATCAGCACCTTTTCTGGGTTACAGGGCCACGAGTTGACCAGTGGGGCTGGAAAGCAGACACATGAGAGGTTATTTAGTTAAGTGTTGGTGAAATGTTTTATTTTTTCTGTTTATTTTCAAACACTGTATTAAACACTGTATTTATTTATGCATCCAACCTTCAACAAGGCAATGCTCTGACACTTTATTTAAATGTATATAATGCACATTTTTGCCACCTGTGTATAATGCACATAAAACAGTCCTTTCTATATTTCATCTTTTCTCTCTTATCTGAATCTTTTAAAGTATTTTTAAGTTTTGTACTTATTGTATGTCTGTCTACCTGCTACTGTGACAAGTGAATTCCCCCGATGTGGGATGAATAAAAGTCTAAAGTCTAAAGTCTAAATGGAGTAGGGATGACAAAGTAAATGATAGCTTTTAAAGTAATACAAAGCACTCAAACAACTGGTTTCTTTTGGCATTTGTACCTTTGAGTGGTAAAGGTCGTCCAACAGTGTGCTGACAACGGACAAAGTCCTCTCCTTCAGCCAGTTTGTTCAGGACAGGGGTGCCCATGCGCGTCATGATGCCCATACTGGCCACAACGTATGGTGAATCTGTCACCTTGAAGGAGAACAAAATGTTTATTACCCTGATCTACAACCTCAGACTTCCAGTGAGTAATAACCATAAAGTGCTATAGTAATTTAATATAATATCCTGTCTGATAAATTACTTTAATGAATTACAGCAACAAATCATTGTTTGGTACATCACGGCAGGTTTATGGCTTAACTGAATGTTTTTTTTCCTGAGAATTGTTGGGAGGAGCACAACAAGTACCTGGACACCGTATTTAGACAGCGCGGAGCCTACAGGACCCATACTGAAGGGAATCACATACATGGTCCGACCTACAGAGAAGACACAGAAGTATAAACAACCCATTAATGCTGTTTAAATGAGGTTATATTAGGACGGCGATATCACAGTCTTTTCTTGAAAAGGTACCCTGTGGAGTTTTGTAGCCCTACTGGGCAATGTTTCTATCCCCCGTTTGACCGTGACCGCGTTTTAAAGCGGGAACATGCAAAAAGTGCAGCTAGACTGAAAAAACAGCAGTGAAGAAGAGGACTGCCAGCAAGAAAACATGCATGTAAACAATGCAGCAGGTTCTGAGAGTCAAGGGTTCACACAGTGCAAACGTGTCTTACAAAAAAAACTCCACAGGGCATGTTTAACAGAGTTTTGTGAAAAGAGCTGTCCTCATTTCTTAATTGTAATTATTTGTGATTGTTAGTGGTTACAGATGGGACTTCTTTTTGAAAATATTGGCTTTGCTGACCTCCAGTGGTTTAACTTCTGACTTTGCCGCAGTGATCTACGAGTTTACTGTGGCATCACTGCTGGCCGTGGTTACAGATGCAACAAAGCATCCTTCTGAACACATACATGCTTCAAACTCTTATGTTACTCTTTAATGACACAACTTGTTTCATTATATTTTATTTATTCTTGTTAAATCTTAAAATAGTTGGCCAATGTTCAGGTTCAAATATCACTTTTCAAAGATTTGAAAGGGGAATCAAGAACACCCATCTCCTGGTAGCAAGGGACAAACATTTCATTTCTGTCCAACAATACGTACCTGCCATGCAGCCAGGGAAACGTTCCACTCTGGCTTTCTGCCAGTCAGACTCGCTCATCCAGCTACCCAGCTGGCTCTTCACCCCTCCAGCAGGTATGGGGATGGTGTCCCTCTGACTCTTGGTCACAATCACAGTCTTGCTTTCCACCCGAGCCACATCCTTTGGGTCTGTGCGTGCCAACCAACTGAAAAAAAACAGAGCGGTAAATCAGAAATGAAATACAATCATTTGGGGGCCTAAAAACAATACTCCGAAGAATGCATGTTTCTGTGCAAGCCCTTACCAGTTCTCATATTTGGGAAGCCTCTTGACCATACCGTCCTTCTCCAGACCTGCCAGGATGTTTGCCGTCTCCTCCGGTGTCCCTGTCACCACGTGCACATTGGCGGGTTTACATTCATCCACTGCCCCCTTCACAAAATCGGCCACCGCAGGGGGCAGCGAGGGGATGGAGGCCAGGGACCGAACCCCAACACTCGCCCCAACACCACCATGTCTGAAAGAGAACGGGTTTGGAGTGAGTGCTTTTTTGACCATTTACTTACGACTAGGAAAAACTGAAACTACACTGAATGAAAATTGTGTCTGACATGACATGCTGTTTTTCCAGACACAACCGTCCTTACCGTTCCTAAAGGATTACACACAAAAAAGTCTAGAGCAGCATTTCTAATGCCCTGTGGCTGAGTTGGGTGTAACTCCACACAAATGGAACAGGCTGACATCTATAATGTAGATGACCCTTAACAACTAATGCAGTCTACATTCAAGTAAATGCATTCCTGGTCTTGGTGTTTTCTTGCAAGACCCGCCACAACAGTCCGGTGATATGATCTATGATCTACTAATGCTAGGGCTGTGGTCTACCGGAACTTTTCTAATTTTCCCTTTAATAGAAAAAGCTATTAACTCCTACTCCTACTATGCCTTGATATCGGAGGTAGACTTCAAGAATTTATCATGAGTGAGAAAACAAACATCCAAACTGGAAGACAAGTGCAGATTAGCTCGTTGAACCAGCTTGGACCAGGATATAGTACAGCGTGTCCTTAATGGCTTAATTGGAGACGGTTGGTTTGGTGGTTAAGACAAGCAAATAAATTGTTTACCATATTTTAGATTAACTGATTAATGTCCATCCATCTATCAGTGTTTACCAAAGCCCAAAAATCACAATCATCCTCAATAGCCCAAAGTTATTCAGTTTGCTGTCATAGAGAAGTAAAGAAACTGCTGGGAAACAGCAAACTTGACTTTTACTCAAACATATTTATCAATTTCAGGCAAGTTCAAATTCAGTCTCTTACTAAGTTCATTTCTCTCCAGTTATCACACTACTGGTCTTTATTTACTGCTGTCTTTAATTACAGACTACAACTAAATGAGGAAATGAGCAGTTTTGATACCGATGGATACTGGTGGCAGTTTTAGAAGTCACGAGAGTGCACAGACAAGATGCATTTACGCACCAAATTGGAGTTGTGTGCTTTTCATGTGACAGCACTCAATGCATTTGTTGCCATGGGGCAGTGATTAGTGAAACCTGAGAGCCTCACACAGACTCCTCCACATAAAGAGAGGCATGTGGGGGGCCGGCCTGTTGTTTGTTAGCAGCATGATATTCACAAACACAAGCCACTGGAAGGGCTGCAGCTATGCAAGCTGTTAAAACACAAGCCTGTGTGTGTGTGTGTGTGTGTGTGTGTGTGTGTGTGTGTGTGTGTGTGTGTGTGTGTGTGTGTCTCCTGTCTGCAATGATCTGACAATTGAATAGACAATAAACTGACACACATTCTCACTATGGTTAAAGTTTGCTGGCTAATTTGACTGGAAATACAAGTCACACTCCTCTACTTATTGTTCCAAAGCTGTTCCTTCATGGCTGTACCGTGTGTCATCACACATGCATCACACACACTTATGCTTGTGCGAGCCGACACACGTCAATCTGGTCGGAACATTCTGAGGGCACGGGCAGCAGGCACGGCGAGAGGCGAACAGTGAGATAGCATGTAACGTGACAGTGAGGGCAAAGAGCGGTCTAATACCAGCCTCAGGGTCCAAACTCCCTCAGAACAGGAGACCTGACTATTGTTTAACTATTGATGTGTGAGCAATTAATCCTGAACAGACAATCAGTGCCATGTCCTTTTACTGTATAGGCACCACAGTCTAGATAAGAGAAGATCTGAATGGATAAAATGTCGATACGCTCGTCTGAGTCGTCCTCAGTTATCAGGCAGAAACAAGCTGAATAAGCAGGAGTGAGCGGTGCAACAACTGCAGCGTTCGTTGCCCTGAGTTTGACCCCTCAGGCTACACTACCTTATTGTGGAGGTTGTTGAGGTCAGCTTGAAAGGAATACCTGCAAAGGCTGGCAAAATACCAGACTCTTTTTACTTTGCTACGATATAAGCATCAAAAAATGATATGTGATGACTCTTTTGATAACACAAGAAACAGTAAAAATTCCAAGGCAGACAAAATCGGATAGTTTTGTTTCATTAACAATCTGCACACAGTGTTGGTACAAAAACAAGTTACTGAGTACGTACCAGCATGTTCCACAAATGCATTTATTTATTTGTTTTTATTGAATATTGAATTTGCGACACGACTGCCAGCTACACAACTACCAGTTTGGGATGGTGGGCTTTCATCAGGCAACAGGACAAAGAGTCAACGTTCATGTTAGTGGCTGTAATTGAGCACAGTACACACACATACAGTATCTGTACAGTATTTGTACGTACTACTCCTTCATTTTTTTAAACATATTACTTGTTAAACTATAACATCAAATGATGTTAAAAGAGCCAACAAGATGAAACGGATAGAGAGGGAGACTCGAATGGGGAGAAAAGGTGTGTTTGTGTCTCGTATCTGCAGAGATCCTGCAGCCCTTTGCCTAGATCATCTTATTTCCTCAAATTTTTGCTTTGCTCGGGACACTTCACCAAACCAAAATGACCACATCTGATGTCCAAGGAATGAGACTGAACAATCAACTAGCTTTCTTGTGTGTTTGCAAACAGCTCAGCCAAATTCTACTGATTCTACCTTTGAGTAAAACAGTCTTTTAATATGTGAGACAAACGGAACTGTTGACCTGATGATAGCACTAGATGAAATGCCACATGATAAGAAAAGTTACTACAACTCATCTGGAACTAAAACATCTGGACTAAATTTCAATTGGCAACCCTCCAGATAGCTGTCGAAAGCTTTCACTCAGAACTACAAATATGAACCTCATGGTGGTGCAAGAGCACGTCTCTGGACATTACAGAAGAAACACTGCTCAGAAACACTGCTCATGTTTTTCAGTTTTCAGTGAATCTTTAGACTTTTTAACCAAACTCTGAGCAGATAAATGATTAGCTGAAGGGGAAATCAAAGAACTACAGTGTCGCTGTTGACTTTTTGCCACAGAAGATGAAAAAAGAGGCACTTTGTCCAAGTTATTTTAGTTGAACCAGTCTCACTAAATCTGCTCTACAGTACATCAGTCTCTTTCCCTCACACTGCAAATCAATTATCTATGCTTGCAATGATCCACACCATCATGCCACTAATTACTGTAACCATCCGGGTGGTGCTGACTATTATCTCCACAGTGATTAGGATTAGGAGAGGAGATGACTGGAAATTAATAAACAGAAACTAAGAAATTCTGGATTCACTCATCTGCTTGCTGAAGCACGGGTAGCGGCTGATAGAGACTGAAGATTAAAGGTCAAAGCAGCAGGATTGGATTAGCAGCTCTGATTCTATTCTTTGCTTCTAAAAAGCTGCAATATTACAAATCCTAAACAGACTCCAATGACCTCTGACCCTAATTTCCCCCTGCAGTCATTCACCCTCTCTTGCCTTTGTCTCTGCCTCACCATTCCTCACCCATCCCCCATCTCTGTTGAGGACACACATGCCTCCATTTGACTATTCGGCAGCATTACAACAGTGAACACCATTATCTATTTTAAGGGTGGCAACTTTTAAATATGGTACATTATCTTGAAGGGAAACGAGGAATGTCAAGGAACAGATATCCCTGATGTGCTATCCATTCCCCTGGCTGCAACTTTTCCTGCAACCACACCTCCAAATCAGCGAGCCAATCCTCACACACCATAGCCGGAAACGCCTACACTCCCCCTTCACATGGATCCTGGTAATTAGCCTCTTAAGGGCAGAGTCTACACATGAAGCACACTCAAGCCGGAGCTTCACTTAAAACATGCACACGTGCTGCAGACATTATCCTCACACTGCGAGTACAGAATGTACACTGGAAGGAAACACATGGAACATGCTCCAATAGAGGATTGATGACTGCAGCCTTTAACAATCTCTCAAGCAGAAATGCAAACAGAATGCACATGAACATGGGCCATCCTGTCACCGACTCACATGCCCCTACCACAGTGTCACTCGCATGCATCCTTAATGACGAAATCAGAGCAAACACACAATGCTGTGGAGCGCTCACATTGACTCCAGAGTCCCCGAGTGACGGGGTGTCATCACAAAGCCTGGAGGGGAAGAAGGGGTGGAGAGAAGGAATGCAGAAAGACAAAAAAAAACTCACATTTTACTGTGAGGTGTTGTTTTAATCTATGAAAGACAGAAAAAGGTCTCTACTCAGTGTAATCTGATCTGAAGCCTGTCTCTGAGATCAAGTTGGACAAGTTCCTGTTGGCAGGCAGCAGAAAGACAGTGACCTATCACAAAGACTTATTAAGAAGATTAGGTGTGTAATGTAAATAAAATAAACTGGGTGAATGCTTGAATAGTGCCACGTGTCTTATATGATTAGGAAAGTATCTATACATTCAGTTTTGTATCAAAAATAGTTAAAATGGATGCAATATTTGGCTGTAAACCCTGAAAAAACAGTGGTTAACATTATCCCAAAGAGGACGGGACGTTGTCACGGTATATTTTCTGTATTAAAACAGGGTAAGTCATTTGGCATTTATTAAATAACCTTAACTTAAGCTGTCAAATATACATTATACAGAAGTTTTTGAGCTCTCAGGCCACTGTGTCTGAAATAAAGGTTCCTGCTCCAGAAAAAGTGGTTAAAGCGCATTATGTAGTTTTGGAGAGGTTTTATTGTTTATAATATTAATGAGGTAATAATACACACTCAGAAATATTATTTTTTTCCATTACTGAATAAACAGGCTGTTCTCAGAGGAAAACAAGGTCCCCAGAACACAGTATGAGATTGTGTTGTCCTTAAAAGTCAGTTTGTTTATTCAGTCATGAAAAGGAAGAGTTTGTTTATTAAGTTTGTTAAGGCGTGAAAAGTAAATATCTTCTGCTTTAAACTCCTTCCCAAAAACTACATAGTGAACCTTTAACAGGATCCATAATAAATTGGCAGGACATGAAGTGTAAAAGTAAATTCAGAAAAGGCAAAATCATTAGCATTCACTGAGTAAACTGAACTAAAACAGGCAAACACACATTTGAAAAGCAGAGTTTGGTAGAGTAGCATTCAAGCTAGCTGTACTTGTACTGAAGCACTTTAACTCTCTAAAGTTAGCTTAAAGACAACGAAATGTATCGTCCACAAAGCTAAAACAGGATCTAAACCACACTGCAACAGAAATAAACACACAAAAAAAGTCCCAGTTACTCACCTTCGTATGACTCCCAGCAACAGGCACGACATCTTCGGTGCAAATTTAAAACTAGCTTATAAAAAAAGAGTAAAAAGGCACATTTAAGGTAGTTGAGGAGGTAAAGGTGAGGAGCAGTTGGCTAGAGCTGGTCGCAGCTCATATCTGTTGCTCGGAGGGGACCTTGCACTTTGCTCAACGTGTTCATTCACACAGAGACACCTTATGTCACCGGCAGGCTGCTGGGTGATGTCGACCACAGCCTCCGGGTCAAGTCTTCAAACTCTTCAGTCACACCGGTACCGCGTAATAAAGTGAAGCTTTAACTCTGCGAACCAGCCGGCCCCGCGCTGAGGAGGAGGAGGGGGCGCTTTAATATGCAAACGTCAGGTCGCAGGTTGTGTCCATTGTTGTGTTTTCTGTCCTCCACACCGCGGACCGACCGGCTGCCTTCTTCCTCCTGGATGATGCAAGCTTCCACCAAAATCGCACGAGCTGCAGCGCGGCGCGCGGGGCAGCAGCGACAACCCGGAAACGCGAGCTGCGGTACGGAAACACAAATCACCGGGGACACTGGATGATGTTCACATGAAGCTACCCCTCAACCTAAACGTGTTCTCGTTACAGAGTGAGAGCAGTGTCTGCCTTTATATTAGTTTGCAATGGTGTCCAGGTGTTCCTTTTTAGCTGCATTAAGCAACAGGTGAGTATCATAAGTGATCCACCTCAGGTTAATCAGTTATTTACAAGTGTCGCTATTTACAATCTATTTACAAGCAAATCTTACTACTTTTATATCAACCCTCATAAATGAATGATACATTCATAGTTAATTAAACTGAAGTTTATAGTTATTTTACTGATAACAAACAATGAAATGCTTCATAAACCATTTATTAAGAAGTTGTAAAGGTTTATCAACATTGTTAAGAAACAGTTGCATCTTGTCCATCCAATTCATGTTTATAGATGAAATACACAGTAGCCTATTTATGAACTATTTACAAAGTGTTATGAGCATCAGTTGCAATTTAAAGTGTAATAAATGGTTTAGAAAGTGTTTAATTGTTTGTTAACAGTCAAATAACTGTTAACTGAAGCTTAATTAACAATAAATGTACCATGTATTAATGATGGTTATGTGTTAAACTGTAGTTGACCTCAAATCTCAAATACAAGTCATGAGTAACCTAAAAAAAAAAAGGGGGGGGGCCCTAGTTTTGTAAAATGTTTATTATTCTTTTTTTTATTATGATTTTTTGTTTTCTTGACATCAAGTAGGCTACTGATGTTCTGCATTGTTTTGTTGTCTGTTCTGCATTCACGTCACGTTGAAAGTTGTTTTTAGTGGGCAGTTTAAAGGGCCACTCCAGTGATTTATGTCATGTGTGATGACGTCATCAGGATTGGGTTTTACAAACTTTAAAGATCCACAAAAGTTGTTGAACAACTGTTTTCACTGGCTGAGGTTAGGCCACCTCATGAGACATACGATAATCTTTCTATGTGAAATAGGTGGAGTGCCCTTTAATATATATCTGTTGAATGTATTATACTTATAGCTATCCATCAACCAACCAAAATGAATTAGAGGAAACAATGCAGGTTTCAGGTGAAAGAATGCACGTGAAATAACTTGTTTTTTCGTATTTTTATCGTATTAACCTTTGCTTCTCCTTCCAATGGTTAAATGTTTCCATGAATGTCTGAACAATCAAAACCTTTAAGATGTACAGTTTCCTCTCATAGAGGACAAAGCAAGGCAGAAAATCATTACATTTAAGTTTCCCTCCACCTCTCAGAGAAACAAGAATCTCAGACTTTGTGATTTGTGATATCATGTTACATAACTGTCGAGTACTGAAGCTCACGTTTCAAACAGTTCTGTCTCGCAGCCATCAAGGACCGTGCAACTGCTGAGGGTTTATAGTAGTTCTTCTAAGACAATATTGTCGTAATTATCTCTTGTACAACCTTGATAAGCCTGTTTTATACGTAAATAGTTTTAGTTTCAGCCATGCGCCAGCAGGAGGCTTCCAATTCAGACTAACAGTACGCTGGAGGGCAATCAAGTGTGTCTGTGTCTGCTTTTTAAATAGTTTCCTGTTAATGTTTCTTTCCCTGGGAAATGGGGGAGGGGTCACACATACACAGATACAAACTATGAGAAAGGGGAAGTAAATGGGTGGGGTCTCGGCTCAGGGCTACACTGCATACATGAGATAAAGAGAGATACAACAGTCCAATATGTCTAGTTAAACTTCAGCCCTCCTGTCTCATGTCCTCTAACGGGGCCTGCAGAGTCAGCAGGCAACTGAACAGACTCCCAAAGAACACGCAACACACACACATTCACCATGAATGAATGCATACGTGCTATACGCCCACAAGTGCAGCCCGCGGTTATGAAAGGGAACATTCAGAAGTGCAGCAACAGGCAAAACTGCATGAAAGAAGCCATCAGCCATCTTTAATCATCCAACAGTGTGGACTTGATGACACCTTTGAAATGCTGATCACACCGCTGTAGCTATTTGGAGTGAAGTTTAATTCTATTTAGACGCATCGCACTGGTTTTACAGGCCAAAGGACACAATGTAATAGTCTTGAACAATCTGTGACACACACAAACAAAAATTATTGTGATGGAGCACAATAAAGACATAAATTGTGATATTTAAATGATGTGTTCATCAAATTTCAGATCTTACATATGTCTGAAAAAAATGACTACTTATTTCTGAAAAAAAAGGTGGAAGACTGAGTTCATAATGTTCATTCCCCTGTTAATGATCTACTGATGTAATCAAGCAACTGGATGATTAATTAAAACCGCTTTCTTTCTGCAATGAAACCATACAGTACATTGTAAGTATTGTAAGTAGTATTGTCATTCAAATTTGAGGTAGTTGTACTTTACGTTCTACTACTCCACTACATCTCAGAAGGAAATATGGTCCTTTTTTAATTCCCTATAATTATAGACAACCGTATTTACTAGTTAGTTAACAAATTGAACTTATGAAGAGATTATAGAATATGATGCAGTTTTATAATTTAAACTACAGCATATTTACGTAGCACTAATAAGCATTAGTTATTAGGTAATAAGGCCCTTATAAGATGCTTTATCAACATTATTATGTGATAATAAGACTATATCATTGTAAAAAAAAATAGCTTTATGAACATGATTATTGTGAGATTTTAAGACTTTTATAAGAACTCATAAGAAACTTTACAGTTTAGACTCCTAAATAATGTTAATAAAGGACTTTTAGCTATTTACTCCGGCATTACAAACACATCCATTGAGTTTAACCAACTTGCCTATAATGTCATTGCTAACCTTTAGCTTTCTGGATCCTTCGTTATGATTAATACATAGTTTATTTTGCACTTACTGGCAGTTTACAATGCTTTTTGCAGCTACTGCATCTAAAGCAAGAAGAAGGCCTCATTAGGGTTAATAAATAATTTATAATGCACTTATTGACTGTTGAATAGTAGAGAGGGAGAGGGGATGACATGCATCAAAGGGCTCATGTCTGGAATATTGACCTATTAACTAACTTCTATTACAAGAAGCTTAATTTAAAGCGTTACCTTTTTTTTTCATGCAAAAACATTCGATGGTTCCAGCTTCACAAATTAAAAGATTTGTTTCTCCTCCTCTTAATGATTTTAATGATTTTAATTAATTTCTAATCATTTTGAAAGATTTTGACTATTGGTTGGTTAAAACAAGCAGTGTGGAGGTGTCACTTTGGGTGACTGTGACAGCAATTCTCATTATTTATACGCCTTCATGAAGAATATTTATGAATATTTACAGTAATAGGAAATACATTTCCATTAGGTGATAAACTGTATATTGATTTGAAGTAGAACTTTTCATAGCGAGAGAGCAGTTAAACATAAACAATACTGTGTCACTCATACATGTTATATGTACATTCTGTCGATGCAGTGAGTTAATATGGTTAGTGTGTAACTGCGGAGGCAGATGATGAAATCCTGCAACACATCAACGCCGTACAAATACTGTACAGATATTTTGACAGTGACATGGTCACAAGTTCTCATCTCCTCCCTGCTCGGGTGTATGACCTTCGTCCCCAGAATTTCACAACAGCCTCCCTGACGTAAATAACACACAGTGTTTTAATCACTAACTCAATCAAATCAAAGAACCAATGACTAATTGTGCTCGCTCTGTAAACAAGTGTGCTCTTTGCCCTTTGAATCAAACTTTGAGTCATGCCTGAGAGGAATGATGTGTTATTGTGTTCACTGTACGACACACCACACACGCTCTGATATTAAACAACAGCTAACAATTATAATTATACACCCCAAACTGTTTTCATTTATGATTTGATTTTTAAATAAATGTGACTGAATCTGTGTTTGTTCTGTTAGTCTCCTGATGCGATTAGACATGATGGAGTTAACCTGATTTAATCTGGTATAAAAAAGAGCATGTTGGCTTAATGATAGCATGTAACAGTGCAGATGAGGACTGTGTTTACAATGGGAGGCTCTGACGTCCTTTCTGTCCGCTCTTAGGATCCTGTATTTGTTTTAGGCTTTAACCTGACTGGGTCGACCCCGGCTCTGTCCACACAGCTCCTGATGAAAGAGCCACACTTTGGCCTCAGGTAGGATCAATACAGAGCTGAGGAGCTGCTCTCCTGCTGCTGGGTTTGTTTGATTGTTGCTGTTGAAGGCCTGTGGGGCTTTGTCTTTAAATATAACTTCAAAGCTCTGTTTCCTTTTCACAGGTGAATCAATTGAAATATATTTTACATAAAAGTCTTTGAGGTCTATGAGGTTAAATGGTTCACACACCCTTGGATTTAAGCATATGATTTAGATAACACACACAGACACACACACACACACACACAATAAATGACATTTATCTCCACAGGTTTACTCTGGTGCTGTTAATCTCTTAACTACTTTCTGTAGTTACCCACAGAGCAGATTGATTCACTTCACTCAAAACAGCAGCATCACCTAGTGGACACAGTCAGAACCTGCAGTAGAGGATGCTTTGCTGTACGGAGGGCCCGGTCAGTGTTTGCTGATCCCAGCCACCCTCTGTCATCAGAGTTTACCTTATGTTGCTTCCATCTGGCCACAGACACATTTTGCCAAGATGCAGGATTAAACAGATGTAAGAACTCATTCATCCCTGCTGACAACGGCCTTTTAAATGACTTCATATGATATAATCTTTTTGTATTTATTGTTGAATTTTCTTTTTTGCTGATTGTTGCCTGATTGTAATGTGGTTGCTGCTGGCTAGTAAAGATACCTTGAACCCTGAAGTTGGAATATGTGGTGTCTCACATGATTGCCTTCATTCACAACATGTTTCAAAGGCTTAATAGAAAGATGACAACATACATAGAATTGAGTTAGTGTGTGTCGGTGTGTGTTTTGCATAGTAATTGGTGCTGCACAGCTGATGGTAATCAGCCGGTCATTCATAGAGGGAGAACAGGTGTTGATGTGTGACATGTTAAAATGCATCACGCCTGAATTTCCTTAATACAAGATTTTGATTTTCCTCATACAATTTTGCAGTTGATCCTTTCTTTGGACTTTATTTATTCATAAAATAGACTTAAAGGTTTTTTTTTAATTTTGTAGAGCACCACTACCCTGGGAGAAGCCATTTGGTGCAGTCTCACATCAATATAATTAAAAAACATTATAGTGACACTATGATTAAATCATTTTTAGTTGAATCCAGTGAATAATTTTAATATAATTCTGACTACTTAGGAATAAGGTTTTATAACATAGTACCCCAAATTATCTTCCACACATGAAACCATGTCAAATAACCTGGTTTTATAAGACTGAACCTAAGGGACAACTAATCCTTTGAAACGTGTGGGGTTTTATTTTTTTAATATGATTCTATGACCCAAGGATTTCCTAATATTAGTGTTGTAAAAAGTTCCCAATAGTCATACTTGAGTAACCAATAAGTAAAGATATCATGTTAAAATATCACTCTGGTAAAAGGGAGTGACACACATACCAATAATTAATAAGTAATGTAATAAGTCTTAAAGTGTCTGATATTACTTGTCCTGAGGAATCAAAGTAAATTGTACATATTTGCAGGTATGTATATTGCACTTTTAAAAATAATCAAATTGCTAATAAAAATAAATTCCTCGGCTTTAGCGTGGAATCTGCAAAGTAACTACAGTTGTAACTAATAAATATAGTGGAGCAAAAGCACAATACCTGCCTTCAAAATGTAGTGGAAGTATAAAGTAGCAGACAGTGGAAATACTCCACTACAGTTGTACTAACGTAAAGTACCTCAAAATTGTACTTGAGTAAGTGTACTTACAGTAGTAACATCCCATCACTGCCTAACATAACATACTTCAGTGAGTAAAAAATAGTTAATAAGTACTTTTAAAAAATATTATTTAGCCTACTTATTAATTGTACACACACAGAGAGTGTTATTAATAATATTGATAATAAGTAGTGTTAATTCGTATTGGTATTCTATTAATTAGCAGGCTAAATACTATACATTGTTATTATACAACACTAAATATAACGGAAGTTTTCCACATGTTATGGGAAATGAAAAGTAAAAACTTCCTTGAAAAAAAAACTACAACTCCCACAATGCAACAGGATCATGCGATATGAAATTGGGAAAGTACGGAACTGTCTGATTGTTCGCCTTTACTTTCGTTTTCGCTCTTTATGCTGAGTAACTGTGAGTATGTCTCCGTGTCGTGCACGGTATTGAATTACACAGAATAAAGCTCGTGTTATCGTCTCCTTCTGCTGTACCGACGCTTAAACGCTCTCTTAAACTCAACCGAACAACTTTTCCTCTGCAGAGACGACATGGCTTCTCTGGGTATCGGCGTCGAGTCGAAGAAACAGGTGAGCGCGAGCGACTGCTAGCATGATTTAAAAAGTGTCGAATGGCAGCCATTAATCCTGCTTTAAAGTCCAGACACTGTGCCGCTGTGTTAGTTAGTGAGGCTGACAGGTGGTGTTCAGATAACCGACTGTTTGTTCAGATAAGTAGACAGACAGCAGGGGTCACTCAGGTGAGCAGAGAGTTATCAGGCAGTTAGCCTCAAAACGGCCTGGGAGGATGTTCCCTCATGTGGACACAGCGCCAAAATATCAAGGAAACTAATTCATGTCATCTCTTCTTTGCAGGTGGATACCTTCTGCACAAACCTCACCAAGGAGGTAATTTTTCTGCGATACTTCCAGATCTTTTTCCATCAGTCCCACGAGTTTAAGTGTGTCACATTGATATAAACATTGTTGGTGATTGTTCTTTTCTTAACAACAGGCAGAAAAGCTGGTTTCATCATTCTTCCCTCAGAAGATTGACGAGCTGCAGAAGCTACTTGAGGTATTAGAGATACTGCTGTGTGCTCAGGGTTTCAGTTTTCCTTCTGACTTCCTGCTGCTCGACTCAAACGCTCTTTTACAGTGATCTTTCTTGAGACAAAATTTCAGCAACTCATGCTCTGTAATCTGAGATCCGTCTGGCACGTAAGAGTGTGTCTCAGTGCCAGGGAAGGTTGTAAGAACGTGTGTTTTCTGTCAGAAGTCTTTCAGCTGCAATGACCTGGCGTCCCTGAAGGCCCCTCTGGACATCCCGATACCAGACCCGGCTAAGGAGGAGGCCAAACGCAAGAAGAAAGAGGAGGTATGTCTCACGATCAGCAGGTTTGAGGCAGAAAATGTGATACAAATCCGATTAAGTGAGCAGAATACTTTTTCTTTGGTTGAGTACAGTTGATTCTTTTATTTTGCCATTACCTGTAATTTCTTAAGACATTTTAATTAAATTAAAGTCAACACCAAATCTCTCTACTTATGTTTAATTATATATTTATTTATTATTGTATTCCTACCAATGTGTATCAAGTGTACATTAATATGGGATTACACTCACTCAGAAATTTCAATTGGTTGCGGACGGGTAGTGTCATGAACCAATCAAAATTAAAACTGCCTCATGTGAACAATATAACCTGAACCCCCCTGCATTTGGTCAGTGCATGACCACCATCTTCACATAAATGCAGATAGTGATTTGCATTTCTGTACTTACCAAAGATGGCGGCCTCTTCGCTGAACTGGTCTGCTGTCGAGAGTTTGCTCTTATTACAAACTTAAAGGAGACATGTTATGCTCATTTTCAGGTTCATAATTTTTGTTTCAGGTTACTGCTCGAGGAGGTTTACATGCGTTAATGCTCAAAAACACATCAGTTTTCTCACACTGTCCATTACTGCAGCACTGTAATCCCTCTTTGTCTGAGAAGCTCGGTTTTAGCTCCTGTCTTTTTAAGGCCCTCCCGTCTGAAAACTGAGTCTGCTCTGATTGGTCAGCTCACACATGCCTGAGCCAGCCCTGCCAACAACAACAGCGTAGCTGTGCTAAATAAATTCTTACGTCCTTGGTAACGGAGTGTGATGTCACAAAGTCCAGCATTAAAGGCGGGACTACTGACGAGGCGTTTCAGGAGCGGTGAAACATGCATAATAGGTTTACTTCAAGATAGTAGTACACAACACAATAACAGCAAATACTGTGGTGAATAGACAGTAAGTTATTCATCTTCAGGACAGGAAGCTGATCTAACAATCACCAAGAGAGAGAAAATATCCAACAAGGAAGATGAATGCATGATTGTTGCATGTAGATAAACGCCCCTATTTATCCCATTGATTCTAACTGTTTGGCCCAAAATACTGTCCATGAAAACAAAGCTACCGACTTCAGGACAAAAATGTCGATCAGTGTGAAGAATGAAAATAGGAAATGTGATTGAAATTTGGGGTCAAATGCTCATAGTTGACTAATGTTAATTTAGTTGTATGTTAGCAGGATGAGGACTTTCTTCTTTGTAAGTGCCAACTAGCTGCTGGGTTTAGCTCGAGTCTCACCGGCCATCGGGAGCACAGGTACCTCCTCCCCCTTCTAATTCAGCTTCCCCGAACCTAACCCTTGAAATTTCTTCAGGAGCGACTGTATAAAGCTTCTCAACTGGGAGCCTCAGCCACGAGTTTATATTTAGCGTTTCATAAATATCAAAACACAAGAGTCCTTTGTTACCATGGCAACCAATCGCTGTGTAATTTCCAAGGAATGTTTTACAAATTGGCGAGTGGGCCTTTTTATTTTTGGTGATTTGTTTTATTTGGCAAGAAATCACATTCAGGTTATTCTGATTGGACTAGCGCTAAAAAAAAAAAAAAAAAAAGCTGTTTGAGAGATGGAAGTATCCTGCAGACTGCAGTGCAGCGCAAAATCCTCCCTGACGTTAAGATGAAAGCAGAGAAGTCACTCAAGGATAAGGATATTTTTTCACTCTTTCTTTTATCCCATATTTATACAGATGTCCCCTCTATTTTAGCAGTTGCTGCCACATTGCACACATTGATTTAGAGGAGGAAAGAGTGCAGCCCTGCCAGTGTCGCTAGTTTTATGTGGGGGGAAAATGGGTTGAAAGAATATTTGGCATCATACAGCAACTCTTGGGAACAATCTTGAGTCTGTTAGAGTGCATTCAGGAGCAGGGACTGCTGGAAGTAGGTTACATTTCTTATACAAAGAAAAAAAATCCCTCGTTTGACATCTTCGGGAAAAAAAAAATCACGTGGGTGAGCTGTCTTAGAGATTAATAGGCAATGAAAACTCTTTGACCTGCTGCCTTCTGTTCTTATGTTGCAGAAGGAGGCGAAGGAGGGAAAGAAAGACAAGGACAGCGATAAAGAAGACGAAGATTCAGGTAAATGACGAGACTGAGAGGATGATGAAGCAACATACTGATTGAAAGTAGAAGAAATGGTTGTAGTACTGTACAACAACCCTGGGTTTTGTGTGATTGCAGCATGCAACATGTTTGTTATGTTGTGAAAATATAAATGAGACTGGTGTCTAAAAATATTTCTATGCCAGTAAGTTGATTAATTTCACAAATCTCATTATCAGAGGTGAACCATGACAATAATTTGGCAGCTACACTTCTAAAAACAATGAATATTTATTAAAAACATTTTAGCGACAAATCAATCCCTGCCAGATATTATTGCTTCTCCACCTATTCCCTAACCAAAAAAACTGAAAATGAGGAGTCTAACTATAATTAAAGACAACACTAAGCTGTTTTTGTGAGCGTGTTCTAAATTAAAAAAGGAAATCCCTTTAGAAAGCAGCCCAGGTGAAGCCAAACTGAACCAGAATTTTCTGATCTGGAGACTAATGTTTGGGGATGTTCTGTCCACCAGGGCCGCCCTGTGGTCCCATCCCCAGCAACGAGCGAGTAGAGAGTCTCCTGCGGGAGGTCAAGCCTCAGATCCAGACACTGAAGGAGAAGCTCAACACGGTCAGTCAAGGAAATCAGTCACAATTGTTATTACCTTTTCTTATCTAGTGTACAGTTAATGTAAGGAATGGCCTGTGAGTTCTTCTCATGAGCTCACATGTTTCAACAGCTCTGATAAATGAGCTCACTTGGTTGGACCGGTTTTAAATGGGGATAATAACAGTGGTAACTGTGAACACTGACAAACATGTATATTATTAAATTTTTGTGGCAGGTGTCGATGTGGGTGCAACTCCAGGTCCCTAAAATTGAAGACGGTAACAACTTTGGAGTGGCTGTACAGGTTAGTAACGGCTGATATTTTGTTGGAGCGGTACAATGGTCCTCTTATTCTGTTTGTTAAGATGTTCAGAGATTTCTCGTGTATTGTTAATCTCTCGTGTGAACATTGGGTTTGATATATTTGTTCTTGTGCAACAGGAGAAAGTGTTCGAGCTGATGACGAACACACGCACCAAGATCGAGGCGTTCCAAACCCAGATTTCAAAGTAAGAGCCCACAACAACGTAGTCAGTTTGTTTTTTTTTGTTCTTTTATTATTTGAATGATAAAAAAAAAGATGCCGTCACACAAACAAGATGCATCGTCCCTCTCCAATCGCACAGGTTTTATCAGTTAGTTTGGCTGGTTTTGGTTTTCAGTTTCAGGTGATCAAACAGTACGTGTTGTAGAAGCATCATAAATGTGTTTAAATGTGGTTTTTCATGCCCCACTGAAGCAGCAAAACACAAGTGTCATGGACTGAACACACTTAAAGTCTTGAAAATGCATAGTGAAACTGGGACTTTTTGAAAAATGAAATACTACAATCTTCCTTTCAAAAAAAAATTAGAAGTTGCAGCCTCTCTTGGTCCATTATGACCAGTAGCTTATATTAGCTGATATTAGCAAACTTATAGGCGGAATTGATTGAATCAAAGTCGGCCCCTCCTCCCACCCTCACACACTGTGTGCTGTTATTGGCTGCCCAAAGGTAAACGCCCACACAGGAAAATAAGTAAATAAAACACCATAACCTTTAACCTAACCGCACACTTCTAGTGGTTCATCAGTGGTGATTGGGCGGCATTATTTTTGTAAAAGCCTGTACATTGTTTTTTTTTCCAGAAAATCCTAAGCATTCTGCCTTTAGGGAAATTTTACTTTGTAACAAACACTAGTAAATTTACTGACTTTATATGCTACAAAGTCTTAGCATTAAGCAAAACTAATAACTGTTGTTCAAAGTTAAAGTCTCACAGAAACAAAAATGGACTCTGGTGATCTTTGATAGGTTCCAGCAGTAAACCAGTTCTGAGGTATAGCGTGGTTTAAAAACAGCCACTTATATATTATCTATGGTATTGAATTCTAACCTATTAGTGCTATTAAAGATATATATATTTCAAGTTTATATCAAGTTTCGTGTCTGACATCATATTTTGTGAAATTATAATAAAGCATTTGTTCAACCTGAAACTGTGGTAACTGTACTGTGAAAATCTCATACTGTTGCAACCCTAATCACAATTATAACTGAGTGGTCAAGCCTCAACATGTCCTGTAGGCGACTGTAACTTCTCCTTCCTTGCTTTCTTTAGATATTACAGCGAGAGAGGTGACGCTGTGGCCAAAGCCTCCAAACAACCCCATGTGGTCAGTATCTCAACAGAGAGGGTCATTGTAACACCTTCCTTCTCTGTATATTTGTGTTTTTGAGTTTTAATGGTCACACTCGCAGTGATGGGATAACCTTGGATAAAAGTTGTTGATCTTCGTCAACTCTGCGTTGTGTGTTCTCTGCTGCAGGGAGACTACCGACAGCTGGTCCATGAGCTGGACCAGTATCAGTACTGCGAGCTCCGCCTTGTGGTCCTGGAGATCTGCAGCACATATGTAAGACACCCGCACCCTGTTGTTGTTTACTGTTGGGTTGTATTTGTGTTATTAAAAAAAAATGGAACAAATTCAAGTTGTACAAAATTTGAGACTGCATACATGTAATCTTAATGTTGGAAATCATATACATGAAACTCCCTCTGCTGTAATCATGATCTGTGTTTTGAATAAAACTACCCAGACACCTATAAAATATTCCAGCCGTGTCCCAGCAGCAGGGACACTGGCTAAATGGAATCCATTCCTTCTTAATAGGAGGGTAATTAAACTAATTGCTGCGCTTGTGTTAAATTGATTGGCACGCCATCTCCTGTCCATTAATCACTGTTTGTCTCGTTCCTGTGGCTATTGTCCTCCTATGTTTGATGCTGCTAATGAACGAGGCGGTACAGGTGATGATGAAAGGAGCTGTTTGACACGATCACAGCTCTGTTTCTGGCCATCTCTCTCTTTTATTACCGCCTCTAACCTTTCTGTCTCTCTCGCTCGCTGTCTATCTTTCTTATATCTTTCTCCCACTGACGTCTCTCTTTGTGTTTCTCTCTCCAGGCTGTGCTGTTTGACATCATTAACAAGAACTATGACAAGATTAAGAAGCCCAGAGGAGATGGCAAAGCTCTCATCTACTGAGACCGACTCTTAACACACTCGCAGCCTTTCTAATAAGATACAAGCAGTGTAGTGTGACACTATTATCAAGTAACAAAACACCTGCTCTGACAGAAAATTCCTTTTTTTCATACTGTGCATTCATTTTGGCTCAGATTACACAATAAAGCAACTTGATTCTGATAATTCTGTGCACTTCTTTTGTCCGAATGTGAATTTAAAATGTGGTTTTAGACTAACAGTGGCCGACACTGAACATCACCTGCATATTCATCTGAGTCTGAGCTTTTAAAATCACAATCACGTCCCTAATACATCATCTACTGTGGGTTTCATACTACTGAGGCTGTTTATCGATGTCTGTGGTGGTAACAAGTCCCTCTCCTGGCAGACCGGGACCGCTCCAGCTCGATTTGAGTCTGTACAATCCCTGATAGAGTCCACTCCATCCCAGGTAGCCCAGAGCTCCTCCCAGCTGCTGGGAGGGGAACTGGGGGAAGTGTGCGAGCAAACACAGCAGCAGGAACATCCAAACAGCGAGTAGAAGCACACACAGGAGGAAGATGAATCTCAAAGGGCCTCCAGGCGACCTCTGCAGAGACTTTGCTTGAGCCAGGTGATCGCCAAAGACGGACATCTCCTCGATCAGCAGCAGGCAACACAAGCAGAGGATGAGGACGTCTTCGGACACTTCGTAACCTCTCCACATCATCTTGGCTTTGAGGCAGGAGGCCTTGGTGAGGTCTTCATGCAGGAGCAGCAGGGGCTGTGCTGCAGAGGCAGCGCCTTGGATATCCTGAGCAGGGGTCATTGGTTCGTAACAGGTTCCTGCAGCGTTCTCCAGCAGGGTCAGGAGACGCCGACAGCCCCACCAGAGCAAACCCACCAAGCCTATCCGAGAGAGGTGGCGGAGGGAGAGGGAGAAGGAGTGACGGGCGGATATGGAGAGGAGGAGGACGAAGGAGCCTGCGAAGGTGCAGGTCCAGCCCCAAGTGGACTTCAGGAACTTCCTGTGGGGGAGAGTTGAAGCAGAAGTCAGTGAATGATCCATAGGGCTGACCCACTGAGCCATGTGTGGGGTTGAATTATAAGCTCTGGCCTTAAATTTTGTAGTTTTTAAAATCCACTTGAATCTATTGCTCTGCAAAAGGATGAATGATTGCTCGGCTAATGGCTTCACATCGTGAGTTATGTAACATCAAAACACATTAAATAACCTCACAAAAATGTGTGGAGTCAGCAAAGCCTGAAGGGTTCATGTTCAAACTTGTATCAACTTAATCCGTCCCTTAAAAATGTACAGTAGGAAAGGCACCAGTACAATATACAGTACTATATTAATACAGATTATGTGTTATGAGTAATGTATACTATGACGAAAAGTATTTTTTCAGATATCTGATGCTTTTATTGTTTATGGAGGAGATGGGGAACACGGACCAAGATAAAACAAAGGTCACTGAGGGAAGTTATTAACTTATACGATAGAGAGGAGTCAGTCAAAGTTAGTAAGCAAACATTAGCTAGCATGAGCCGTCATAAGCTACATACCAGACCAAGTTTGGGTGTAGTGGCAAAACCTCTGAGTGCACTGAACTGAGCAATGGTGCATTTTTTGCTAATGAAATCAACAATCAATTTGCAAGATATAAAATGTGTTGATATGAGTTCAAAAGGTTATGTAGTCTTGCTTTAATGCTTACATTAACTTAGATCTGAATCTGTAAACTAATCATTTCGAGTCACTGTTTACCTTCAATAAAGTGATGATATACCTACTTGAAGAATCCTGCTTGACTACAGTATATTTAGTGTGAAAGAATAATTACAACTTTTACATTTAATTGGTCTTTAAAAGTGTAATATGTAAGAGTTGGCCACCCTGTCGAGTCGTACTCCAAACAAATAGGGGGCAGTATATCTATATACTATATATATATATAGTAACTGCTAACTGTAGCTGCCATTAGCTAATAAACTCAGTTCTCTGCGCAGTTAGCGGCTAGCGGAGCTCGGATTATTGTGGGGGTGTTGGTGTTGTTTACACCGCAGGTTTGGACTGCCAGGATGAGGATTTTTTTTTCAGGCACAGGAGGGAGGAGGGATTATGGACCTTGTGGCACTGGAATGCAAAACAAAACTGGAGCTGGGTGAGCAGGCAACGTAACCGGGCCTGACCTACTATTGGATTATCATCTCTTGAGGTACACAGTGGTATTACGAGACAGGACGGGCTGGGGATAGCTGGTTAGCATGCTAACTTCAATACATATCTCTGCAACACAATACACAGACATGTCTGACATAGCGTCAAAACTTCTTCACATTCTGTGGTAATTTTAGTTCATTTTTGGATGTTTCATACACATTCTGACATATTGTTCCTTAAATGTGAGTTTAATGACCTTTGGGCTCATAATGACAAGCATTCATGACAGTTTTTAAAGGTGCGCAGAGGTCCAAATAAAAATCATACAGCTGCTTTATTAGTTCCCGGCAACTAGCTATGAGAGCTTCCATTTAAAAGCTTAAATACAACCATGACCTTTTCCAGAGCCCTCACCTGTACAAGAAGTTGTTCTTATTGGCGAAGATGCTGTACTTTGACACCCAGAAGCTCAGCACAGGACCAAACAGAACCAAACCAGACAGCATCAGGTGGAAATGTCCTCTGACCAGGCTGCTTCCGAAGACTCTGGCCAGTATGTTTGTGACAAACACCAGAACAGCATTCAGGAGTCTGAGGATGAATTTTCCCGGCAGTATAAGCTCTGCAGTGATCTTGCGTAACTTCTCCAAGTTGATCTCTGGTGTGGGGCCATTCGAGGAGTTCTCAGTCTTCAGATCCATGCTTATCTATTCTGTTTGTCTTCCTGATGACGCCTTTTGTAGTTTTAGAGTCTCTTCTCTTTGGAGCCCCTTTGGTGGAGTCTGGCCTCACTTTCTTTTGTCTTTGAAAGGCACAGCAGTTCCACTCTGGCAGCCTTTCCACTCTATCACTGTCAGACGTGCAGGAGGGCACATGGTTTATAAAAATACAACCCCTCTGTCCCCTTTCCCCTCAAAAGCCCTCCCCCTCCACAACACAGACACAGAGTGTAGACACGGTATTAACTGCTGCTGTAACTGACCCCATTATTCTCAAACAATGATCCAACACATTGTGAATATGATCCCTTTAGAAGGCAGCTGATGATATAAAAAAAAAAACTCACTCTGCGGCTTGAAACTAAACGATAAATCTTACATAATGGCTTCAAACAACTACTTTGCAATCAGACTTCTGGTTTGCTGCAACTTTGTTCAATTACATTTGCATGTAGCATCAAAAGAGGCCCGTCTAGTCCTGCGAAAAGAGTCAAACATGTCATTTGGCTCCTTCTTTGGTTCTCCTTAAGTCTCTCCATTCTTAGAATCAGCTGTTCGAGCCAAAACTAATTTAAGTTATAAACTGTTGCCAGACCGCATTTGGCGCCCTGAACAGCTGCGTTTCTCACAGCACTCTCACTCTTTTTTATTTCCAGGCCCACTCCTCAGGCCAGAGCCTTTTAAAACCTCCCCAACTCTCAGAGCCAAATTGAGTAAATTTAGTCTTTCCATGGGATTTATGCTCAATAAAACAAACGAGAAGTGTTTTTTCAAGCGAGGACATCCAGTCCCACTTCTAATATGGTCTCCACACTAACAGAAATACTGCTGGAGTCCATGTGTGAAAGGTTTTTTTTTTTTTTTTAGTGAAACAGTTGTTACATAATAACATGTAAGGAGAGTAGCTGTTGCTTTCTTCCATTTGCCTTCTCAGCTATTCGAATGCAAATTCCCAAGTGTCCTTTTTTAATTAAAAACTACTAAACAGTAATAGGACAAGCATTTTTTGATTACTTTCTCGATCCAAAGAAGTTTTCCTGAATTGTGACCTGAATTCCTTTCATTGAAACTGCAGATGACAGATAATTACTTCCACTGTGTTGGTGGCTTTTTTACAAGAATCTAATTTGTGTTAAGTAGGAACAGGAATTGCAGCCAGACATGCCAAAGAATCTCTGCCTAATTTTAGACCTCTTACTGCACTGCTGTTGTTACAATGACCTTCAGGCGACTTTGCCATTGCTCCTGCAGCTAATTGTCTCTTATGTGCTACTGGTAAATGCACATGCGGCATTTGTGCTCACTGTATTTAAAGAATCTAAAAGGATAACCTTTGCAAACCATTTTGCCACTGAGGACCATGTGTTTTGCAAATGGACACTTATCTCCGCTTAGTTCACCGTTGTCAGGATATGAAAGTGTTGCATGGTCTCCGTGCGCCACTTCCGCAGGTTTAAAGCCTGATAAAGCAAATTTAAATACAAATAACAGGGCTTGCCATCAACAGCAGCAAATACTCAGTAAAAAGCTTCCGCTTGTAAAATTTTAAAGAGAGGTTTTATTGTTTCTGTAAAACAACGGAGAGTGAAATTTGGGCTTTGATATAAACACCTGAAAATTGCATATACAGATCAGTGTGTGAGTTTTGATCCACGCTCACATCTTCAGTCCCTTCACCAAGTCTCAACATTATGAGTCACATTCACATTCTTTTAAACAGATCACAGGTTTATATTGGCCAACAAACTTCATCTTCTTGTTTCTTTTTTTCAATCGACTCAGGGCTCGTGTTTACAGAGTTGAGTGCTGACCTGGGATCAATAACAATACCTCAGACTATGGCTGTGTACATACAAGGGTTGCCTTCAGACTTAAGGTGGTCCAAAGAGAACTGAGCATTAAATCACTGAGTTAGACGGTGAAACTAGCAGTACATTTAAGCATCCTGGTCTATGTGGTGTGCTAGAGATAGCCGACAGAGGAAGCCGACTACCAGAAAGTTGCCCCTTAAACAGCGGCCCAAGTGGTGAACCAGTGGTACGCTCAGGTTTAGGAGTTGTGACTTTGGGTATATTGGGTGTTAAAAGGTGAACTTTGTACGTGACGAACGCCTGTGAGTCAAAACTGAGCCGAAGTCAGCACGCTTGATAACTATCCGAATACACTCCCTGAACACACATACCATGAAAATACTATACATTTATACAGAATCATCATCCTCAGTTTCTCCCTGCAATATCCAACAATGATTATCGTGTCACTAACTTATCATTACGTTTCCATATCTCATTAAGTGTTAACAGGACAAATTCAAAAGGTTCGGCCCGTTGACGCAAAACAGTGAGGCAAAAACAAAAGAGGAACAGAAGTAGGCCATCTCACTGCGCCCTAGTCTGCACATGACAACGTCAGGCTATAATGCCTTCCAAATGAACACTTCACAACCACGCTATAATTGTAATCATTAATATCCAGCATTGAATTCTAAAATATTTAAGTCTCTCCGAGTCCTTTTGAGCTTATTGTTGTCCTGTGTCAGGGCCAGCCTCGCCCCTTCTGTTGTGATGTCACTTCCTCTGACATCTTTTTCCTTTGTCTTCTCTCACCGTCTCAAAGGTGCTTCACCTGTTGTGAGTCTCTCTCCCTCTCCTCCTCTAGAGGATGCGTCTGTCTGTGCTCCCACATTCGCACCGCTCCGTCCCACTGTGGAGAAACAAAGGAGGATGAGGATGAAGGTGAGGGCTAAACCGTGCTGCTGTTTTTTTAACATCAACTCCATGTGATTACCTGTTATAAGCAGAACACATCAAATTCTCTGACTTCATTCAAAAACAATTTTGGGAAAATCCTTACTTCAATTTAATGCGATATTTATGAAGCTGAACAGTTTGCATTAACAGCACTCACAGAGCTGCTGACGATGTTGTCCTCGTAAGGGTGCCAACTGACGTCCCTCACACACGCGTCATGGCCCGACAGTCTGGAGACTACAGCACCCGTCAGCACGTCATAAACTGGAGACACACAAAGAATTCAACAGAGTTAGCTACTTGTTGGCATGTGCTTTGTATAACATCCTCATACACATCAGAACTGTATTTATTCTCCGTGTAAAAATGACGACACTGGGTTAATTGGTTTTGAACAAGCCGCAAGCTCTGTGGCTGGAAAATGAAGGCAATTAAGTGCCAAAAACTTCCTTGAACGGCGACTTGAGGCTGGCCCCAAAAGTGAATCAATCCCAACAGACGACCATTTAAAAATAAATTTTACAGCTTGGTACATAAATGGTTTTGGTCTCTAAAGATTTTAAATTTTTCCTAATTTCTCCATTTATTACAACTGTATCGAGGGGAATATTCATTTAAATTATATTAAGGCTTAAAGTTATGCATAATTAAGTGCGGGGGAGCTTTGAGTGACAGCAACCTAGAAGAACAACAACAAGATGAAGAACAACACAAAGAAGCCAAAGAAGATGAGGCAGAAAAAGACAAAGATGAAGAGGTTAAAGAGGAAGAAGATGATGAAGAATAAGAAAAAAATGAAGACAAAGAACGTGAAGAAGAAACAGAAGACAAAGAAAAAGACGAAGAGTAAGTTGAAAAACAAGAAAACGAATAAGACAAACGGCAAGATGAAGAGGCCAAAGAACAAGATGAAGACAAAGATGATGAAGAAAACAAAGAAGGAGAAGATGAAGATGACAACAAAAAGAACATGGAAGAAAATGAAGACCAAGAAGAAGAAGAAGAAGAAGAAGAAGTTAAACTTAAGGAGTTAAGTTTAGGAGTTAAATTCAGGCACTGCCAAGATGGCGACGGCTGGAACCCGAACACCAAACATCAGAACTGGCTCTTCAGAAACCTGCAGGTGACGTCATGCAGACTATGACCGTGTTTTATACAGTCTATGGTGCCGACACAAAATAACACACACAGCACATGGTTGCACTCACTGATGATTTTGCCAGTGGAGCAGCCAGAGTAGATGAACCTCTGTCCAGTGCTGAACTCTGGAGAGAACCGGCAGCGGATGAGGGTGTGCAGAACGCCATGACCACGGTAGGTCATCACGGAGGTGTCGCCTGTTAGCTTGTGTCTCTTCAGGGCTGAAAGGGACAACAGAGGTAAATAAACATTTAACTGATCCTAAACATCAGGCGTTAAAAAAGGGGGCTAAACTAGATATTATATTTTCTATTTTTAGGTTTCTCCTCCCCCTCTCTCCCTGCTCCATCTCATTATCTGAGCTTCTATCCTTCACCTCTCCACCTTCCCTCCTTTTTGACTTGCAATGCTAATCACTCATTTCTTTATGCATGGCTTTACTACTGCCTTATCCCCGAACCCTCACCACACATACACACCCACATTTCACCTCTCTGTCATTGGCCCGGTCTCCCTTCTTTTACAACACAATTTCATCTTTATCCCCTCCTCTCGTCTTCCTCCAGGTGACCTCTACCTCCTCTCCTCCCTCATGACTCATTCACTGCCAGTAGCTTCGTCTCTCCTCCTCCTACTCCTCCTCCTCCTCACCTCTCTGGGGAACCTGCTGCCAGCGGTAATCCCAGTTTTGTTGGGTGACAGCCAGGCGGGACGCTGCCAGCCCCTCTTTGGGAGAGAACTTCCTGACGTCCCAGAGCTTGATGGACTGGTCCTTCGAGTTGCTGATCAGGTAGCGTGCATCACCCTGGCGCAGTCACGACACAGGTGACCAAATTTTAAAAGGAAAACAAAACAAACCTCAGGGTTGGACCAATAAATTGGATGAAAGACACACTACTTTCTAATAACTAATAACTTGGCTAATAATGACATTTAATTAATCAACTTCCAACCAGCCATCAGTCATATTCAACTACCCGCAAGGATTTAGGGAGCTTTTCATTGACAGATTGATAAAATACCAGCAGCATTCCTCTCTTCTCCTCCCCACCTTGCTGTGGATGAAGGTGATGCCGTCTCGGTGGCCGGCCAGCTGTCCGACAGGCTGCGGTCTGTCCTCCCGCAGTGTCCGTCTGTCCCACACCTTGCACAGCGCGTCGTCGCTGCCAGAGAAGAGCAGCTGGGACGAGCTGTCAGCGAACGCCACCGCATTCACGTCGTCCTCGTGGGCATCAATCTGATGAGTAGAGATGCAAAAGAGAGTCGGTGTTGCTGTGTGGAGGGTGTGTAAGCCAGTGAGCGTGTGTGGTTTCCTTTGTGAGAGACGGTGTGTAGTATACATGCTTGAGTGAAAGTGTTGTGCATGTCTGTGTACCTTAAAGTCGTGACAGAAAAAAATGCAATATGAAAGCTAGCCCAACATTTTCAGAACTGATTGAATGTGTTTCATGCTTTAGTTAAAAGCAGACACATTTTCCGCAAGTTTAAAGTACATTGTCATTGTACAATTACATGATGTGTGTGGCTACACAGGATGTATGTTTTAACTCATCTATTGTGTACCTCGGTCAGAGATTTTGTGACACATGACGACACATATTCTGCCATTACAACTATAAAAATAACAGCTCAAAACACTGACAGAGATAGAGTCTGGTCTTTTAGTTATTATAAAATGAAATATAAAAATAATGGACTGGAAAAAAAATACATGCAACTTTACTGTAGTTTACAGAAATGTAGTTAATTAATTCAACATTAATAAAGAGTGAAGATGGCGATACTCTTTATGAGCCATGCTAGCACCTGGGATAGTGATGTCGGTGAGTCCTTCTTTTGTCCAGACTAATATCTGCCACAGACATTCATGTGCCCCTCAGGATGAATTGTAATCACAATGTTCTACTATCGTTTTATCTATAGGCACCAGGTCAAATTTTTTATTTGGTTAGACCTTTGATTTATGATCAAATACCTGCAAAACCAATGACGCTGCCATCAGCCTCACTTGCCCTTAAATTATTTACCAATAATAAAAATATGTTGAAATTAAGATGTTGAACATAGTAAGATGACTGCACTTGCTAGAAATCTGCATATAAGCATCATTGTTGCGAGCATGTTTGCATGCACGTTAGCATTTAGCTAAAAGCACTGCCTGGCCTCAGCACAGCCTCACGGAGCTGCCAGCTGTCTTGTTCTGTTATTGTCAACAAATCCTATAAAAAGACCAAAACCAAATTTTCCTAGAGCCCAAAGTAATGTCTTCAAATTTGCTTCTTTTGTACAACATACAGTCCAAAACCCAAAGACTCTATAAATAACAAAGAAAAGCAGTATATCGTTACATTTAAAGGGGCACCATGTAAGAATTGTAGTTGAAAACCTTCATAAATCAAATTATCGACAGAATGTTAATAAATAGCAATTTTGACATTATAATGTCATTATAATAATGTGTTGTGTTGCACAGATATCCACTGAAGTAACCATCCTAACCAAATCTCAGCACTGGCTCCTCCCTGGTCCACAGCCCCTGTGCTAACAGCAGCTACAGTTAGCAGCAGTTAGCTGTTACTCTGGTGATATGCTGCTTCTTCTTTGTTTTGCGTATCAATTTGACTAGTGGCCAATTCTTACATACTGCACAGTTAAGAAGCTGGATCAAGAAAATGTTTATGACTTTCTTGCTGAATGATAACTGAAATAATTCATTAATGACCAAAATAGTTTCAATTAATTTTCTTTCAAAAGACTAATTGGTTAATCAACTAACATTTGCAGCTCTATTGAAGACATGAGTAAAACATAAATAAACAAGCAAACAGGTCATCTTTCATTTTCAAAAATGCTAAATAATTCGCTAAAACCAAAGTAAATAAAGCATTTGAGGACTATCTTGGTGCCCTAGAGGTTATTTACAGAGGCAGAACTGTGTGTATGGGATCCACTCAAAATAAACTGCAGCTCCAATGTCATCTACTGTAATAAAGGAACATGTCACCCAGTTTACCAAAGTGGCTCACTGGTCAGTTTTTAGTAGTTTTTGGACAACAGTGGAGCTGAAGAATAACATAAATGAGACTCTGGCCACAGGCGTTATCTGTATGCAGGATCACTTTAATGTTGGTTTCAGTCTTTTTATGGGATTTATTAAGAATAAGAAAAATATAGACCACCTTCAGACTTATCCTGGGCAGAAAAATGGGGAAAAGGAACAAGGTCAGACACACTGACGCAGAGGTAATGAAACGGACAGAGTGAAAAAGAGCACAAGACAGTGATGAAGCAGATGGTAGAGGCCAGTTACTGACTTCTACGCAGAGGGGGGTTGTGGGAGGAGGGAGGGAGGGGGGTTAACCCCCCTGTCCCGCTGCAGGGTTGAGCTAGACTGCTACTTTTCAGACGGCAGGGTGGTGTTAAACTTTATGTGAGCCGGCACACTTTCAGGTCTGCTAATGTCTGGCTCACCTTGATCGCAGAATGAGGCACAAGAGGTGGACGCAACTCAGAAAGAGGTACAAGCAGACCCACAAGCAAAAAGAGCAAATGCACGCTGACACACTGACCTTCAACGTTCGCTTATTCTGCTCAAGATCAAAAACGTACAGGCAGCCATCGTTTGCTCTGAGAGGAGAGAAGAGAGAGAATGAACACATTTGCATTCAAGGTTTAAATTTAACTGAACCAATCATCCTTTATATTAGATATAGGTGTCTTGTCTTTTATAATTAAAAAAATCAACCTCGAACAAACGGCAGAAAAAGAAGAGCTGCTTGATTCCACATTTCCAAAAGAGACTTCAGTCCTGGTTTCAACTCTGTCAGCCACTGCCTTGAAACATAATAGCAAATTGTACTCACCCTCCCAGGATCTCATTGCCATCTGTGGACGCAGCCAGTGAGAACACACAGAACCTCCTCTCATCTGGACTACAAAGCACACACACACACACACAAGCAGGTTAACACTGCAGCAGTGGCACCAATACTGAATCACAACTACACCGTTCACTGCATGTCATCCCACACCAAAAAAGCTTGATGAAGGCACCAATCAACTCTTAAACAATGCTATTGTTAGGAGTGGTGTGAGTGTAATGGCAGCGCTTTGTTGAAATAATGAGCTCTCCAATTAGCAAACACACGCGCGCACACACACACACACACACAAACACACACACACACACACAAAGAGCGAGAGGATGAATGTTGAGGTGACAAGTTCTGACAGCATCATTCATCCAGGTGGTAATGAAGGGAGAGGAGGGCCGGCCTGTAGGGAATGATAGATTACCTGCTCCGTAATGCTATAAGTTACTATGAGGGAAACACTAACTTGAGGTCCAGGGCGGTGTGGTTTTCACTGTCTCCATCTATACTGCACAAATGAACTGTGGGGAAGACAGAGAGAGAGAACATCTGAATACAACAACTCATTCTAAGAACACGTACTGGCAGAACCCAACCATGTATTAACAGTCATGCTGCAAAAACATGCAACGATTTGATTTTCAGTGTTTTCTGATGCTGAAAATCACATCTTTGATCTGCTGGGCGACAACAGAAAAGAGAAGACGTTCTAGCTTTAGTTGACATTGGCTACCAACGAAAACTTAAACTATGTCAGAAATCCTAATTTTAAAAAGAAGAAATTCAGCTGTAAGAGATTTCACACATTCATGAATCATCAGCGTCATCACTGACAGGTGTTGGTTCGAATGACAGGATTTTATTGCATCTATAAAATGTGACACATACTGTAGCATTGTGGAATTGTTGGCAGAAAGAAGTTTACAAGCCACGGACAAATATGATACGGCTTAATCTGCTCCTTGTGCTGTTCGTCCTTTTCCCCCCTCCTGTCCTCTCTCGCTCTGCCCAGGTGTACTATATCTAATTGCTCAATGAGGTGCACCTGGCCTGGTAATGAAGCTTAAAAGCTCATGTGCCAGCATCAGAAGAGAGAGGCTTCTGAAGTGGGGACTGTTGGTCGTGCTCACCCTCAGCCTGTTGTGTTTTGACTTTGTGTCTTTTGGTAGTCTTGATTTAGTTTCTTGGTTGTTTTGCAACCGTTTCTGCTTTATTAGCTTAATATCAATAATATATAATTGATGGTAATATGAGACTATATATCGTCTCAGATTTGGAATATTGTTGTATCTTGGTATGACACAAGTGTAACCCTGTTCATGATTTTGAAGGCTGCATTACAGTACAGTACAGTCCTTCTCTGACCTTAGGGCCCCTGTCCACTTTATATGTTTCTCCAGCAGAAAAGTGCTGGCAGTGCACTTGAGAGCACTGGGTTGAAGCGCTTGTGCTGTGAGAGAAAAGAGGCTACACATTGGTTTTGATTGACATTAGCTAACACTATGGCAACAGAGGGCTTTCTATAAAAACTGAGATTTTCAACTAGAAGCGCTCTGAAAAAAGATGCCAGGCGCTGCATACGCTATCTCATCAGGAACAAGTGAAAAAAAGATACGCTGGTGCTCAGAAAAACACGTTATGTGGACATGGGCCCTTACCAGAGTGTCGAACTTGTTTTAATGCTTGCCTTTACTCACTTAGTCATTATATAAAATATCCACATTACTGGTGGTTATTTATCAAAAATCTTATAAAAGTACCAATTGTCATCCCTACAATATCTACCCAAAATCAATATGAAGGTATTTAGTCAATAATATTATGATATTTGATTTTGTCACACAGTCACAGCATTTATGACTGAGGAGAATTAAAAATATCAACATATGTATTTGTATATTGTCTAAAGAAATATCACAATAGTATACTAAGGCCACATTGCCCAGCCCTACTTTAGCCTATTGTGTTTTCTACTTTCTTTTTCTTGGCACTGTAGCTCAGCTCACTGCAACATGCTTAAGAAACAGGGACAAGAGTTACTGCATCATCGGTAAAAGCCACGTATGGATGGTATGGATGCTTCTTGGGGGGATCACTGGCTGTCCAAGCCATGACTCTTGCAAACAAAACACATCACTAATTAGCATCATCGACTGATGATGATCTTACAGGTCCCCTAGCCTTACTGTAGTCAGACCAGCTGGAGTAGAGCACATGTTGTGCGTCAGGGGTGAAGCAAACGTCCAGCACGCTCCAGCCCACATCACGAGCCTTCACTGTTCGCCGTAAGTGAAAGCGCCCCCTGGTTGTGTCGTACAAGCGGATGTTCTGGTCTAGAGCAAACAACAGAAAAGGTTTTTTTTTTTTTTTAAAAAGTAACAGCTAGCTGTAATCAAAGGAATAATATAATTCATCTTTTTTTTTTTTTAATACCTGAAACAAATGAATACGACTACTATCTATGACTATATGACTAATCAGATCTTATTCAGTTCCTCTGGGTTCTCATCTTGGATCTTGGGGTTATTTACCTTGGCAGGCAGAGAGAAACATGTTGCCCTCCTCACTGTACACTCCACAGAAGGCTTTCTGCAGGTATGTATCCTTGTGGGATACATGGTTTGGCAGAAAACTGCAAAGGAACAAGGGTCAATATCATTTCACACTGACAGACAGTGTGAGTAAACATAACGTCATGTTGTAGATTTTCACAAAAAATATACAGCAATCAGTCACATGAAATAGATCATAGTGTGCCACTTTTGTGATCTAACTTATTCGCATTCAGTCTCTGTGTCACCTTGTGGTAGTTGTTGCGAAATTTGGGAAATGTGTAGAGTTTGATGAACACTTACTGTGTGCGGATACGACTGCACTCTCCATGGGAAAAACTGGAGCCCCTACATCTGCCTTGTTCTCTCTAAACAGCAAAGAGTTCATCATAGATGAGAAAATCAAACTGGTGAGAAACAATCCGGAATTAAACTATCCAACACAAACACATTAGTGACTTAAGTCATCGAAAGAAAATATGGAAAAAAATTGGGTTGAAAACTTGTTATGCTGAAGTAGAGCCCTTAATTGTTTAAAAAATGTCTCGTCAAACTGGATGAAACTAATGAAAACAAATTATCATCATCTTGGAAATCTGCGAATTACATTCAAGCATGGACTCTGGTACCATGTTTATGCTATCTCTGTGGTCTCACCTCTGTTAGCATGTGGGTGAAACTGTGTCTGCCTTTCTGGGCGGAGGAGGCCGTGGCCAGAAGGATCTGAGTCCTGATCTCACTCCGGTCCACCTCATGTGTGTCCGGTTGGGTGTCCACTTGAAAGGTAACACACAGAAATCAAACTTTTGCCCCATGTTATAAACATTACATTCTGATTGAACAGTCCTGCATATTTATGGGAATAGAATGTTGGTCTTTTCTACAATTGACACATTGACTAAAAAGACATGACTCCTATTAAACCGTTCACGTGGCTAATAAAATAAATATCCTTTTAATATTCCTGTTTACGTGCAGCTGTGCATACTCTGATTAACGTGCAATAACATGTCATGTCTCGTGTCATAGGTATATCACAGCTGGAGCGTTTTGTACCATTTTAATTCTTTTGAGTCAAAATAAAATTATTTTCTCGTTATTTCACTAGTGGCAGACTTGACTGACCATGCAAGCACAACTTCTCTCTTTTATTCCTTCAACCACGCTCTTGAAAATGTCAGCATTGCAATATTTGTGCATAACCAAAACCTGATCATATCCAAGTCTTTCATAATGTTTAAAAATGGAAGCGGGTATGTTTCTCTTTGAGAACAGAAATGGGAGCTTTTCTTTGGGGCATGCGTCTCCATCCCAGCTTTGCTAAATGCTGGCTAGTTGGTTTGTGTATCCAAAGTATCCATGACGACACACAAAGCTGACCGTAAACAGGAAACAGACAGTGCGTCTGTTTCCTTTTTACTGCTGTAAAAACCCCATTTGAGATGCATATTCAGATTTCAGTGTAAACATTTCCAAAAAATGCTCCTTACAGCATATCACCCAGTCTTAACAGGAAAATGCTACATTTGGAATAAGGGCTATTCCGTATATCGAAATGGAACAGGCTGACATTAGCTGTATCAAATTTGGAAAAATAGAGGAATGTTAGTGTGCATGTAGTCAATATTAATATTTGAATGACCATTCGTCAAACATAACTTTGTTTCCTTTTTTTTTTAATCACTCAAATTTTATTATTTTTTATAATATAACAGCATAGAACAACAGTGTCAGTGGGTTACATGCCTTTATGATAGATTAATTGAATTACTTTAATTTCATTCAGTCTCCAGTGTTGTCTCTGCAGTGAGACTGAGTCCCATTTCAAATTAAATTCAGCTTGTTGGAATCTCAATATATGAGTAAGTCTTTCCATGTCGAGGATCCCCTCAACTGTGTCCAACCAGTTCTCCAGGGTGGGAGAATCCTCTCTACACCACTTTCTGGTGATTGCCTTCTTAGCCGCAGCCAATAGTATTTTGACCAGGTATCTGTCCTCACTTTTCACTTGTCAGGTTACACAAGTATAAAATCTCACATGATTCTGGTAGTTCATATCCCAGGATTTTTTTCAATTCCACCCATAAATCATTCCAAACTGATATCAAATGATACTGAGGAGGACAAGAAACACAGAACTCACTATCAAAATTAAACTGTTAGTTGTTAACTAGTTTTTAAAAGCTTTTTAGACAAATTTGTTGTACAAAATATTGAAATGTCTCCCCTTTAAATTTAAGTATATGTTTTAGTTCAAACTGACCTTCGTAAGCTCTCAAATGTGTGTGGCTGTTAAAACTGTATGTTTTCAGCAGAGGAGTGATGGTGAGGCTCTCTCTAATACTATAAAGTGAGATACAATATAGTTTGCAGTGAAAAGTGTTAGTATGAGGTTACCTGGTGGATTGTAGCGGTCCCCCAGTCGACCCTCCCAGGCCCCGTCGCTGTCCTCATCAGAGTCAGAGTATGACTGGACCAGCTGCAGCCCTGTGGCTCCACTGCCATGGACCAGTCTGACCTGGCCCCTGCACACACAAACTAACATCAGCCCATGGACCACATTGGTCTAAATGGTAACACACAATGATCAAATCAATCCAACCCTCTACAGCAAAGAGAGTACCTAAAAAATAAATAAATCACAGAATAACAGGGAACAGTGGAACAGACATCTTAATTTAATAACACTTGAAATACTCATTCAGAAAACAAGGCTGCAGTTCTGTAGCCCAGTGGTAAGACACCTGCCTGCACAAAGGCTATTGTGCTGTGGGTAAAGCAACAGTCCTCTTTTTTTCACGGTGCGGCTCCACTGTAACAGATGGAGGATCGGTAGCTTGCTCCAGAGTAGTTAAATGTTAACTGAAGTGAGAAATGAGAGTGCTACTTATTTATTTCAACTCTTTCAGATCCTTGTACTTTCTACTTCTGACTCCTCTTGCTGTGTTATCACTGGAGGCCACTGTCATGGATCAGATCCAAGTGCTGAAAACTATTCTGTTAGTTGTGGTTTTTGGTGTTATTCAAAAAATTCCCAGCAACTTTAATTGAATTAAAATCAACCTGGAATAGGGATGGGAAACTCCCAGCCTCCACTCTAGTAACACTGGAATGTAATGTGATGTTTCACTTATTTGCTCTCTTGGCAGGGATGTAATAACACTGTAAGCTTTCCCTCTACTTTGAGAGTATCTAATAAACTGCCACATAATAAAGATGTGACAAGCGTTACTTCTCTTCTATGGGCCTTTTGCAAACCGGAGCCACCAAAGTCCAACACCATCCTGAAGTAAACTCATATAGTCACACTCCCAGCTGAATGAAGCACCCGCCATCAAAGTTTAGGGCAGCAGTAAGCATCGAGACAAGGTTTCCCTCTCACCAGCCGAAACAGGCACTGTCGCACCTTTTCATAACCATGGTTTTGTACCGGTATCTTCCGGAAGCAACATTTCTTTTAATTGTGAAATTCTTCTTGTTTTGTCTTCACTGTGATTTTTATAAGCTGCTCGGATTTTGAAACACCCCTTTAATATAGAACACTTCACAATCAAACGTAGATATATACTGCTTTCTAGACTACAGGAGGGTCTATTTGATCTTAATAACAACCTTTAAGTTGTTCATTTTCGTGTGACAATATTAAATGTCTATCTTAGTTTGAGTAGTTACATTTGTTCTGGTAGTTGCTAGTTATGTAAAGTACATTTACTTGAGTGCAATTTTGATGTACTTGTACCTTCCTAGAGTATTTCCATGTCTTGCTACTTTTAACTTCCACTCCACAACATTTTGGATGCAAATATTGTACTCCACTTCATTTATTTGAGCCAAAGAATTTCATTTTATCAGCAACTGAATAAAAAACATAATAATCAGAAAAACGCTGAATATCAGATCCAGTGATGCAGACCTGATGACTGATGTAGACCCATAGTAAACACGGAGCAGCTGTGTCACTGACGTTTCCTGTACGCATATATTCAAATAAACATTACTGTAATTCATTGTGTGATTAAATGCTGCATGTTCATCATGTCATCTCCCATTCATGAGCTTGACTGGCAAAACAGGGGCATGTTTTTACGTGTTTTGAGGAGATTTTTATAGGAGAACAGGGTGTAGGGGGTGGCATCTAACGTAAAAATCTCAATTTAAAACAATCAATGCGCTACATCCTAATGAAATTTAAAGTGATGAGTTGATGCTATGTACATGTTTTGTGTGCTGACTCTCACTCAAGCCCAGTACTCATACTGTATATACTAAATGACCAGAAACATTGAAATGAAAGTACATTTATGTAAGATGATATACAGCTATTGTATTGCACTGCACTGCAAAAAGAGTGTTAATCTTCGATGTGCAAGACACTTGGATTTTGTCTCCTTTCGGTTGCACCAAACTGGGTTCAGAAGTGCAGAGTGCACATGTTGTTGTTGTGTTAACATCAATGCCAGTGTAATTTTAAACTCTCCATTCACCTCCTCAGTAGGTAAGCCAGCACTTCAGCTAAGTCAACGTCCTCCTCTGATGCCGGCTGTCTGTCCCCTTGCTGCCTGTCAGCCGTCCTGCGGCCTCGGCTGCTGCTGCTGTTACTACTACTGCTGCTGCTGCTGCTGCTGCTCTGGTTCGGTTCTGCTGTATCAGACTGCTCAGCTGGGTTGCCACTGGAAGAGCCCCTTCCACCAGACATCCCAGAACTGGACTGAGAGCCCATAGACTGAAGAGGGCCTGGCAGGGAGAATCATTTACCAATGAATGACAGTCTTAGCCAGGTGAACACAAATACAGTGCGTGTGTGTGTTAGTGTGTGTGTGTGTGTGTGAACTGATCTAGAGAGGAAATGTGAAAACAGAAGTCAGGTAACAATGGCTAAAAACACACACCTGCATTAGCTAAACCGATATTAATTCGAGTTATTTGCTCTAGCCACTGTACTTCCACTTCCTCGGATTGACAGATGACGTGTTCGGCACAGAAACCCAACAGCATATTTGCTCCGTAGGTTAGCTTATCGTGATCAAGATAAAGAGGATGGTTTTGTGGAGCTAACTAGCTACAAATGCTAACGACTTACCGTTTGACTGTCAAACGGTCTTCTTGACAGCTCGTCAGGCCAGCTCGTTGTCGTGTCGGCGCGAAGTTAACAATTTGCCCGACGGCTGACTTCAACGGGGTCCAGCGTGTGACGTCCACCGCACGAAGAAGCGGAAGGTTTGACAGCACAGTGTTTGTTCAGTCGGCTAGCAGCAGGGCCAGTCCGCGAATCGCCATGTTGTTTACAAAAGTGTGAAAAAACCCTGCGCGTGCCCCTGCCCTTTCGCCGTCACGTGATCAGCACCTCCAGACAGCAGCCAGGATAGTAACTCACAGAGCCTACATTAATACAGCAAGTACAGAAAGTACTTTATCTAAAAGGAAATCAACCAAAACAAATACACAGAGCAAAAGAACCGAGGAAGAACCCATTGAAGCCGACACAGGACGATGATCTGGGATGTGCAGCATTACTATATTAAGAAGTCAAACAAAGTTTATAGGTTAAGTGATGCCATGGTGCATTCCACAGATTAATGCATTTTGGTGAGCTTATGATTCTTTTTTTCCTCTTGTTTTTTTGTGTTTTTTTTGCTAATTATCTTAAATTATTCCGCAAACAACATCTGCCCAGCTCATTGCTTTCCTTGACAGTATTTGTTGAGAGATCATTGTGCTTGGTAATCGTTTGGCATCATGTGTGGCTTACTAAATAAGCCTCCAGAGCAAAAGTTTGAGTGATAATGGTTCTTGTTGGAGAGTCAAAAAAGAAAAAAAAAAGTTGTCCCCTTTTTACTTGGAGGATGCCAGAACTTAAAGAAATCAGGCTACCTTCATGTGTGCCTGAGTTGTGCTTTGTGGGACGAGGACGTTTGAGGTATTTGATCTGTGCCCAGGGTTCCTTAATCTCATTATCTGTAAATGTTTGACATACACCTCCATTTTTTAGCTCCTACAAAACGATCTAATGAGCCACAGTTTCTCTGACATACCAGGCTGGATTACCAGGGCCCTGGACCCTATTCACTGTTTCACAGATCTGGGTTGAAGTAATTTAAAGAACTTTAAATTTCTCTATCCATACTTTGGAATAAGCTGTATGTCAGCGTAATAATGAATGAAATATGAGGGACCTCTTCACAAAAGCCCCAGGACCCCACAGAGAGTGACATTAGCTCCCGTTATTGTTTTAAATGCAATTTGGTTCACTTCTAAAACAATTTGCGGCCTCAAGGTTTACAGGCTTTTCACACCGCACTTACCACAGGGATAAAACCATTTCTTACAACCTTCTTAGTCCAAGACTTTACTTCACTCCGACTTTAGCCTAGGGATTGCTGGCCCTGCTCCAGAGCAGTGTTAGGCCAGAGTTTGTGGGGTTATCTCCCACAAAATTAACTAAACATAGGGCCAGTTTGAAACTGGGCTAAACAGAGAACTCATGCGTCATTGTAGAAGCAAACATTAGCTACATGTTCCAATGGATATTTAGCCCAGGGCTAGTATGACTGGTATCAAAGAGTCAACTCTGTGCAGCGTGAATAGCCCTGTAGTAAACAGAAGCAATGATTATTTGAAATTGTAACCCTGTCATTTTCATGTAACTTCATATGAGAAACCGGTTGAATAAGTTTTGTATTTTTTTAACCTTGATCTTTTGTTCTCTCTTACTCACAGCTGATGCAGGCCCCTCTGTGGACACTAAAACATTTCCAATTGAAAAAAGCAACTTTGTTCAACTCGCACCCATTAAATTCTGTAAATCAGCACACGTTTAATTCCATTACAGTTTCTGAATAATGTTGATGGAACAACCAGCATCGCTAACCCTTAACTATTTAGATTAATAGACTAACACTCAACGCTCATGGAGGATTTTGTCTGTTGATGTTCGCGTGCATACATTTGTGACATCACAAACCTGAAGCCAATCATGGTTCAGTATGCATCACTTCATTGGATATTAAACAAGTGTCAGTGTGGAAATCTGGAGACTTCCAGCACAGAAAAGGTGCTTGAAAGTGAAAGCAGTTCCAGCGGGAGGAGTGGTGGAGAGTCCACTTCTGTTAATATGTCAGACTGTGCTGTGTTTGGATGCACACCAAAGCCTGGAGCTTCCATCCACTATTTGCCAAGGAATCCTGAGCTGAAACAGAAATGGAGGGACTTTCATTTCTTTTATTTTTTCTATTTATAGACAGCGCTTAAGCAGACCCTCAAATGCAGTCGGAATCCTTATTTGCAGTGAACATTTTAGTAAGGAATGTTTCGTGGATTTCTGTCCAACAGTCCATGGGATTTGCCAAAAAAGTTGTTTCTGAAGCCGTGATGCAATGTCATGCATTTATCCTGGGAACCCAACAGGGTTAAAGCATCTAAGTGTTTATTTTATTGGCCGAAGTTTCTGAAGAAACAATGTTCTCTGAGCAACTCACTGCCTGAAGGTGGGTTGCCTTTTCAGAGTGTTTGCTAACAACAGCTTGATGTCAGCATCTGCTTAGGCCTAAGTAAATTCTCGCACCCCTACAGGTACCGACATACATTCATGTAGTTTTTGTGAACTACATCGTCTGGCTCAACATTTATCATCAACACCCACAGACTGTGGCCTGACTCAGAAAAAAGTATTCACAAAGGTGTACATCACAATAAATCTGGCCATATTGACAACTGCCGTAATGTGAAAGGATATGTCGTTAGTTCTGTGAGCTGTTAAGCCGGACCAGCTCTACAATGTTTAAGTTACGTGTTTTGCTGACCGTTCAGCAAGACGATGTCACTAATACGAGGGTTGGATCTAAAACATGCAGGGCAGTTGGCCCCCAGGACCAAGACTGACGAGCACTGCCTTACATACTGTGCCTATAAAAAGTATTCACCCCCTTAATTGTTTACTTATGCAATCACTCATTTTACATTATATATTATACATTACTTTGTAGAAATTTGTTTTCACTTTAACATTAAAGAGGGTTTTTTTGTATATTAATCATGATTCCACTTATGAAAGCCAATATGCTAATTTAGTGTTAGCATTAGCCAGCATTAAACAACATAACATCAGCTAGCATAAGAAACCTTAACTTTAGCTGGCTAGCGTTAGCAATGTTAGGTAGCTGCAACACTGGCAACCACTTGAGGGTGCAGATGATTGGAACAACAGCTGTGGTGTGAAAAGATTGCAAAGGAAGGGGGAGATGGATAGCTGAATGGAATCAATAACACCGTTAACTATTTGTAAGCAGTTTATCTATATCCTTTATATACATTTTATATGAAGGCTGCACTGTATTGCCTTCAACATCAGACATGCGTCCAGTGGTAAGGAAATATTAAAAGGGTAAACCTAGGCTTGGTATAAAAGGTAAAAACGATGTGGTCCCAAAAGGGTAAAGTTGTTGAAATACCTTACTCTTAACATCTATAGGTCTTTTCATTCAGGCTTCATGTTGGAACTTTAATGAGTGTGCTGTTTTTGAGGGGGGCAGCTGCATTATGTTCAAAAAGAGCAGATGTGGCCTGTCAGTGTAGTCTTCCTGTGACCAGGACTGTGGGGACCCAGCTGTCAGAATGAAGACTGATATACAGGAGAAGCCTTGGTGTGTGTTCTCTCAAAAGACTGTTGATTCCTCTCTGTTTGAATGTGTTAACCCTTCTATTACTTTCTTTGAAACTGAATAAAATCTGGTGTTCTGTGTGTGGATCGCAGGTGTCCAGAAAAAGCTGCCCACAACAGGTGCTGGTGTTGGTCAGAAGAGATGAGACCAGCAGAACAGTCCAAAGAAGGGCTGATTTCAACCTCTCAGATACCTCCTCCATCACCTCCGACTGATTGGTCACGGCCTGAAATTGAAGATGAAGACGGATGCGTGACCGTGGTAACTCATCCTTTGTTTCAAGTCTCTCTCTCTCAGTATTGTTGTCGCCACAGTACTGCAGGAATGTTGGAGAAAGAATCTGTGCTGCAAGTTGCAGAGCAGACAATTGTCTGCATACTAATTAAAAGTATCTTGCTCAACAGTTCATTTAGTGCTTTCACTCATCTATTTCTTTTCTAACACCGCTTTTAACTTATCTCATTATGATGAGAAAACATCTGTTGTTATTGTAAAAAAAAAAAGTTTAGTCACTTTAACAAGCGAATGTCTTCGCTATAATAGATGTTTTGTCATGATAACATATACATCTCTTGTTTTGAAAACAGAAAATTAGATTTTTTTTCTTTTCAGGGAACTTTTGCTCTGAAGTAATAAGTAGATTGCCTTAATCGTCACACACTGAAAATCAACTAAGTCTCTTCAGCGGAGAGAGAACCATGATATAAAACACCTTTGGTAACACCAGATTGTGCCTTATTTCTTATGGTATAGCTTATTCTGTAATATTTTCTAATGCTTCAGTTGGATGGAGGGATGAAGTACTCACTGTCACTTTTTGGATTGGATTTAAAAGTCTCTTTTTCATGATTTAATGTTTGAAAAAAACATAATTTTTCTCATACTGTCCTTTGTTGCAGCACCTCTATTCATCCTCTGTCTGAATGCGTTTCAGTGCCTGTCTCTTTAAGGCCCCCCTGCTTGAAAAGCCCAGTCTGCTCTGATTGGTCAGCTCTAACAGGCCTGAGCAGGCACCATCGACCGTGTTTCTGCATTAGCTCTGCTGGTGCCCAGGCTGCCAAAACAACGTGAAATCAGAGATTGTCTTGCCCAAAGAGACCTGTCTCCACCACTACATCTCAGATAAAGCTGTCACACTTGACGGGCGGACCGCGTTCTGACCTGACAGAGGCAAGGTGAGGTGGAGTCTGTGTTTATAACATCGATGTTTGGTGCTCACACACAGTCAAAGTTGATGTACAGTGTTTTTCAGATGTCAAACTCATAGTTGGCTGCCTGCTGTTGTCTTTGCAGTGTGTTCACGTGCAGCTTTTTGGCTGAGACACAGGCGATGTGAGGCGATGCAGTTCTTTGATGTTGCTTTGGTGTGTCTGAGCTCTAGGACCTTCATTCTGTGCTCGGGTTGGTTGCTCGTCATTTGTGATTGTCCAATATGTCTTTTTAATAACACAGTGCAAAACGGTCATTATTAATGACGAATTGACAGTATTGCACTCCATTTATTTCCGGTATTCACAGTTCTTTCACACTCTCCATAATACAAATGGACACAAACATTGCATGTGGTTCATCTGACACTAAAAGTTCAGGTGAAGATGAAAACAGCTATCGAGCACCAGGCCACTGTTCATCTCTTGAGAGCGTCAGGTCTTTAAAATTAGTGATTTTTAAACATTTTTCAGTTTTACAGATAAAATGTACATCTTAAAAACTATTTAGCCGATGAGTTACAGATCATGTAGTATATAATATGTCTTAGTTACAGGACATGTTCACTCAGTAGTTTTGCGTAATGTTCTGGGTGTTTTCTTCTTAGGTAAACATTCATTTTCCCTTCAACCCGCTGATCTGCAGTCAGACCTGTGTGGAAGAACAACAAATATCTATGACTTTTGAGGAAAACGTGTCACAAAATGGCAAGTTGACATCCTACTTGATGAGTACATGATAGTAAATGCTATATTTATATAAAGGGTTCGACAGCTTTGAGCTCACCCAGCTTTTGAGCCGTCCTTTCAATCTTCTCCAAGGCAGACTGCACATCTCCTCCCTCTGGAACCAGGACCTCTATCTCTCCCACGTGGTAACCAAAGTCAGCTTGGTCGAGATCGATCTGCACCCCCTGCTCCTCTAAAGTGAACGACCGCCGCTCTGTTGTGAACTCTGCAAAGCATACCAGATTCATTTTGCTCAGCCAAGACTCCTCTTCCTCCTGTGAGGCGCTTGTCTCGCTATCCTCACAAACGCCTTTTATGACCTCTTTCACTCTCAGCTGGATTTCAGGTAGATTGGTTATCTCCTTGTAGCGAGTGCACAGCGCTGCTGCTTTAGATTTCTCTCCACTCGTCTCCTCTGACCCGTCCACTGTTGTTGGGCACTTGAGCTCCCAGCATCCTTTACGTTTACGCAGCCACATGTCTCTCAAAGTCAGGCCAAACTTGGGGGTGTCAAAGTACTGGTCATGAAACTGACGCTGGCCCACACACGCTGCTGAGTGAAAAAAAAAAAAAAAGAAAAAAGTGGGAGGAAGAGAGACGGATGATTTCACAAATGGGTAAATAAATATAAAAATACTAACGAGGCTGACACAGATAATTTAACTTCATTATTAACACGAGACAGATGGCCAGTGTCACTACAGTTACAGGACAAACCGCAGCAATTAGTGTCATTAAATGTTGTAGAAGTCCTTCAGTGACCATTTGTAAGCTGACGCGGATCACAGCATCAGTTAAATGTCTCAATTCTAAATTTACCCATGCGTGAATGTGTGGAAGGCAAATGAAGCACTTACCCCCGATCTCCTCCAGTGTTTTCAGAGTGTCGGCACTGCATAAAAACTTTCTTTCCACCTCCACACTCATCTGAAATGACACCAACAGAGATCAACACCAACAATACTGAATGTTTACTGATCCAGCTACATTCAAAGGGTTTATTTTGATGTTAATAAAAAAAACCCACATAATTTATTGCTAGCACTTACAGTGATGATTAACAGTGATTACTCTAACATCAAATCAAAAGTTAAAAGCTTTTTAATTGTTATAATGAACCAATACTGGATATTAATGAAGTACATTTATTGAGGTACTGCTAAGTAAATACAGTTTTAAGGTACCTGTACTTTAGATAATATAAGATATGATAAGATAATAACTTTATTAAGGACACAGAGGAATGTCCATAGCACACGAAAAACAACAGACAGTACGTTCAAATACTTTTGAGTACATCCATTTCATGATACTTTAGTTTTGCATTTCAGAGACAAATTTATATTGTAGTTTTTATTCATCTAGCATATTTAGTTAATTGTTACTGCACTGTGTAGTTTAGGGGAAGAATTTTGAATCAAAAGAGAAAGACCTTCATTGGCTGTTTTTTTTTTCATGCCTAAACAAACTAAATAAACAAACTCTCTTCGTCTCCATGACTGAATAAACTGAATAAACAAACTGGCCTGAAAGGACAACACAGTTTCATACTGATTTCTTTTGTTTATATGTGGCGGACCCTGCCACCTTTCTAGCATCTAACAGTGTTTTTTGGGACCTTGTTTTCCTCTGAGAATAGCTTCTTTATTCAATTAGGATAAAATAAAATAAACTTTGTATTATTACCTCATTAGCCTTGTAAATTATAAAATTTTGAGCTTGGATTTCTTTTCCAAAATTACATAGTGCCCATTTAACATATTACATACAACATTTAAACATACAAAATAAAATCCAACACTATTAAAACTATTTAAAAAGGTATATACATCACTTATAATTAATTAGCTTCACACCATCCTGCTAGTTCAAATGCAGCTTACACAGTAGTGCACTGGAAATAATGATTTTACACTACAACAACAACAATGATCACCATCACCATCATAATTATGTACTTTATGATGATAAAAATGTAACCTTATTCTGTACATTTACGGGAGTCAAATTTTGAAAGCATGGCTTTTGAATTGTAGTTGTACAAATCTGTCCTTCTCCCCACTGCTGCATTTAACCTACTTGCTCAGGCTTCTCAAAATTTCAGCCTGGTAGTAAATTTCATGGTAATTCCGTTTAGTGTTATCATCATTTTTATGAATACTGTCTTTAAATGCTCAAAACTGAACTGTTATTGTTGTACCGACTCTGTTATTATGAAGTAATAGGGCAGTAGCTCTTCCAGCCGCACCTGTGTCATTAAAATCAGAGTCGAGCCACTCAGCCCTTAGCTACTGCTGCATAATCAAAGGCTGCACGAACCTCAGGTAAAAAATCCCCAAACTGAACCAAAGACTACATCTAAAAACTACATCTACGCAGCGAACTGCACTCTGACACACCTTCACGCGTCAAGTCCTTCAATCCAAACAATTCGGCGTGAAAACCCGGGCGACAGATGAAACCGTGCAGCCCCCACACGTCAGCGAAGTTTTATTTTGCACAGGCGCGGCCGGAGACACCTATGAGTGTATTCAGGGACATCACTTCCTGTCCCAGGAACGCAGGGGCATGCAGATGGTGCAGTTTTAATCCCCTCCGCTTCATAAATATTTATTCCACATACTCGACTGTTGATATGCGCCACACCTATCATCTGATTGAAAACATGTCATAATCTAACGCGGGCGGCGCTGAGCGGAGCCCCCGCGCTCACATCTCTGTCATTCAGCCTTAATTAACTCGTCACACTCTTTGTGACAATCCAAGCTGGCAGAATGGGGACTCATTTCTTATTCACCTTTAATGTGAAAAACGAGGGAGGGTTTGGTATTAAAGGGGATTCCGTGTAATCCAGGCATCGGCATACTTCTTTGAGAACATCATCTGTCGTGCTTTTTTTTCTCCCTTCTTCTCTCTCTCCCATTATCTATATCGCTCAATAAGTAATCAGCGTTGCGACATACATTAATAATGTCTAATATGTGCGGGGTTACATAAGGGATTTGATAGCCGTGCCTGTCCCTTCTGAATGTCAGCAATCAGCCTTGGGGGGAGCTGTGGTCTGTTTACTAGAGGGAAGAGAAGAGGGGAAGGAGAGAGGGATAGGGCGAATGAAGGGAGGGGGAGAACAGGAGAGAGGGGAGAGAGAGAGAGAGAGAGAGAGAGAGAGAGCGAGAGAGAGAGAGAGAGGGAGCGAGAGAGAGAGAGAGAGAGGGAGGGCAGGCAAGAAAACTTTTCACTTCTGAGGAGCCACGGAGGAAGCGTGTGTGTGTGTGCGTGCTGGAGCGGCGACCATGCAGGTAAAAACGCATTAGCTAATTGCTCCCGAACTTAATTAAACGTCATCCGCGATCGGTTAATTGTGCCGATTTGAGCGGCGAGAGTGGCCTGCGACTGGTAGAAGATCGAGCGAACGACGGATTGTGCCACATACTAATCCGATCCCTTATAGAAATCCAACATTAAATCCCAAACTTTTTTTCTGCCTCTCTCGTCTCTTTCGCCTGCTCTCCCTACACCACCCCCATCGTCGAGGCGACCGCGGCGCACGTACTCCGCTTCAAGTCGCTTTTTTGCGTTTAATTCCTTCGCCAATTACGGCTGGAAGCTGTTAAAATGATAGTTTAAATGGCCATGTGTTGCACCGTGAGTATTTAAGGTATGGATTTGAGCGCTAGGACGCGTCAAAAGGGGGTCTGCTGGGCGGCGAGGGAGGAGGGGGTGCGAGTGTTTTCTAACACATCTGTAAACGGAGCCCACGTTCATTAATTAAATGGCTTTAGTCCGGCTAGGCCTCAATTTGCGCTGTTGAGCAGCAGGCGGCGGGCGGTGCAACACTAGATGCCCGATTGGCAGCCCACAATCAGAGGGGTAAGGAAATAACTCGAGGCCGAGGTTTTTGATCTGAAGCCTAGCGAGTGTGTTTTCTATCCTGGCTGAACTCGGTCGGTGTATCGGAGCTGCAGTTCCCACCTGGACCAGGCAGAGTTTGTGGGGAGCGGAGACGAGCCAGTTGGAGACAGTTTGAGGAGCGGTTAATTATCTCTGCCTGCTAACAGGCTAGCTAGCGAAGTGACACGACTGTTATTAGCTCAACCCCCTTTTTTTTTGTTTTTTTGTTTTGTTTATTAATGTAATGACCGTCCAGCCGTAAGCGAGAGCAAGCAACGAGATTATGCTGACGCCTGCCCTGTCTTTTGCAGTTTGAGAGAAGTGAGTAGTTATCACTGCGGGGTTATTTTCAGCAAACTAACAGCTAACCAGCATTTCCAGAAACACGACTGTAATGCGACGTTACAGGGGGGCTTCTCAACCTAGCTTGCTAGCTAATTGATTCATCTCTGCTCGGCATAGCTAATTAGACCTCTCGTTAATTAGCCAACTACGAGTAGAGAAACGTCAATTTAGTCATGTCTCGGCTCTTAATTATGAAACTCGTGACGAGGAGGCTTTAAACATGATATACAGTGCAGATTTAGACTTGTCGAAATATTATCTGGTCATATTACCCTGCTAGCTTGCTAATTGGCATGACGAGGAAGTGAGGATTGTAGCTGTGTTGGTATTTCTCCTCATGGGCATGGATTGCTGTGTTGGTCGCATCTTGGTTTATGAACGCTTGCTGCTGCGTGCTAAATAAATAAAATCCAGACTAGTGGTCTTTTGTTTGACTTCCTGAAAACATGGGACTAATAGTTACTTGATCATGCGTCTTGGGCACATGCAGCATGAGCTCAGATCATATTTAATGTTCCTGCTGTTGGTCAAAACTGGAGGGAAATTAGTTGATTCCAGAGACAATGCAGTCATTGTAAATTGTTAATTAGTGCATGTTTATAATGAGGTGTAAATATGCATTTAATATATTGAATGTGCACATGTGATATCAGATCAGTTTGTTGAAAGTTGGCTTGAATGCAAAGTGGTATGAAACAATGGATCTTTTATCTAGAACCCATTTGGAGAGTGCAATGTAAAATGTAATGAAAGCATTAGATGGATAATCCTTTTATATTACAAAGGTGTTATCTAAACAATTGCATTATTGTATAAGTTATTACAGCCATTGAAGACAAAATGTTGGTAACGTCCCTACAAAACTCTGTTGATGCAGTAAAGATGTCACGATTTAATCTTCAAAGAATGAGATGATAATGTAGGATTAGTTTTACTATTAAAGCACTACTATCAAAAAGGACACCATGTGCCGATTGAAGAATATGGTAACTGGCCTCTGATTGTGAGTTCAAATTGTTAAACACAGCAACACCATTTACCAAGCTAAGGTGCGTAACCAAAAAGTAACAATATGTTTTTGTATCGGTGGGTGCCAGTGTTCACATCACAATTTTCCATTTTTCCTCTTTCGAGGAAATGCTTTATATAGAATTTGTGATAAATAATTGCGGCTCCAGAGAGTAGGATTCTCTAACATCCTTTTGTTTCGTTAGGAGGAGTCTGGAGAGACAGTGAGCAGTGAGAGCAATGGGGTGGCAGAATGGCTGTGCCCCCTGTGCCAAACAAGACAAACTGACAGATCCTCCCTGTCTCTACATCTCACTGAGCAACACAGCGTACTTCCATCTTGCGTCGACAAACTGCTCGACATTGTAAGTATGGTAAAAAAATAAAAATAAAAATAATAATAAGACTGTCAGTGTCATAATCTGTGTCCGAGCATGCATTGGGTTTTTCCCCACACAGGTTAAACTCTCTAAAGGATATAATTTGATTACTTTGGGTGGTACTTCAATTATGTGCATAATGTTTAATGAGCCCACTTGTTGCTGGCTGACATACAGGGGTTGGACTTACATCAAACATCTTGTAATGCTGTAGCTCCGCAGTAAATATAAATTTGATGAATCTTGTGACTCTTTTAAGATATTGGTTCAACTTGACTGGCCTGAGAGTTGATCCCTGAACTGCTGTGGCATTGCTGACAAACAGAATTATACAATGTGGAAAGTTGACAACCGAGTTTATATGGAGGAACAGTGGTCACAAGTAGACTATGACTAATGATAACTTTTAAGCATATATAAGCTTCACCCAATGACCATCCACTGCTGAGTTACATTATTTATACGTTGTTTCTGTTGCTTTGTCCACCCTGTTGTGTGTATATATGATTGTATATGAGGGAAACCCTGAGATGGATAATTTAATTAATCCCCTGGTTTGGTCCAAACCATAACCCATAAAAAGTTAGTCAGGTTGCACACAGTATATGCCTTGGGACATTTTATTAAACAAAAATGTTAATCCTTTGACAGTTTTATTTGTAATTACTAAATACAATAAGGAAATAATGTTAATTCTGCTATGTAAACATAAATGGTCTCATACATTTCTTGATAACAATCTTATCCAAAGAATCACACCGTTTAGAAGAGTATTTACTGGATAACATTGTTTACATTAGTAATTACTAGTTTTATTAGTCAGTTGACTGTTCAGGGTGTTTTCTGTTTTCATCACTTTTGTGGAAATTAACTTTTGGCAGCCAGCACTATAGTGTTGTTGTTCATGATTTGGACAGTTTGAATTTTTTATTGTTTGGATTAATCAGTTACCAACTATGTAAATTTAGTAGTATTTGCTGAGGAGACATCAAAGTAAGCACCTCAGTGAACACACTATTTGTAATGGATCCGTGACAATTTAGTATGTAAAGTGTTAAGAAAGGGGGAATTTTATTGGTGGATGAATTGATCAAAGATAGCTTAATTTATGCCTTCAGGGTAATTTGCAAATTAAAGGCTAGCCAGGATTGCTATGTGTAATATAACCACACATCTATGTGTCACGCCCAAGTGTTGTGCTGCTCCAAAGCGACACAGCATTCAGCTCATCTGAAAGGAACTGTTGGAGAGTTTAGTTTGCAATGGAAATTTATCTGACTTCTCCTTTCATTTCTCTTAACAGGCCGGTCTAAAACAGGCTGCCATTGCAGGAGAACAGGGAAAAGGTGCTCTAAAGTCTGCAGGTGAGTTTGAAAATATATATTTAGTTTTTTTTTTTTAATTGAAAGCACTGTATTTCAACGCACGTTATTCTTCATTCTTATAGTAACATTTATTAAATGTATAATTACTGACCATTTTTTTAGTCAGCTAAACTTGATTTATTTTACTAAAATGGTGTTGCATATATTTTAAAAGCCAATCAAAAATGAGAAAGTATTTTAAGAGGATTCAAAGAAATGTATTTATAGTTTTAAAAAAATTGCCCCTTATGTGAGTTGGACGGGTGCAGATGGGCAAGAAGGTTGATGGGGCCGTTAAACTGGTAGAATGTGCAAATGTATACTTCTGATATCAGTTAGTACTTCCTGTATTACAACATAAAAGTTAAACATGTGTATTCATTTGATCAGATCCAGAATCTTCACTACTGAAGCCTACTGAAGACGTCAGATCAGACCCCTGCCAATCTAGTGAGAGTTCAGACGCTACCCAGACGCTTGGAGACAAAGAGATGGAGGAAGAGAGCATAATGGAACAGGAGGGAGGTGAAGCTGAGCCAGAGCCAGAAAAGGAGGGAAATCAACTCACAGGAGCCAAACAGCAAAATGCAACTGAAAACACAGAAATCCCAGACGCCAGTGAAAAGTCAGTTGGTAAAAATGGTGTGCCAGCTGAAAATAACACCCGGTCGTTCAAATGCAATGCCTGCCTGGAAACTTTTCCTAGCAGAACTGTCCTGAGCGTTCATTACAACTCGGCATCCCATATTCAGAGGATGACAACAGGCTCTGCAAAACAAGTGGGGGAAACTGATCCCCAAACTCCCTCAGTTCCTGTCCTGTCTCGGCCATATATATCAAACAAACCCTACCAGTGTGCTGTATGTCGAGTCTCTTACAATCATGCCATCACCCTTGAGAGCCATATGAAATCTGTCTTGCACCAGTCCCGCAGCAGAAATGCTGGAATTGTTGCAAATGCTGCAAACAGTGCAGTGGCCACTACTACTTTGGGAGGCAGCACCGCCACTGTTTCGAACACTGTGGTGACCACATCTGGAAGTGGGACCAGTCAGTTGGTTACCACCACCAACTGTGCTGCTCCTGGGACGTTGATGGTGACTACTACAAAAGACGGAGAGCAGATTCAGACTTCACAAGTGGCTCCCTCTCTCCTCACCTCCCCTGTGGCTTCAGCTCAGGCGGTCTCAGCCTTTCTGACCCTCCTAACATCTAGTCCCAACACCCTCTCACACTCCCTCCTCCCCTCCTTATTCACGGCCGGTTCTGCTCCTGGTGCCGCCGTGCCTCAGCTCGTGCCTCAGCCTCAAATGGTCATGCCCTTGATCTTGAATGGGCTGCAAGCCCAAACCCAGCAGCACCAAGAGAACCAGCAAGGCCAGCTCCTTACCCAGTGTGTGCCATTCGTAGGTCTCACCACAGCCCAGCAAGCCCTCCTAACCCAAAGACTAAACAGCTTACAGAGCCAGTGGCCCTCTGCAGGGGTTTCAACAAATGTGCAGCCCTGCACGGAAGAGCAAACGCAGGCTATAAAGGGTGAGAGCGATAAAGAAAAGCAGGACAGTGAAGAGACAGTTAAAGAGAAGGTCTCGGATCAGAATAATGACAGGAACAACTGTACTACAGAGAACATTAAAACAGAGAAACTTAAGGAAGAGAACAGTAAAGAATCTGCACAGTGTCCTAATATAGAAAGCAAAGTGAAGGTTGAGAATAACGAAGACAATGAGAAGGCACATAGAGATAGCACAACAGATGGAGAAAGCTCGACTAATCAGTTGGACCTGGAAGGTGATAAAGCAGCTAGCCTCAATCTCTCCCCAGCGGGCACAGAGAAGAGCCTCCGCAATAAGAACCTCTCGCCTTCTGCATCTGTTCCTAGCAATGCGAGCCTCAGCCCTGTAAATTTAAACCTTACACTTAGCCCTGATTCTACCCCTCAAAAATCACAAACGGGCATGAGCCCTTGTGGTTCTCTTGGCACCCCAAAATCCAGCCCGAGTACAAATGCCTTAACTAACAACCAAACTCGACCCCATTGTACTTCAATGGGACCTAATCACCCAGACCTTCCAGTGCTGTCAGAGTTCCAGTCGGAGGTTCTCTGGGCATTCTTTGAGTCTCGTAGTGAGGCTGATGCTGCAAGTCCTCCCCATGAGGACTGTGAGGCGCTGGGCAGAGAGGTGGGGCTTTCTGAGGAAGAGGTACGTAGGTGGTTGAGCCAAGCCAGACATGCAAAACAGAGGCAGAGGGCGACAGAGTTAGATCACCTGCAAGGCTTGGTAGGATTTCCAAGGCATGCCCAAGGTTCTGACAATGACTATGATGATGAGGAAAACTCACTTATTATAGCAGAAGGTGAGGATGATGCTGAAGCTTCAGGTAGTCAGGCAATAGATTTGTCAAGTACGAGAGGGAAACACAGACAGAGAGATTTGGGAAGGGAGGGGCAGGGAGATTCCTGTCTTACTTCTGACTCAGAAAATGAGGTGTACACCTCTGTCATTGTGTCTGATGAGGAAAGTCAGAATGGGTCAATGAGGGAGGGTCCTGAGAGTCCTGCAAAAGATGAAGCACAGTGGGAAGTCCATGGTGATAAGGGGTCAATTGGAGGAAAGGTCTTGCGCTCCACAACTGTGTTTTTATCTGATGCAGAGGATGAGTATGAGGATGAGGAGGGCGGAGGGGGTCAGAGGGCAAAGAGGAAAAAACGAAAGGGGGAGTTTGAGCGGGATGAGGTGGAGGTGAAGAAGGAGAGACAGGACCCAGATGTGGATCTAGAGTTGGAGGCTCAAGGGGATCCTCCAAGCTCACTGTCCCATGTTTTGGACCACCATGAGATTCCAACCAGTGCCCTCCACTCACTTCCCCTGTCTATTGCTCCCTTTTCTACTCAGTTCCTCAGCCCCTATGTCCTCTCCCTTACTCCTTCAGTGATTGGAGATGGGAGCAAGTTACCAGTTTTTCCTAATCCACCAACTATCACGCGCTTCTCCAGCTCTCTTCTCTCGCAGTCTCTCTCCTCCCACAACCAAATTTCTCATTACCTGTCAAATGGGGGCGACTGCGAGTCTGCTCTAGATCTCAGCATGGGGAAAAACAATTTAAAATCTCCTGCTTCATCATCATCATCTCTGGCTGATAAAATTGCAGCACAGAAGGGACAGCTGCTGGATGGGCTTGGCCTGAGGCCCACATCTAAAGGTCTTGTAGTTGTCCAAGTGAAGCCCGAACCTGTTACTTCCATGGCCTCTTCCAACAGCAGTATGAGTCTGGTCAACTGCAATAACATGACAAAGTCTAGTATTTACATGAGGGCAGCAGAGAAAATGAATGCCACGCTATTGGAAAGGGAGAGAGAGAAGGAAAAGGAGCAGGAGCAGCATCAGAGGAAGTCCAAAGGAAAAAGATATCGGGATATGCGGCGTTCAAGGACCATCATTCAAGCTGAACAACTTGACATTCTGTATGGCTGCTATTTCAAAGACCCAAACCCTGGGAAACATGAGTTTGAACAGATATCCGAGTGGGTCCACCTTCCAAAGAAAGTTGTTCAGATTTGGTTCCAGAACATGAGGGCGAGGGAGCGGAAGGGTGAGGTCCGATTCATCAGTGACGGGACCCTGGCAGCCGTTGGCAAACCTCTCATCAAATTTACCTGGCCTCTTTCCAAACCCATATTCTCCAACAAGCCTCCTACGAATAATACTGGGTGCATCACAACTACTCCTATTGTGCGCACCCTCATTAAGACAGAGAGAGAGCCTGTCAAGGAGCTGGCCAAACCTGCTTTGATGAAAAAAATTACCCCAGTTCCGATCAAGCCCAAGGAGGTCGTTTCCTCTACCGCAGTCTCTACTGTGAGCAGCAGTGCTTCTGCAGTGCCAAAGACCAAGCTTGAAACCACCAGCAACGTCACTATGGTCAAAGTTGCACCCAAAGTCAACACGCCTGTCCTTTTAGCACCACCCAAGGAACCAATCCCCATTGCCCCACGACCGGCCCAGAAACGAAAGTTAGAAGAGGAGAGCGAGGAAGAAAAAACTGATGAGGAGAAAGACAATGAAAGTGAGGTGGGTTCTGGACCAGGGACCACTAACCGCATGGTGCCCAAGCTACCCACAACTCCCATTAATAACAGGCCTCCTGCCACAACAGTGCTGCCACAAAAACAGAATGGGCTCAACTACTGGACCCCCAAAGTCCCCATTAAGATCAACACCCTATCAAGAGAACAACTGGCTTTACCCACACATACGCCTCCTCGTACCATCCCCCCTCCTCCCACACCAAGCATTGCACCAGTCAGCCCAAACACCCCAAGCTCTGCCAAAGTGGCCAGCCCCTCCACCCCGGTCGTAGCTAAATCAAGCCCAACAGAAAGCAGTTTCTTGCCCCACTCATCAAGCCGTAGGCCACGCACACACTTGTCCTGCCTACAGCTGTCCATTCTGCAGTCCTGTTATGAGACCTGTGCCCACCCTAACGCCATGGAGTGCGAGGCAATTGGCACTGAGCTCAACCTGCCGCTCAAGGTGGTGCAGATCTGGTTCCAAAACACCAGAGCCAAGGAGAAACGCTGGAGGCTGCAGCAAGAGAAAATGGTAAGCTGGCTAGAAGTCCTACTCTACAGAATTAATTGAAAATTCTGGTATAAATAACATCATTGTGTATATACAGTAACACGCAGGTCAAGGTCAGGCAAGGTAGGTCACTTAGAAGAGGAACCTTCATTTGTTGTGGTTGTGGTCACCTTTATTCTGGGACTGTGGAATAATACTATGTTGTGTATTGACTTTCAGTGTAGTACTGCGGAGGAAATGAAATGTGATTTCTAGCAAATTATGATTAAAATCACCTTAGCAAAGGAGTTCATTTTCAGATGCAATTTTGCATGCATTGCCATTTTGTGAAAAAAATCCTATTAATACTTTGAAATTGATTTTAACTAGTGGCCAGCACTGCTGCATTCAAGTTATTCTTATTTCTTTGAAAGCTAAATGTTTCTCTGCCCTGAATACACTGCCATTGACAGTATAGCACTTTTACCATAGTTTGTGGCATCGCTGTGACAATAGTATGTATTGATTATTTGGAGTACTAGTATTGCTCCGTTTTCAATAGTCGGTGTTTCTCAAGGACACATTTTGCTTTCTTTAAGAACAAGTATAATTAAAACATTGTGCATATAGCAATCATACAGAGGGATTGATTATTAGTCAGATGATTCACTAAAATCTGTAACTAAATTTAGACTTAAAATGATATGACGTTAAACACATTCTCTATCTCCTTCTCTTGCCCTGGCTATCCACCCCACCTTCCCATTTCCAGTATCCTTTGTCAGATGGGAAGGTGGACATGAGCTCAGGAACCTACCTGCAGTACAACGCTCTCAAAGCTAATCGGCCCATCTTGCCCAAACCTGTTCAACTGACAGTTACTGAACCTCCAGCTTCCCCAGTAGCCGGCCAGCCAGTGCCAAAGGAGACCCTGACAGGCCGCTGTGATGCCTGCAATGTCTCCTTTGAATCCCGGGCTGCGGCGAGGGCCCACGTCTTCTCCCCGCGTCATCTGGCAACCCTGAGAACCACTAACTTTGGCCAACCGACGACGCTCGTCAACAAGAATGGAACCAGTAACAGCGGCTCTGGGAGTGTCGTGCCAGGCTCACAGGTCTCTCATTCTACTCCGGTAACCAGTTCTGGGTCTGGAGGGGAGATTGAGTCGCCTCCACCGACGGCCATCAGCAACAGTTAAAGACTCAGATCAGGATTGGTCTGCACACTGACTATCTTGGACCCATTTGGGCTCCTCAGATTTTAATAAACAAATTTGAGCACTAACCCTCAAAAGCTAATATTCTTTAGTTTTTGAAGTTGGCTCCCCCTGCACCCGCAATCCTTTGCTCAACTTCCACTGACTCGAAATCCGTTAAACTATAGAGTTCCCCTGGATTCCAAAACAACAGCAGACTATTTCCATGCTGCTTCACACTTTTTCAGTTGCTGTTTGATAAGTGATGAACACATTTCAAGTCTCCCTCAATCCTCACACACTTTACCCAAACATTTTTGGTCCTAAGCCTGTGGTTATATATTAACTTACTACAATGACCTTCCTATAATTTGTAAAGGCACTCAACTTGCCATGCTTGAACTGTCCTACCCTAAAGACTGATGCAAAAGTGTTTCCTCTTTGGAAGTGGCCGTTTGACGGTAGACCCGGAAACCCTTTTTGGGATAATAACATACAATACTCACATTAGTATCTCCCAGTTTGCTCCTGTGGAATTGTTTTTTCTCATGCCTACTTTCACTTTTAGGGCAAAGATTGCTTGGATAAAAGATGACTGGACCGAACCATTGGGAGAGGAAGAACTGCTATTGACTGTCACCTTTTTATTTGCTATGGGAGAGTGATCTGAAGAGTGTTGTGTCCACTCATTTGGGATATAAAAAGAGGTACTTTTGAGAGAATAGGGCTGTTGAATTGTCCCCATTTACATGCTCATAGTTTTCATGACAATCCAAATAGACAGGGCAAAAAGAGAGGCTTAGGAAAGTCTGATCTTGGCATACCGCACTTTGACACATTTTACATTGTTTGAAATGTTTTTAAGCATTCTAATGCAAGTGTCTTTATGGAAAGATACATGAAATGCATGTTGGATGCCTTAATATAAATCACGTGAAATAAATTGATTTTTGCTAGTCTATTGAAACATGCTTTAGGTGTGAGCATAATATTGTGCAAAAAGCAGACCGGGGTATATAAATGAAGAGCTCTGTTACAAAATGCTTTTATAGCCATCTTTGGGGAAATATCTGAATGTCATATTCTTTATCTAGATTTTAGCAAATCCTTTCTGTAAAGTTTTCAGCAATCTCTTGGCCAAGGACTAGAATTGTCAACTATCACGGTTTTTAAAAACGCATTTCTTTTATCCTGTGGATTTCACTTTCCCTCCAAATGGTGTATAACTCATTTTGAAAAGTGGCTCTTCAAACCTGTTGGAGGATAAAAGTTTTCTCTCACTGGAGGTGTGTAAGAAATATGACAGCCTTAAGAAGAAACGCCACCAGGTATATAAATTTAAGCCCAGGTGATCCTCCTGTATTGTGAGTGTATTGATTTCATCCTCACCTGGCACAGAGGGTCAGAGTGATTTTTATTTTAGTCTTTTTTTTTTTTAACCTACGGTTTCCTTTTCCATGAATACTGTGCATAAGACAAGAAAGTTAAGTACTCAGTTTTATTTACTTCAATATTTATACAAATGACAATAGAAGCAATTAAAAACTGGTGTAACAGATTTCTATTTAGGTCAAAAGCAAAGCCTCTAGAAATATGAAGAGGAACAGGGCTTGAAATGGGCTGTTTCCTGTACTTTTTTCCCCCCTCGTTTTGTTCAGTTTTGATACAGAGTTACTAATTCTGGTTATGTATGTGCTGTGAAATGAGATCTAATATCTGGAAACTATGACAAGGGAGAAAGTTGGGTATTACTAGTATCCTCAAGGGACTAATGGATACTCAAATCTTCGAAGCAAATTGGGAAACATTAAATGTGTTGACTGAGAGCTAATAAGATGGTGCTGTGTTGAAGGACACATAACATACTAAAGATGTTTTCCTTCAATTTAAGTTGTATAATAATGTTACTATTGATAGTTTTAACAAAATGCAAAACTAAAACATGAACTTTTGTAAAGAAATATATTAAAAAAATAACTGATATTCCAAAGTAATCCTCCCTTTGCTTTCTGTCATTCAAAAACCAAAAAGCAATCTTGAGGTCGACAGAGAGCAGGAGAGGTGTTCGTAAATGCAAACTGTAAAGGACATCCCACGGCTTGACACTTGCACTAGTCCACAATTTTTGCACAAGCTACAGACATTTCAAATGAACACAGCCATTAACACAACAAGAAGAGTCACTTGGTGTGGTTTTTGAAACGAGGAGGGTTACAATGTCCTTTTCATGAGTAATAATTTGTACTCCTGTTGGAAACTGTATCTTGTGTGTAAAGCAAGGACTGGAGTGCTTTAACTTCAAGACTGGGATTACACACACGCACACACACAGACACGGTGTTGCACTGTCCAAACTAGATAGGTTTTTATGGAGATCTGCTTTTTATTCCCTTATGTTTCATTGTCACTTTGATTATCACTATTGTTATAACTGTACTACTACTTATACGATTTATCATTACTACTCATCACTGTTTTTGATTATTATTGATCCATAATGGTTTTAATTGCCACCTCTCTGCTCAAAAACAGTATGGTATTCCTATGAATATTGAACAATAATAGTGGCAGTGTTGTTATGAATTGTTAGATTTTTGATTAAGCTTATTTTTTCCTCCTCACTTGTACCTGCCTTTTTTGTGTTTGGTCTCCATTATGCTTTCTTTGATATACAGAAAAAGAAATAAAATCAGTTGAACAACAAAGCATATCTGTCTGATTGTAGAGCTATTGGGGCATTTATTATTTGTTCATGTGTGACAAGGTTTTTAATTTCGATAATCACTGTGTAATCTGAGATTTTATCTGAGTGGCATATTTGAACAGAGGTCACTGAGGTCACTCTGAGGGAGACGATGTATATGGGACGTTCAAATGTGCCTGGAATTAATTTGCCGAACAATTGGCTTTGCTAGTCTATTTAAGACTGACAGAGATATGATCGACAGAAACGTAATCCAATTAAAAGCACACATGCGATTTGGGAACCGGAAAGTCTTGCGCGATCATCCAATAGGAACGTGGCAGACACCAAAGAGGCTTGTCTGGAATGATCCACCGACGAATAGGATTGAGAGTTTTACGGCCGCAGTGATACATGACTCCGCCCCCGGCTTCCATTTCTGAACTGAAGGGACGCCGCCGCTCTCGCGTAGAGTCCTCGCCTTTTTTATACACTCATTTAAGTAAATAAACTAGGTTCTCTGTCGTAAATTAGGACCGTTGCGTAAAGGTAGCGAGTGAAACCGGAGTCCGTAGTAATCGTGGCATGCAGTTTGAGTACTGGCTGGGACTGTAGCTAGCATTTTATTCCCCATTTTAACTTTACTAAGCGGCGTTTTCCGCCGTTTTTTTCTTTTCGCCGCCCCGCTCACTCTACCCCCTTGTGTGTGAGTAGGGGCCTGCAACGTTGGTTTGGCCACGAGGCGTGTTGGTAACTTCACAGTTGGAACAGGGCGATGGCGGAGTTCGGTAACGGACTGGCGGAGGAATCTCTACTAGATTCAGACCCCGGACATCCCGAGCTGGAAGACCCGGGTGTCGGTGACGAGGAACCTGGGTTAGAAGAGGGAGAGGCCGCAATTGAAGACCCGGTAAGTGAAGGGCATTGTTTCGGCTGTTAGAGCCCACATGAGCACCAGGACACGCGTTATGTCCAAATCGGAATAGTAAATGTATACAGACAACCGATTTAGTGTTATATTTTCCACAAATCTTGGGTCACATGCCGTGTGCGTTGCTGCTATCGCCAGGGCAATATCAACCGCCATTGTGGTTCACGCAGTGCAGTAGAAATGGGTGGTGACATGCGTGATGTCGGCAGCCATCTTGGCGCAACAGCGGTGCCAGTTTCTCTGCGCCAGGGAGCAGCTCGAGCCGTTGGGGGGTGAATCCTCGTCGCAAAAAAAATGCGAGACGGAGATGCAGGAGACAGTTAGGGGCGAGGGTGGGACAGGCCGCCGCCATTAGCCGCCGCTGTGCGAGTCTACCCGCTGTAGAAGGCGACCTGCTTACGGTAATGACATTTTTTTGAAATTCCATTTAACTTCACCATTATGCTGGCTGCTGCTGCTGCATTTCAAGCACCGGTCTGTGCACATGCAAATGACCAACCTACAGCAGGCTAACATTAGCTTATCGCGAGCAGCAGCATCAAGTGCTGCAGCTAAGATGACCAGAGGACCTGTCAACCGTAATGACTAGTCACGAGATATAATGCGGACTTTGCACCTTAAGCGGCTGGGACCAATTACTATTAGCCTGTCTGCTAGATTTAGTACAATGCGATAACAGGATTCTGCCTGGCTAACAAGCTAGCTGAATTTGACAAAGCTAGGGTGGAGATGGCAGACATGCACCTGACCATCTTTGTCATTTATTTTGGACGACAGTTGGTATCGCGCATCAGTAGCACACAGGATTTGCCGTGCCCTGTTTAATGGTGCAAGATGCACAATTAGCGTTTGTCGGCCTAATTAAAATTTTCTGACACCACCTGCACACAAGTGCATTTTTCCCTGGGAATGCCTATGCAGCATGTCCAGGTGGGCTGTAGCGCTGTGTGTCGGGCAGCGAGAGCGCGGCATACAACGCAGAAACAGGGGGTTGCGGTATTTGAGGGGCTGGGTTTGCATCCTTCAGTGTTTTTGCTAGGGCAAGGAGAACGAGAGAAGGGAGGGGAGTGAAAGAGCTTGCACTGAATATGCGACAAAAAATGGAGCTCCAACGTGTCAGTGTCGGAAGGCTTATTTTAACAGTGTTTCTGTGAATGTGGATCACTCTCTCAGGACTATAATGTATGAAGCTGGAGGTTGTTGACATCTCATGTGTCAGATTATCAGGCACATGGATTTAATGGGACTGAGGGAAACGATGGTGCCATTATTATCTCGTCCGGTATGGCACGGTGCAGTTTTACTCTCCTCTGGTTAGAAGACCTGAATTTAATATGGGCTGTCTGTGTCAGTGCACCCAGTCGCACAAAGAGCCTTTACATTACAAATCCTGTCAGCACAGGCAACAGCCCTGGATGGAGCTGGAATGACTCCCACTGTGCTGCAGTGCACCACAGTCAGACAGGAGGGTCCGCTCCCACGTGAGGACACAGCCATCTCTGTATTCACCACAGGAATATTGAATTTTTTGGCAGCGATTGTTTGGTGCGGTTCAGTTCAACTTCTGGCCTCAGACCTGATCATTATTACAGCCCCAAATACATGCCCCAAAATGGCTCTTAATTAGATTTTATTTATATTAAAGCTGCCGCAAATCCAGTGTCTCATTGATTGACATGAATAGTGTAAAACAAATCATAGCAAATTATCCTCAGGGGCATGAGCCCAAAGCGATATTAGCAAGAAATATTAATATTATAACAGAGATATAGGTACATATTCTTATGTGTATTTTTGCATGGCAAACCACTTGAAACAATGAACATGTGGAAATCTGTATTGATTATTTTTGTGTTTACATATGTTTATACTTTGTTATTTGGTTTCTGTGCTGTATCTTTTTGGGCCAAACGTGCCCAAATTTTGTCAAATGCAACTTAATATTTTCATTGGGCACACAAATTTAGCTGGTCTGCTTAAGAATTTAGCCTATAAAAATATTTTAACTAACCACCAAATGATGTGCCGACCCAGTGTATATATACATATTTTATGTACATTCAATTTCTAGCAGGATTTTATATACATCTCTTTAATTTCTTGTTAGAAATCAGTCTTTTAAATGCAGTCTGGCGTTATACTCTGTGAGAAAGGAAATGTGAAAATTGAGCATGCGGTATTGATTCATCAAGTTTATTTGTGCCGTGTGTTTTATATGCTACTCAATTGTATCATGTCCCGAAGAGAGACTTTTTAAAATGCTTTTAAGGTTAACTTGAAGTTGTACGAGGCAATTATTGCCAATTGTAGGCTGGGTGGATGTAGAAAACACTGTAAAAACATGAAGGAACGGAAACATCACAACTCTAGTGAAGGTGATGGACCAGTCAGAAAGGACACTTGTAGATGATAGCTGTCCCAAAATTCTTCGACTTGGGCAGAACCACACACAGACTTGCTTCTATTTAGATTGAGACTGTGTTATGACAGAACCATATCTTCCCTCGGGTGCAGTTGTCAGCCGGGTTGTCAAAGAGGTGTTAGTGTAACATTTGTAAATGATTACATTTTCATGGCTAGATTTGGCAGGAGGTCTGTATTTGTGAGTGGTGCATAGCAGTCATGCACATTGTGTGGTTGTATTGTGCTTATGATGGACTGACGGCTGCAATGGAATTCGTCTCTGTGTTGCAGGAGCTGGAGGCAATCAAAGCCCGGGTGAGAGAGATGGAGGAAGAGGCAGAGAAGCTGAAGGAGCTACAGAACGAGGTGGAGAAACAGATGAATCTCAGCCCCCCACCAGGTGCGTTTGTGTGTGTTTTTTGAGATACGAAGACCTCGTCTTTCTTCCCATCTGTCCACATTCTCTCTCTCTCTCTCTCTCTCTCTCTCTCTCTCTCTCTCTCTCTCTCTCTCTCTCTCTCTCTCTCTCTCTCTCTCTCTCTCTCTCTCTCTCTCTCTCTCTCTCTCTCTCTTCTACAGTCAAATTATCCACTGGAGGGAGAATACCAGTATCTTCAAATAATCATAGTGTCCGCTTTTGTGCATACTTGAATAATATCTTGCACAACAAATTAATTACTGCAGTTTTACCTTTTAAAATGTTTTACCTTTTTTGTTGTTTTATTTAAGAAATGTAGAATTTAATTCAGGCTTGAATATTGAGATATATATATAAAGTCATGGTTTGTTAAGCAAGTTTTGAAAAAAAATAAATACAAGAAACATAATAATGTACTCATGCGGCACTTAAGAGCTAGTCTAAAACACTGCAACCTTCAGTTTTGATTTTTAGTTGAAGAGCCTTTATAACCGTACACAAATTTCATTATTACAAAAACTGGCCAGCGTCTCTCAGCTCTGATCTCAAATGGGAAATATGTTAGGTTCAGAGCTGCACATGATACACAACTATTCTTGTCAATTAAATAAAACCTTTTGAATAACTGAATATTTTGATTTTAATTGAATTTAATATTACATGCTCATGTAGATTTTGTATTTTCTCCTCTCCCCTATGCAGTCGGCCCCGTCATCATGTCCATCGAGGAAAAGATGGAAGCAGATGGCAGATCTATTTATGTCGGAAATGTGAGTAACTGTCTCTTTGTTGTCTCATACACAGATGCTATTTTGGCCACATTGTCATGTTTCCTTTTACAATTCTTGGGATGACGTCGAAGAGCAAAAATTGAATTCTTTAAGAAAAAGTCTCTACAAAAAAAAACCATTCTAACTTTTGCATGGTTTTAGTGGTTTTAAAGATTGAACAGTTTGTTTTTGAGTCTGAAGATTGGTATCAGCTTTGTGCATCTGGACTCTGAAGTTTTTCCTAATTTTTTTCTTTGCAAAACCACTCAAGCTCTGAAATAACATGGTGACTATAACTTAGTGGAAAACAATCTTGAAATCCTGCAACAGATGCTTGATTGGATTACAGTTGTGGTTACTCCAGGACTGTGTATAGATGTTTTTAAGTATTCGGAGCACATTCAAGACACATTCTAAATCTGTGTTATATTTAAATGGCTGTGCGGTATGCTGGCAAAAGAGTCCCAAGTGCATCAATTTGGTTGTGCCAAAATGGCGTGGAGTACGATAACCCACAGAGTTGATCTCAAAAAGAACATGGAACTCTCTTCTACTTAGCAAACAATAGCTTTATCTTGGCTACTCTGCCATAAAGCTGTAACTGCTAAAGCCCCTGGAAAACCCTACAGTTGCTTTATGAACACTGCACAGTGTCTCCAGTCTCAGCCATGGAACACTGTTGCTTCCCCAGAGTTGCCTTTTGGTAGCTTCACGCTGACACTTTTTTAGGCCAGCCTCCTTTTTAGTTTCTTTTTAGGAAATTTACCAAACAGCAGTTTGAGCTTACAGATACAGGTACCATTAACCTGTGATCACTTATCCCACTGTGATTGCACAAAGGTGATCTCACTTTATTTACAACCTGACTCATTAACACTGCCCACACCTGTAAAATAAATGGGGTGAATTGTTAAAAAATAATGGATTTGTTTAACCTTTGGGTGTTATTTAGAGTTTTATTTAGTTTGTCAAGGACTTTTGACCTAATTTAGTGCCAAATCTTCAATGTACTGTGATTTCATGCAATAGAAACTCCAAGGGGGAAATGCTTTATATCAAGACTATACTTGACAGTTGCATTTTCATTGCTGTCTGTTTCTATAGTTTTTTGTCTTCTTTTATTGCCTCAGTCTTTGATAAAGTTTTGAACAGCTGTCTAATGTAAAAAATTTAAATTCTTTGTCCACCTTGTGTCTTCATAGATATACATAGATGTAAATATTAAAATGTAAGCTGATGAAAAATAATTGAAATATTGATTTAAGTTGACCAGCTCTCCTCATGTTTACCTTCATCCTCTCTTTCTTCAGGTTGACTATGGTGCCACGGCAGAAGAGCTCGAGGCTCATTTTCATGGCTGCGGTTCAGTAAACAGAGTCACCATCCTATGTGACAAATACACAGGGCATCCTAAGGGGTAATACACTGTCACTTAACTGTACCTATTCCTTATCCACTGGATGAATCAGTAGAGGGGTGGTTATCAGAGTCCTGTGTTGCAAATATACGAAAGTCACACTGTTTGCAGAGAAACAATCCAAAATCCTGCTGTGGGTGGACAGCTTTGTGTGACGCATCAATACAGATTATGTAGTTTCACCAGAGCTGGGTGGTTGAATTTACTTTTGTCAAAATAAAGCTTGGGCTCAACAGTAACAGTTGGCCGGGACCAGATTCGAACCACAAACATTTTGTGAGTTCTGGTTTCACCTTTCTTGTAATTTAAATAAAGATAATGAAGAAAGCTGATATCTGTTGCTGACAGCCTACAGTCTTCTGTAGAGATAAACAAGTCACATTGAATCCCACCAGGACTAGCTTTTAACGTCATGCAGACTGTTGATCACCATTAGGAGAATGTTTTCCTTTACCATTTTAGATATTTTTGACCATGTGTAAATACAAGAACATTATGTATGTCTGTAATAAATAAAAATACTGCAGCTGTTATATTTGAAGTTGCTGCTGTTTTATTTGCATTTAAATACACTGTAGCTGACTGATTATTTCTCCTTCTTCAGGTTTGCCTATATTGAGTTTGCAGACAAAGAGTCTGTTAGGACAGCCATGGCTTTGGACGAGTCCCTTTTCAGAGGAAGACAGATAAAGGTGAGGCATTTTCACATTTCAGCTTCATACTGGAAGGTCCTCACAGTGAAATTTAGGTAATTAACATGTCAGAATGAAAAGAAAAGTGACACTGTTGTGAAAGGAAATAAGGAAAGAGCGACATGACCATTTCATTTTCTCTTAGCAAGCAGCACAAACAAGCTTTCTCTCCCTCTAGTCTTCAGAAACTATGACTTCATCATTGTGAGTTGTCAAACCCAAAATACTTTTTTAAAATAAACGGAACAATGATACAGATTAATTACAATGACTGCTGCTACAACAACACTGTTGGCTAAATTTAGCTGATACTGCAGCTTGGAGTGACAGTGACAAACACTACTTTGATCACTCTGCCAGTTCTGGTAGGTTTGGTGGGTTGTTCTGATTGGCTGAGAGGGTACAGTCTCCTTTGTACTCATAGAAATCTGGTCACATGTTCAAAATCTCCATTCTTGTTCTACACTAACAGAAGAGCAGGTTTGTTTAAATCGAAAACAAGCTCCCCGTTAGATTTTTTTTAAGGATTACTTTTTTGATTATAAAGTTTTTGTAGTATTGACACTTACTGATGTGCAGTTTGATTTGAATGAAATGCTTTCATAAACCTTTGTCACTGTGGCACATGATTTTTGAACCACTGATATAAAATCTTTTAACGAAAGTTAAACTACAAGGAACTCTTAACTGGTTAGGAAACACTTAATTTAATGCCAGTCCCTTGATATGACCTACATAAGCAAACAAGAGTTTATTATTTTTTTTGCCCATGACATTTTTGTCCAAAGGTCCCGCCAGACTCAACAAAAAAATGGTGGTTCTTTGTATTGGCTTTATGTATATCTTATATTTCCAAATTGAAAGGAATGTTTTATTTTATGAAATGTAATGCCACTGTAAAATATATTGGCACTTTCTATAAAGTCTGAAAACACAAAAGCCAACGCCACAAGACCTGATGTTTAACACCGCTTTGCTTGATTCTCGCTCCCCAGGTGGGCGCCAAGAGAACAAACAGACCAGGCATCAGCACCACAGACCGCGGCTTCCCACGGGCTCGGTTCAGGTCACGGGGAGGAAGCTTCTCGTCGCGTGCACGCTACTACAGTGGCTACACACCACCCAGAGGCAGAGGACGGGCCTTCAGGTGAGCTGACGCCGAGACGCCTCACTTTTGACACTGTGGGAGAACACTACACCGGCATGCACTGCACCTCACTCAAAGGTTTACACTGAAGAGAAAGGACAGGACAAACAAGGCAGTCCATCATCAATTAGAATATTTACCGCTTTGGCCCACGGTTATAGTCAGGGTTTACACTGACCTCTTCTCATATGTTACCACAAGAACAGGACGAGGAAGCTGATTGTTCCATCCGAGGAATAACTGATCACATCCATTTCATGGATGGACTTGCATGGAAATAAGGATTGGGTTCATTAATCAGAAACTCTGACCAGTATAGTTGTATTAGGCCCTCTCCCACTGGAGAAAATGAGAGTCTGTCTACCACATTCTGCTTGTCCTGCCCACAGCAACGAGCCTGAGTGTGAAGCTTTTTAATTAGATGACAAATATTTTTAGCCAACACACTGATTGAGGATGGCTCAATCGGTCCAGTGGATGACATTTGTCATATTTCTTGGTGCACATTGTTGTCCAGGTTCTGTGTTTTCACTCAAGATGTAATTGGATGGATAGAATGCTGTAAGAAAGGTTTTTGGTCACATTGAAAACAGAGCAAGAAAATAAGCTGAGAACAGAGATGGAAGAACAAAATTCCTTCCTGATAGAGCAGAATAGAGAAGGTAGGTACAGACAGGCCAAAAAAATCAATCTGAGCATCGTCATTGAAGAGGAGGTAACATTTCCAAAGGTCTTTACACATTTATTCTTAGATCTGAATTCTGTGTGCGGTGTGTAAATGTTAGTTGGTCTCAGATGTGTTGGAACATAAACTGTATGTCATCATGGTATTGAATTTATTGAGAGATGGATTGGATTAGACGCCAAAATAGAAACACAGGAGCACAAACATGCCATGTTGTCAGGTTAGAAATCACATCAGTTGTGGGACGGAGGGGCTCATTGCATGCCACATCACATATAACCATTTCAGGAGAGGCAAACGGACTCAGTGCACATCAGTTTGTTCTTCCCAAGCTGTTCATACACAACGTTTGGGTTAGTGCCAATGCAATCTCCTGCAACTTAATGATAACAGAAAGTTACTGGTGCAAAGCTCTGGTGGCTGCACTGAATGCTTCTCATTTCTTTTGGAGAGATTGGGATGTCAATTGTAATTTTATGGCAGGAGGGAGCATTTAAACGAGAGGTTCTGGCTGTGTGATGATCAGTACAGTGACCTGCAGCATTGTGGCAGTTGTGTTCGATACTCCGTCTCATCAGTATTATGTCCACAAGCTGTTTTAGTGGGAAATTTTCATGGTGGTGCTTGTAGTGTTTTTGTTTGTTTTTATAGACCTGTTAACTGCTCGTCATTGTGATACACATTGGACAGAGAGGGCCTGGTGTTGATCAGAGTCTTGTGCACTGGGTTTCTGGTGGCTTTCTACCTACACTGTTTGATGGCCTTCACATCAGAGCTCTGCAACAGGGCCCTGTGAGTCTGTGTAGTCTAGTTTCTACTGCAAGGCCTCATGGGGTTTGTCACTGAAAACTTTGCGTGTTTACAGCATGTGATTAAAACACTTGGCAGATAACTCGAGCTGCACCGTTTCTATAAATGAGATGATACAGAAATAATCTGAGAGGCTGTTTTGAGCGCAAGTGAAGTACATAACCTACCGCTCATTTGTGTAAACTGTGGCTATCCCCTGAAGGCAACGAGAAATCAAGGCTACACCGTAAACTCCATATAAGCCCCACTGAGCTCTATCTGTGGGGCCATCTTGTTTATTTTTCTGTTGAGACTGAGAAAGGAGGTGTGTTGCCAAACACGTTGATCAGCATGCCAATTCCCCCACACATGCACTGAGCTGTGAGATGGAGAGATTCTGATTTGGTCACCCTGCAAAGCATCTGGAACCTTAAGGCCTTGGCTGTAGCTTATTACTTAACGTTCAACAAAGAACATTTTCCAGGAGAGCTAGCCCCTAACCGGGCTATTTTGAAACGAGCCTAAAGACCTTCATGCAGAGATCTTTATTTCAGTGATTTAACACTTTGCCAAGTTCTTCCGACAAGCCCCCTTTTAGTCCATTTTATCTCCTGTGTTTCTCTTGTTTCATTTTCGCCCTTTCTCTTGACTCGAGTATTTGTGCAATGAACTCCCATTTCAGTGAGGCTGCCTTTTTATATATAAAAAAACCCACAAAGGGTTACATCTCTATTCATTCCTTTGTGTGAGAAAGTGTCTGAAACTCAAGGTCAGAATCTCTCTAATCGCTCTGTGTACTTACTCCAGCCACTCCCACACATACCAAGAAACCCTAACCCTGCCAGTTTACTCACTGGGATTTGGCCTGAGCTGCAGGACAAGGCACACAAAGACATGGGGAGAAGGGGGGAGAGCTGAGAGGGTTTTATATTAAATTAAGTCTCCAGAATATGAAAGTCCTGCCGTCTATGAGTAGTTAATTAGCTGGAGGACTTATTTGCGTTTAACTTTAAAGGCTTCAAGTTAGCTTGTTGTTTTGAGTGTATAGGTTTCACGTATTGGGACTGTTGAACTTTAAAGTTCCATTTGAACTATTTGCAGTTATTTAAGGATAATTGGGTACAATTTGACATCCCATCCAGCAGAATGGCTTTTAAAAACACACTCGCAAGTTAACAGATACAGTGAGTCAGGGTGAATGGAATTTGTGGTGTTGCCAATATTAATCTAACTGTAGAAAAACTGTCAAAGAATCATGGAAACCACCCTCAAGAGTATTACTGATAACTGCATAGTGTATCTTCCCATTATCTCACAGCATCACTTAAAATGTAATAGTCACCCACAGGGAGTAGCATGCAGAGAAGCAGAGTTGTTCCACTTGAACTGGCCTTGATCACTTCTTGCAGAGGAGAGCAGAAGTGCTGTTTTGTTGCTGCGTCAGGAATTCATCATTAGGCTACTTAAGTGCTGCAGTTGAGCAGAATCAGGCTCAGATCTGAACCACATAACACTTTTTTTTTCCACCGGTGCCTTCTCTTGTTGCGGGAAAAACACATGGTGGGTTCAGCTCAGAATCTTTGCATTGACCCGTCGTGTGCTTGGGAAGATTTCAGTGTCTGGCTGTGGTCCTGCACTCACAGTCCAAGGGATATGTTTTATTAAAAGTGTTGATTGGCTTTGTTTATAAGAAGTTTAAGATTGAACAAGGCCTCAGTAAGTGTTGGAGTGGAGCCTGATCTGCCAGAATTTAATGAGATGAAAAGACAACACAGCCAAATATCAGCGTTTGTCTTGCACCTCTAATCCTCGCACCCTGACTGAAAGCCAGAGAACAAAGGAAATCTTTAATGTTTGGCCTCTGGTTACAAAAAGTATTTCCTTTAATATAACAACCATTTAACATCATTGTTCTCGTCATCTTCCCAAGTTGCTGTGGTCAAAGCAAAGATTTTGATGTGAGCCAGAAGACACACATGTGATGTGGAAAAACCTTGTTGGTTTTTCTGTGCTTATGTTGAGTGTATGTCCTTGCATGTACAGGAACCCCCACAGACACACAACACACACACACACACACACACACACACAGAAACAGAACATATACTCCAACTCAGATTCACCTTTCCAGCGTTCACTCCCAGAAACGAGGGTTCATTACTGCAGCCTGACCTCAGCATCTAGCCTAACAACCACTGGTTTCAGTCCCAGTGTGACCTTTTTGTGTTCTGTTGCCACTGAATGATGATGTGTGTGTATGAGATGGAGGAGAGGTTGAAGAGTGTTTTGAGTGTATAATGATGATGTAGTGTTGTCCCCCAAATTGTCATGTGTGCCTTTGTGTGTGTGCGCGCATGTGTGTGTGTGTATATGTGTGCACCGTGTCCCGCTGGGGGTATATGTGTGGTGCTGTTTGTCCTCCAGGTCTTTCCCCACAGTGACCCCAGAGGCGGCTCTCGCAGAGAGAGACAGAGAGAGAGAAAGAGGGAGAGAGAGTGCCTTTGCTGTCCCCTCACACCCACACACTAATCATTATTCTCCTATCTGGAAATCAAACTTTTCCTCTCTTGACAAAGCTGCTTTCAGCTTCTTCCAGCACTGTAGTCTATCCTTCCAGATTGATTTGTTGTAACGCAAACACCTCATAAGCTCAAAGGCACAATACCGTTAAGATGGTATACATGTCTATTTAGTGATTTGTGAATATGTCCTAAACATTCTGTTATTCGTTTTGATATCTATAAATATATGCTTTCCCCCTTCAGTTTACTTCTTGGACTGAAGTTTCAGCAGACCCTTTCTGTGCCCACAGTCACACACATACACATTATCTATTATACTACTATCACACCAGGAAATTGGTGTCCGTCTTCTTAAGCCAACCAGAAAAAAACTCACCCTCTTTTTCTCTCTCTTTTCCAGGGGCCGAGGGCGAACAACATCGTGGTATTCCCCTTACTAAACACCCCCTCCCTCCCCAACACTCCCTTACTATCAACCCTCTCCCCCCTCTGTTCCCATTTAAAGAAAAAAGAAAAAAGAAAAAAAAAACCACACACAGTGAAAAAAGTCCTCCCCCTCCCCAACAATAAAAGAAGAGAATCCCAGAAGAGAGAAAAAAAGACAAAAAAGGAAAGAAAAAAAAAAAACTCCTGGACAGAGAGACTGACTGGCCGCAGTGTGCGATTGTGTGTGAGCGTGCGTGTGCGGAGGTTGATGCGGTCACCCCTGGTAAGGTATAAGTTGGCCATTGGGGAACGAATACGGTGGCAGATATCTCTACTTGTTTTCTGTTGGTTTTGGGGGGGGAGGGGGAGGTGGGGGGGAAGAGAGAGAAGATGATGGTATCTCAGGCTGCAGATGTGTCTCCTTTGGTCTGGCTGTGACCTCCTGCTTTCACACCATCACCAACACGGCCCACCCACTCACCCTCCACCACCACCAAAACAAGGAAAAAAAAAAAAAGAAAAGAAAAGAAAAAAAAACGTGGGGGGAAACGGCAACAAGAAAAGATACTGTATTCATTTTTTTGTTTTTAATGTATCGTACATATATGTGAAGCTTCCACTAGCCAGAGTATTTGTTGTGTTTTAAGTTTGTGGTTTGGAGTATATCATTACCTACCCACCCCACCCTCCCCCTCAACCCCTTTTGTGTCTGCCGTTCTCTTCCCCTCTCACCCCCCCCTGCATTTTATAACTCATGCTTTCTTCCCCCTTCCCTCTCTTCCTCATCAAACCATGGATTGTGTTTCTCTCTGCTCTCTGGGCAGTGATGGACCTTCAGTGTTCAGTGGGATCGTACATACATAGATATTTTTTTTTTGTTGTTATTTTTTTTTTCTTCTCCCTTTTCCTCATGGGCGGGGCTCTTTGTCGTGCTGCCACCCCTCCACCGCTCGTCCATATCCGTCATCTCCACCTCAGGCATGGCCCAAGCTCCTTTTATTCTTTTGACAGGCATCAATGTTTTTATTTCGTGCAACCCCTGCACCCCCCTCCCCCTTTTCCCCCTGTCCCCCTCTGTGCTCCCTCTCCTCCTCCCCCCTCTCCCTCCCCCCTCCTCTCTCTGTATATTAGACCACTTCTTGTCGTTTCAGGTTTCAGGACCAGTGGAGGCTGACGACCCCTCCCCAGGTGGCGCCGGCCCCCCCCACTGTCTCCGCAGCGTCTCTCTCTCTCTCTGCTCCCGCTATGCACACTCACCCCATCCTGTCCGTGTGGGGGGGCGGGGGAGGGGGGCAGGGCGACCACAGGCCCGCCGCAGGGGGCATTTACTACAACAGCAAACGCTGATGATGCTTTTAGTCCCTTTCACACTTCAACTCATGACACACACGCACACACACACGGACGACAAGCAGACAGACACATACACACACATACACACGCACACCTGTTCAACACACACCACAGCACACTGCAGGCGGCACTTAACATGCAGCCAACCCAACACATGATTTATATACAGAGAGCTGAAGCCAACATAGCTGAGTGGCAGGCAGGCAAGTTTGCGTGAGAGTGAGGAAGGCAGGACCAGAGACGAGGGTGTTTTTTGGGGTGTACAGTGCGGACCTTAAGGCGCCCCCTTTCTCTGACGACGCGCAGTGCAGTCACGGCTTGTCTGAGGAAGGCTGACGAGCTAATGGCATTGATTATTAATTTAATAAATGGAGTGGGCCGGAGCTGTTATTTTAGGGCGGGGGAAAGTCAGGGGTGGGGTTTGTGTGGAGACTTTTTCTTTTTTTGAAAAGGGGGAGTGGGTTTGAACAAATGTTTTGCTTTTTTTTATTTTTATTTTTAACCCATGAGTCTGTAATTAGGAAAAAAAAAAATAAAGACATTGTGTAAAAATGAGACTGCGTCTGGGTGAGTTTGTCTTGACTGTTGCTCTGCTCTGATTCTATGTTGATGCCATTAATCTGTCAATTTCATTGGTCCCCTAACAAAAATAATATTGATTAGTATAATGGAATAAGTGCTCTGGAGCAAGTTGTATTAATCTGGCTAAGTCTTAAATATTTAGTCACAAGAAACCTCTTGAGAAGTTAACTTCAATGCTTTGATATCACTTGATGGCACATAATGTAGGACAAACTACACATGTTACTGTATATTGTTTCTGAAATCTGAGATGCATTTCTATGAAGGGATATTTTAATGTGGGAGGTAATGATTGTTGCTTTTAAGCTCCCCAATTAGCCTTTTTTCCCAGAAGACATTAATCATTGCAGCACAAGCTTGTGTTACTAATATTAATGATGGCTCTGTTCTATTCAAGTGGCCCAGTAAGGCGTGATACCAGGACTCTAAAATCTGAGACACAGTTCAGCCTTGAATCTTACTTGTTTTTCCTACTGTGACATGTCTTTTGTAAACAAGGTCTATGTAACTGCATGAACAAATGACACAAACCAGCAGGGTTAACTCATTTGCATCATACTGTATTCATCCCAGTGACACGTGTCCTCTAACATTTATTTGCATTCTGCCCAGTTGGCTGGTGAGCCTGCTGCAGCGGGTTGTGATTAGGCCTCGCGTCAGCATCTGGCTGCTTCTCAAGCAAATGTGTGGAGAACAAACAGAACTGAATGGGATTCTCTGCATGTCTGTCAATACTTTTAATGAGCGTGTCCTAAAATGCTCTTTACATTAGCAGCCGGTTGATTTGATGGTTTAAAAAAGACGAAAGCTATGTTGAAATTAGCTGGAAAGTCCACAGTTTTTTGTCCTGTTTGAGGCTGTTTGACTGCCCTCTAATGGAGATAAATAAAACAAATACAAGAGTCAACAGTAAATGTTTATTTTACAAACGAAATGACAAAGTCGCACACCAGGCTGAGCTCGTGGGGAGCTTATTACTGTAATACAACTCAGTTACTGGGAATAAAATACTCATGTCTGAAGAAAACGATGATGGCCACTGGTAAGAAATCCTCATCATCATTTGGACGTCAGGTTTCAGGTCTATCTGTGCTTTTTAAAAGCTGCAGAGAGAAGACATGAAACAGGATTAAGGCAAATAAAAGCAATGATCATTGCCTCATTCAGTTTCTCAACAATGTATACTTGTAGAGGTGGTCACTGAAACAACGCTCAAAACTATGAAAACAAACGGAACATAGTCATATTTTCTGAACATGTGGTTGGAAGATAAGAGTTCTGTAAAATGACTTCATAACAGCCATTAAGTTGCTGTGGTGTTGCACTAAATTCGGACCATGAGACAAAGGAAAGAAGAAGGGAGGTGGCGGCACGGTGGTGTAGTGGTTAGCACTGTCGCCTCACAGCAAGAGGGTTCTGGGTTCAAACCCAGCTGGGGCCTCTGCATGGAGCTTACCCAGACATGCACAGGGAGAACATGCAAGCCCGGGGCCCAACCTGCATGGGTACTCCACACATGCATGGGTACTCCACACATGCAGGTTAGGTTCATTGGCAACTCTAAACTGTCCAAGTGGATGAGAGTCTGTGTGTCTGTCCCTCTCTGTCCCTCCCTAACATAACTTCCAGACTTTTCCTGTCTGTCCCAAAGTCAGCTGAGATAGGCTGCAGCTCACCCGCAACCCCAGTACAGGGTAAGCGGTAGAAGATGGGGCCCCTCTGCGCGGAACCTACCCAGACATGCACAGGGAGAACATGCAACCTGCATGGGTACTCCACACATGCACATGCACAGGGAGAACATGCAACCTGCATGGGTACTCCACACATGCACATGCACATGCACAGGGAGAACATGCAACCTGCATGGGTACTCCACACATGCACATGCACAGGGAGAACATGCAACCTGCATGGGTACTCCACACATGCAGCCTGCATGGGTACTCCACACATGCAGGTTAGGTTCATTGGCAACTCTAAACTGTCCAAGTGGATAAGAATGTGAGAGATTGTCTGTCTGTCCTAAACATAGCTTCCAGACTTTTCCTGTCTGTCTGGGGTGTACCCCACCTCACCCCCAAAGTCAGCTGAGATAGGCTCCAGCTCACCCGCAACCCCAGTACAGGGTAAGCGGTAGAAGATGAATGAGTTAAGAAAGAAAGGGTAAATTAAAAAATGAGTCATAGATTGCAGGAAATGAATTTATCCATTTTATTTGAATGTCCTCACCTCGTCTTTTGGTCTTCTTCTTCATCAGTTTCTTCTTTTTCTTGGGTCGAGAGTTATCCCCGTCCTGCACCAACAAACACAACGTGTCAGAACCAGCAGCTACTTTAAGAATGTGATCTAAATAAAAACAGGCCACAATGCGCCCATTCATACCAAACGGAGATGGGCCTGTTAGAAACATCCTTTTGTGGCTTCTCATGTTCAGTACAGATTCTAAACATAGCACACAGACTTTCCGGGTCCTCTTTAATGCGTTTAAGCTAAATGACTTTTCCACATGTGCCGGCAGTGGAACAAAGAATCAGCATGAGGGTGGCCAGTAATTACTCCAACTCATTAGAACTTGTTATAACAGCAGACGGTTAATTGAGACATGAAACGGTAACGAGAGGGATTTCAAAGCTGTGTAGGCACAGAGTTAAGCTCTGCCAGCTCACACCCAACAGATAAGTTCTGTCTAACACTTACTGTCTGCTGGTGGCTGCCCAAGTTGCTTAATAATCAGAGCAAGTAATCAGGTCAGCCAAGACTCTTTTGATCAGAGCCTTCCTCCACCTGAGCGAAACTCCCACTAAGTATCTCTCCACACCCACCCTGAACATGGATTTCAATTGACCCCTTGTCGATGTCGCTGCAAGCTCACCTGCCCGCCCTCGCCGCCCGTCAGTGCCGAGATGTCACCGAAGTGTGTGATACCGCTCAGCATGCCGGACATGGACATCACGCCTCTCTTTTTGCTGTTCTTCTGGTGTTTGGGCATGTTGAGACGCACCATCATCGACTCCTCATATTTTTTCCTGGGGAAAAAAAATAGTTTGGGGAAATTGTATATGCAGAGGTTATCCGCCGTAGCATGGTGTGGTGTGTTCAAGTAACGATTAGCCCTAACCCCTAGCGCTTAAATATTTATTTCATTAAAGAGTTTTAAGCCAAGCATAAAGGTGCACTGTTTTTTCCTCTACTTTCGTATTTAGAATGTTTCTTTTGTTGTTTTTAATTGTGAAAACTAATAAATGTGTTGAACAAAAAAAAAAAAAAAGACAAATCAAGTTGTTTTTAACACTATCAAAGTGGTTGACTTGGCCTGCTCTACGTCTTTTACGCACGCATGCTTTCATCAGTCGTCATGCGTCTACCTGCTTAAATACAGTAAATAAATAAACACCTGTGGAGCTCATCGCGGCTCTCCCGCTCGCTCTGGAAGTCTCGTCTGTCCCTGATCTCCTCTGGAGCGTCGCTGTACTGCTGCCTCAGCTCCTGGATGACATTGCTTCTGAGGGCCGCCCGCTTCTGACGCTCTGCCTGAGCCTTCTTCCTGTCCGCTTCAGTCAGGTCGCCGTCTGAAGGAAACGGGATGAGAGGAGAATTTGTGTTGGTCTTTATTTTGATGCACAAGAACAGCAGCAGAGGACAGCACAGCTAAGCGCCTTCTCAATGACCAAAATAAACATAGCAGCTGCTGAGTGTCGTAACAGTTTACTTAACTTCCACAGAAACACTCAACCAGAGAAGAAACTCTATGATTCTTAATCATCAACTAAAGTCAGAATGAAGAAAAAAAGAATAACTCTGTTAGAAAACAGGACATTACCATAATGCACTGCAGCAATCTTTGGCGGTACATATTTCCTGCCACTAGAGTGGGCTGCTTTCTTCTCCGTCTTAGTCTCAGCTTCACCTTCAGACTCCTCGGATTCACTCAACTAGTTGATGAAGCACATTAGGAAAGTCAGTCACAGTACTCAGTAAATGTGTTGGAAGCTTTAACACACAACAAAATATAATTACAATTTTATTTTTAGCAGATTGATTCAATAAAGTCAATAAATAAATAAAAACATGGATAGCAAAGTGTGCCAGACAAATAAAAACATAAAATTGAAAATAATCACAATCTTCAGCACTTACTTTGCTGATGAGATTCTCAGGATTAGGTCGCAGCTGCAGCGGATCATTTTCAGCTGAAATCAACAAAACAAGAAGCAATTTATATACAGAAGCCTGTGAAACACGAAGGCGTGAAACCAAAGTCTAGTATTTGTCCTGCAAATCATATCTCGATGTTAAAGCAAGGTTAAAAATCAGATCACTGGTGGATGCGTTCATTGGAACCATCACAAAACCAGCCTTACCTAAACTGCCCGTGACAGCTGTGCGCAATAGTTTATCAATCTGGTACTTGAGTTTGTGGTCTAGCGGTCGCATCTTCTCCAGCACCTTTAAAAACCAGGATGGAAAAGGGATAAGACGCTGTGTCAGCTGGACGGACGAGAACAAACTAAACGTATCATCAGTGGTCTGTTTCTACAGTCGTCTCACCGTTCTGATGGTGACCACTCTGTTCAAGGCTTCGCTGTCTTTTATTTTGCCTCCTTCAGTTTTGATGCCGATCAGGTGAGTGAGGTCTTGGAGGTAGAAGAGCAGCAGGTGGTAGCGAAGGTCCAAGAAAGACAAACCCTGCAGGGAGAGAGGACGGACAAGGGAGTCAGAGAGTATTAGAAAACCATTATACACCGCCATTTATAAATGTAGATTGTAGTCGTCTATTTTTCTGTATCCTTGCATGAACCCAAAAATGAGAAATCGTTAAAAATCAGGAATCTGTACACGCATGGTCACAACCAACATTACACAGAAACAACATCAAACCAAGCGAGCACACTGGACTGTATCCATGTGTCAAACACAGCACACCAGACCAACACTGTCCAAACACTTTAAACATTTCGGGGTTCATCTTAACCTGAGATAATAATACAAAACGTGCCATAGTTGACTTACTGAAGTGGTGAAAATTCTCGTTCGAATTTGTAATTAATCAAATAACTAAAAAAGCAGCAGACATGCAGTGAACATGGGCTTGTTGGCCTGTTTGTTCCTGCTGTTATTGCAACCTTGCTGTTCAGGGATTGTTATATATTTAACAGTTCTGATCAAAAAGCACAAGGAAGCAGCACACAAGTGGCTGGTAGAGTTGCAACAGTAGTTCACTTTAATGGCATGTGATATTACAATATTATATTAGTAGTAGTAGAAGTAATGTCTCATAAAAGACAGCTATACTATAGGACCTTATGTGAAGTATAATCTAAACAAAAGGCAAAGGTCCCTTTGTGCACAGTTATGATCAGGAACATCACCATTATCCCTCGAGACTGGCAGGTTAAGTGCCACACCAGAGGACTTTGTTGTGCGATATCTGAAATTGACAATGAGGTTCATTTCTTGTTTTGTTGTTCTGTCTATGACGATGTAAGAGACAGTTTTTACTAAAAATGTCCTCAATTTATGTTGATTTCTTTTGGTTGGATGATTATGAAAAACTTGAGGTGTGCTTCAGGAAGGGAACCTTTTTCGTAGCAGATTTTCTTTGTCAAGCTTGTGAGAGAAGGCAGAATGTTTTGTTTAAGACCAAGCTGCAAAATAAATGGAATTTTGTAATGAAATATAATAAACTGTTGAAACTGTTGTTTTGGAGTTTTGCAAAACCATGAAGATAGGGCACTGTATGTGAGACAAAAAAGAGCTTGTAGTGGTAGTTTGAATGAAGGAAGATTTCTTTTGTTGTTGCTTGTCAGCACGGGATGATGTGAACATTTCATGTCACAATTATCTCTTCCAACATAGTTGTAATTCACAATATTATCCTGGTAATCATCACAGCATTCTTCAAACTTGAAAAGAAAGACTAAAATTGCACTAAAACCCGCTGGAACTACTTTAACCTTAAATATTTCGCATTGCCTCACAGATAGGACACACATTATTCTAGTGAAAAAACAATCAAAGAATCTTATATAAGTAAGCATAAATCATAAGGTCTCCCTGCACACATAAAGGACCTCCACACCTCAGTTTGGATTCTGTAGCATTTACATACATCCGATTTAACTTGCTTTTGTGGGGGATACAATGTGCAAGCCGACCCATCTTCAGTCATGGCGACAGGTTCAGGCAGTACAAAATAAACCAGGAGGCCACTATAAGACTGTATGTCAGTGAGCGAGACAGCTTGTATAAGTCATTGGCATTCTCGATTATCTCAATTCATGATTTTCCAATAATGGAAATTGACTATGATCAACTTTTTGTGATGGCCAGTTTGACAATTTAACAAATATAATGTCCTGACACACATGAAACGTAATAGAAACTTGAAATGTGTGTTTTTTTAACATATTAATATGGTAGAAACAAATGTACAAGGTATGGTTCTGATTATGTCCCTGCTCACCTTTGAGGTCTTAAATGCTCCATCTTTGACTTGATTAAGCAGCTCACGGACGTGACTCGTAACTGAGGCCACCTGATGAGAAAAAGAGCCGTGGTGAGGAATCACACGCACACAAGCAGTCTGGGATGTGAAACCACAGTGAAAGAGACACAACATCACTTCATGATCCCTTAACTCAAGTACATAAAACAAGAACCACGAGATCTAAGTATGCATATTAATGTCTTCTTATAGTTTCAATTACTTCAAAAACTCACTATATCTCTATTAACAAACATTATTATCACAATAATATTACAGACAGCTTGTTCTTACCTGTTCTGTGAGACTGTGCAGCAGCTGCACGGCTTTGGGTAAATCACTTTCAATTAAATCCTGTCAAAAAGTAAAATTACATGTCAAAACTACACTGCAACACTTTTAACCTACAGTTAAATGTGGGTAATGTAGTTGGGAGGCTGCTAAAAACTTAGCTAGTGGCTAGCCGGCTAGCTTACGTTATTCAAAACAGAACAACAATTATCACTCGCTTTTATCAACCAAAGTCAGTTTCAGAATACACATCACATCGTCAGAACGGTCTACTGTGTTCACATAGATTGTACAAAGATACAATACGTGTTTTCTAAACGAGAAGATAGCTAAGCTCCACTCACGTTGTCAACAGGGGCAGCCATTTTGATTTGGGTGTAATCTACGGAAGCCGCAGAGTGACAGCAGTCACACAGCGTTTGGTTTGCTGGAACCAATTTCGCACCGTTAAAATATTAGAGCTCATATCGCACTGTGAAAAATAAACGAGTGAGTGGCAATGGGGAGGAAAAAACCGGAAAGCTATTAAATAAAATGCCTTATTAATTAGTAAGTTATTAAAAGTGACCTGCTGCTTAGAGAGAGAGAGAGAGAGAGAGAGAGAGAGAGAGAGAGAGAGAGAGAGAGAGAGAGAGGGGAAGTGATGGTGAGATAATCTCAGGGGTACCTGTCTCTGTCTCCTTGCTGTTCAGTCCATTTTCAGTCAGACTGTCAGAGAAACCTGAAGAATACTCAGAGAGAGCTAAGTCATGGTAAGTAAGATCATAACTTTCCTAGACCACAGAGAAATCCATTCAGACTTTAGATCAATGTAATTCATCCACTGACCATCTGGGTAAAGAAACCATTGGAAGAATTAAAAGCAGAGGTGGTTTGATTTTTCTCTGATAGTTATGATGGGACCGGTCACTTAGTTTCACTGAGTACAGCTCTCCTAACATAAAGCAGTGAAGTGAAGTAAAAGAAGGATTCATTTATACTAGGTTATATAGGTTTTAATATGTAGTCTCTATTTTCTATTCAAAACTGTGCAGATCAGTTAGAAAAAAGACGTGAAGAAAAAAGAGGGAATGGCAATAATCGGCTGTAAAAGTTTACAACTATATTCATACTGACAGCATTTCTGTCAAATGTTATGGCAACGTTTAGTTTTTACTTTGAAGTTTAGTTTTTACATCGATAGGTTTTTGATTATTGTTCGGCAGCATGAAACAATTATTTCAATGGTCAATCCATCTGATGATTATTTTCTCTGTTTATTGATTAATTGTTTGGTCTACAAAAGTCAGAATCACAACAAAAGTCCAAAACATAAAGACACAAAGTTTGAAAAATTGGAATTTGCTAATAAATAGACTTAAATAATTAATTGATTGATTCACTGATTATTAGAATTGTTTCTGATGAGATTTCTGTCAGTTGACTGTTAAATTAATTTAGTTAATGTTTCTGCTCTGACACGGTTACCGTACTCCTAACTTCTAAGTTGTCACTGTATTTTTTCCCAAGTGTTGTTATGTAATTTGTAACGTTTTATATCATTATTAAAAAAAAACAAATGATTACATTTAGCAAAAAATATTTTTTTATGTTACATTTTTAAGGTAACATTATTTTCTCGCCTACAGCCAAAACACAGACATATTAACATCTGACTTAACTGTTTTCATCTCAAAAGAAGTATTATGAAAAAGAAGAAGAAATATTAAGATCCTTTACTTAAATATTGGGACTTTCAGTGAGATAAATTAGGAGATATATCATTTTTGATCATTATTACCTGTAAGTAACTACTAACTATAGTTGTCAGATGTAATGGAGTAAAATGTCCCCCACATGTAGTGACGTAGAAGAATAAAGTAGCAACCTCATAAAAGATTAACCTAATCTTTTCCTCTTTCTGAACCCTCCAGATGTCAGATTCCAGGGTGTCCTCTGTCATCCAGGAGTGGGCATACCCAGGTCAGGTCCACGCACACTCCCACAGCCTGAACCCTACCACTTCCAACCACGCTGGATCGACCAATCAGCTGACCCAGATGGACATGATACCGTACAGCCAGTCTCAGGGACTGGTGAGAGGGGGCAGTGATGACAGAGTGGCTGAGCAGATGATGGGACTGTCTTACCTGCCGTACACCACTTCCTGTCTCAGCAACACCTCGAGCGCGGGGAGCACAAACCACAACCAGAGCCACATCAACACTCAGCAGGTGTGTGTTTGCGAGCGTGATGATTAATATGTGGATGATAGGTTTAAAAAAATGTTTCTTTCTGGGTGTGAAAATCAACAAACACAACTCTACACATTTGTGTTTCTGGCCTCCAGGACTTCTCTTCCTTCCTCCTGCCAACCCTGCGGGCCCCGGTCAACAAGAGGAGCATCAGCAAGGACAGCACAGAGTACCGCCTGCGACGCGAGAGGAACAACATCGCTGTGAGGAAGAGCCGGGACAAGGCCCGCAGGAGGATCCTGCTGACCCAGCAGAGGGCCCAGCAGCTGCAGGAGGAAAACCAGAAGCTGCAGATGAGGATAGGGCAGCTGACACAGGAGCTGGACACTCTCAAACACATCCTGTCACAGCGGCACCTGCATGGAGCCGAGGAGGGGGCAGCAGGGGAGTCCAACATCTAGATTCATCATTATCATTAGGCCTCGCTCTGACACTCAAAGTCAAATGTGTCCTTGTTGAAGTTTCACAAAGGCAGCCACAGTCGCATACAAAATAAAGTTTTTTTTAGTTGAAATCTGAAAATGAATTCAATTCAACTAAAAAAAACTTTATTTGTCCCCAGGGGGCAAATTAAGCATTTTGTGGGGCAGTAAAGGTATTAAAGGTGCAACATGTAAGATTTTCAGTTTAAAGCAGGCAAGAATTAAATTAAAATGATCAGCAGTATGTGAAGAAATAACACTTTTGTTATGTCAAAGAGCTCGCATAGATATCTAATGAAGTTAGCATGCTAACCAGCTAGCCCCTAGTCAGTCAAGTTCTTACATATCGCACGTTTGAGGACTTTGTTATAATTTTTCTAAAAATCATGAAGAAAGAAAGCAGAACACGCTGGCAGGGCTGTAGTCACTCATGCCACGTCCCCTCTCTTTTTTTCTGGGAATTTTAGGGTTATAGCAGCAACCAAGGGGACGTCTACGCTGCCGTAAGACCTGTAAACTGTCTCTGTGCCTGTTGAGCTCTCTTTGCCTGCAACACAGGACATATTCAGCATACATTGGTGACAGTGGCGAATTTAACGCTCAAAATCTTCTGTTATTTCTGAATTCAATTTCACTCAGAAGCAAAAAAGAAAAAGGAAAAAGGAAAAAAAAGCAGTTTCTTACACAGATTGTATCAGTTGTAGCTAGCCAGTGTACGCTAATGCTACAGCTAAACCCCCCTGTGACCATCTGAGGATGACCCTTTAATTTTTGCAGGTGACGCTTTTCAAAACATGTGGATGTTCGTAACAGATATTTTTTTCTGGCGTAAATTGTGACACGATTGAATGATGTTGTTGACCCCGCCCCTTTGAATAAAATATGGCGTTTAGTAGCCTGTTAAGCTAGTCAGCTAAACATGCTAACATTTTTGCGGCTCACACTTGTGATTTTGGTTTTGAAAAAGGTAAGAAAAAGGCAAAATACAAAAAAACAAAAACAAAACACCACTGTATAAACTCTTAATACATACAATACATAAAGTGTATTGCTATTTCCAAATGCACACCATGAACATGTGGAGAAGCTGACCTGCCAGCCATATGTAGTTACGGCTGCTCAGCTATGTTGGAGGATCGCTGTTTGAGGGTTTAAATAATAGTAAATTAAAGTCATGACAGTGAGGATTTGGCTTTTAAACAGCATTTCATGCTGGGAGTTTTTTATTTTTATTTTACAGACGATATTCAGTAATATTTACCTAAATAAATATAATGTATAAAAAGAAAAAAGTTAGCATTTGAGGCTTTTTTTATTTTCTGGGTTAGAGGGGGCTGCTTCAGTATTTCTGAAATTGTGGCTACGGCCCTGCACACCAGCGCTTTGATTAGATTCATTAAACATTACAACATAACATTTTGAAGGATGGACCATGAAGTCTCTGCAGGAAGACGTGTAGTGGGTTTGAATGTAGATGCTTTTAATTCATTACATGTTCTGAACGGTGAGCGAAGAGACTGCAGAGTGCACAGAAACCTCCAGTGAGTCTGTCGAGGTTCATATCAAGATACGTAAAGCAGCTATGTGAGATGTAAAACAAGGGAATCAGATTTAAAAATCCAAAATACTGCACAAATGGGCCCAGAGACAAACAGAACTGAAGGTCTAAAGCTGCATAAAGTTGAATGTAACTAATTCCAAATGAACTTTCCTGAATGCCTCCGTACATTCATGCATAATCCTCACAGACCCTTCAAAAAGAAGACCCCTCTTTGCACTAGCTTGGCTTGTCATTAGATCTGATTTAACAGACATTGCCTAATCGTCTACCTGACACTTCTTGTCATTGTCAGGGATGATTGTAAGTGTTGTTGCCCAACAAAGTTACACCATGACCTGTGGTTTGTAGGGGTTTGAAGGGGAAATCTAAGTGTCTCTCTCCGTCTGATACGCTATCTTTTGTCACTAAATGAGTGTGGGATTACTTGAAATAATGTCAATATAAGATGATGTTAAAGTTGTTGAATGTCTTTTATACATTTGTAATACATTGTTAAAGCAAAACTTTGTCCAAAGAATTCTTAAATAAACCAATTATTGCTTGTGCTTGGATGAAACGCTCGTCTTTTATATCTGCCAATTCAAGATTTGTGACAACGGATTCAGATTCAACATTAAAAAGGGATATTTGAACACACATTTGGATATTAAAGAAGCTTCGGTACTTCCTGAAATAGCCTTTAGAGATGCAAAACCACTAAGCTTTGATTACAGTTGACTGAAAATACATTTTCTCACACAAGAAAATAGTGTGATATAACCTCAGTCTCTACATTCAAGCATCCCTCGTCAGGGAACATGGCATGCACCTGCCACATTATTCATCATAAGCTGTCTACCCACAGAAACGGACGTCACGCCATGGACGGTTGTGCACCAGCGGTTTCCCTTTGTGGGATGGGCAAGATTTCGACACAGCGGAGGACGGAGATGAGGAGCGCAGAGATAGTATCAGTGTTTCGGGCTGCCAGGGCCTTCCTGTGGCTGTCATGGTAGTGAAGGGACATAGAGATAGGAGACAGAGAGGAGGGGGTGGGGGCAAGAAGCCAGACATATTTTTCCTTTTTTTTGTTTTTATCTTTGCCAAAAATAATTGTTACAACATCTGGCAACTATTGTGGTGACTATGGTCAAATATGTTCAACACTATTAGATAACCAACAGTGGGGCATTCATTGCATCTGGTTCCAAAGATCAAGCATCAGATGACTTATCACTGTCAGTATGATAGTCAAAGTAAAGAAAGTGCACATTCACGTAAATGTTTAAACTTTCACAAATAAATAAGTTAAAAAACTATTTGGGGGCCTGATCCTGGCTCTGTTTTAGTGTAGGTATGGCAAAAAAAAGACCAAATGAGCCAACACGGATACAGATGTTCACTTCTCACAAATACAAATGCTAAATGAAAACATTTGTCATCATTATTACAAACTTAAACTCGGAGCAAAATGATATAAACGATGTCAGTATGCAATTTTACAACCGACTAAACTACGATAACTGCAGCACTGCCCTTATCAGCACACACTGATCACTGTGCAGTTCGATTACTCTAACGGGCACTAAAACTAATCACATCCAGTTACTGAGTCCGAGTGCTTCATTAGATTTTATTAGAGTGCAGTTCTGCACACATGATCAGTATCTGTAATGTTACAAACTTAGAAAACACTCTACTTGAGCTCAAACACCAGAACAGACCCCAGACCTGCCGCATCAAACCGGAGTCGTACCAGTGTTATGATGGGAGGATGAGACAGAACAAGACAGCCAAGAATCAATCTATATTTATGGTTGTGTATGTTTTTATGTAGAGGACTGGGATCATTTTGTCATCTACTTGTACGGCAACAACATGAATAACTGGAATACAATAATTATGTAAAAAAACAAACAAACACACAATGTGAATTAAAGGATGAGTTCGCCCAAATAATAGTCATTGTCTACTCACCCCCGTGCCGGTGGAAAGTCAGGTGAAGTCTCACAGCAAAATGGTTTTGCAGTATTTCTCCTGAACAACTGAAGTAGACTGGGACTTGTTTTAAAAGCGTAACCCCCCCGCTCCCTCCTCCTCCAAAACATTAAAATAGCTCCATACAGCTCACGCAGGGAAAAGTTGTTATTTGCACCCTTTTTAAAGCCAAAATCGCTCTGGAGACTCAGATTACGCCAACATTCTTGGTTCTTTTCAAAACAAGTCCCAGTCTACCTCAGTTGCTTCAGAGAATGCTGCAATTTTGCTTTGCTGCGAGGCTCCAGAAATGTTTCTTGGAGTACAGAACCTTACCTGACTTGGTACTTACATGAATTAATTTTCATTTTTGGGTGAACTTGGGTGACCTTAAAGTCAATAAAAATGTCATAGTCACAGATATATGAATATGGGGTGCATGTGTAAATATGTACATGTACAATTGATCTCAAGGTAAAAATCAATTACACATTGGTTGTCAAACATACAATGAGAGGTTTTAAAACAAATTACTTTGTAACCTGTTTTCATGATTATTAGACATATTGTACACCTGCCTGCTTTTCCCTCCATATTCATAAAAGCTTTGTCATTTTAATCACAAACCCTCTCTTCCAGAAGGAGAGTGAAAGTGTAGCGCAGGTTACTCCCAGACTGTCGAGCACTGAGCGGCACATAATGACTTCTTGTGCGTCCGTGTCTGTTGAAATGTCCCGCAGTGTCGTGTGGGGCAATCTGTGGTCCCAGGACTGCAACATCTCAGCAGAGTGAAGAAAGAGTGTATTTCACCTAGTCCCTACCAAGTTACTCAACAGCAGCAGACTATATGAACCCCACCGCAGCTCCAGTGAAGCAGCTCCAATCTTATGACCCCTGTTAATTAAATGTCTGTTTATGGCAGTAACAGAACAAACTAGTTGAATTGTTGTCTCTGGATTATATAAAAAAGACATATGTATATTCCAACAGGTGCAAACATGGGCGACATAAACTTTTTACCTCTATTTCAGCACTTCCGCCCTTCTATGTACCATTACGACTCTGCGGTGAAACGCTTGGCTTTTTTAGCTCCAAGTTCCCACCACACCTTCAGAAAGTTTGCAGTAATGCTGCAAAGATGTTCAAAAAGTGAAGACTCTGCAGTGGTGTAAAGTGCTCTTCGTGGCATTTTTGATTAATTGAGGGCGAATCATCAGCTGAATGAAAGTGTGACAAGTTGTTATCATAAGCATCCAACTGTCTGTTTAAATAATTCACCACGAATGTTCATTTTCTGTGATACATACATGCTATCTTAGTACGCAGTGTCGGGACAGAAGACTACGACTGGAAATACAACATTTGAAATGTTAAAATGGCACTCATCAGAACAAAGGAGCGCAGTCATCCCCGTGTGACTGTCTGAAAGACACTACAATTAGACTGATGGCACACACTCAAATTCACAGCATTGTTGTCCGTCTGAGACAAAGTCTTCCACTACTGGCCGCTGCAACACCAGTGGAACAAACTGTGTTAGTGCCACCAAGTGCAGCCTAGCAGTCATTACCATGTTAGGCTGAAACCAATGGTCTTTGTCAGCGAGACAAATGGGTATTTCATGAATTTAATAACAGATGAAGTAGGAACAGTGCTGACCACTTAAAAGTAAAGAACACAAAGATGTGAGTAGAATCAGGAATGACTTGATATAATGAATTGTTGATTCGAACTGTGATTCGAGGGCTATAATGAGCTAATGAGGACTTCCTGCAGCACAGACTGGGAGATACTTTATTGAATTATTGTTTACATTATTAGGAAATGATTAGTTCCTAAAAACCTGACCACTTTTTATACATGAATTGTTCCTGATCAACCATAAACCAGCTGCTTTGTGTACTTTCAAGTAAAGTTAAACATAATACTGCGTAGTTACCAAGTAGTCCCTCATTAATGCATGATTATGACAATTAACTAATTAATTATCATATTCACACTATATTTACATTAACATTCACATTGAAATCATATTCTGTAGCATCAGTGGTGCTGATGCCTTAAAAATAAACAGCTAATTGTCATAATCATGATGTAACTTACTTACAAAAAGAGTAACTAATGATTAAGTAATTATTAGTTAATGAGTCAATGCTACTCAGCAGCTGATTCTTATAATATAATAGTAATGAGGAACAACTCAAGAAGAAAGTAGTCAGATTTTTATGAACTAATCATTACCTAATGATTGGCTAACATAGTATGTCCCTATCTGTTCTATAGTAACTTGTCATTATCGTTGTTGATTCACAGTTATTCAGGAATTACTTATTAACAATTCATCAACTATCAAGTTACTTATTATTTCTAACTCTATCCTTAGCTACTCACATTGTCTTTACCTTAATGTCAGGTGTTACCATATTAACAGCAGCATGTAATCTTTCCAGTACCAGTAAAAATGTCTAAATATTAGTATAGTTTCTCTGTATCCTACAGGTAATGCAATTCTTGCACTATTTCCACCTATGAACATGTTGTTCATGATGAATACAGTAAATTAAATGTACAATGACATGACATCTACAATACTGCTTGATTTAACTACAGAAATCTATAAGAAATAACATATTCATGAGAAAAAACAAGCCCATATCAGCCTGGACCATGGAGGCACAGTCGGTGCATTAGACCTGTCACTGGTGGTGGCTTATGATTTATGGCTCCACCATGCGGCAGAGCTACATGTAGGCCTTCTGTACAGATAGTAGACAAAGAACAGATGGCTCACTCCATCACTGATTCTGCTGTCCAAATCATCACCATGTCTGCTGTATTTTGAAGAAGCGCAAGTTCCTATTTCTGAGCACCTTTTACTTGACTGTTTTTTTTTTTTTTTTTTACATAATTATAAATGAAATATACTATTGAGAAATTTTGAAAACACATTTTCCTTTAGAGTTTTTCTAAAATCATACAATAGCCACACTGACCAGGTACTCTAGCCTGTATGAAATAAACATTTTCCTTTCTAAACTTCTTCCCTGCCACCCCTGCTTTTGAACAAATTAAAATCAATTAAACCAATTAAATTGGCTATAGCTCCTGATTTACATTGATTTTTAGTTCGTGATAGAAACAAAGAATAAGAAACTCTTCAAAAACACAGCAAATCAAATGCTCAAGCAACATTTGAGGTGTTTAAAACCTAAAACACATTTTTATGATTTTACATATCAAAAGGTGTGAGCAATAAGAAGCTTTTTACAAATAAAGCCATAACTATTAGCTTAGTAAGATCTCTTCTTCATCTGTCTGCTCTCCTTAACTAGAAAAATGTAATTTAAATAATGTCGATTTTTTTTACGAACGTCCAAAATTTGCAGCAGCTTATTAGATAATGTAAGGTTCTTTGAATAGTTTTTTTTTAAGTGCAACACCTTTGTACAATATGCAAATACACTGTATCAGTACAGATATATAGAATAACAAAGTATACATATTCATATAGAGCATGTCTTTTGACTTCTGCAGCGCTTGTCTTTTTCCTTTCAGACATACCATGTTTAAAGGTACATTGTGTAGTTTGGAGGAAGACATTTTAATCAGTAGAGAAAGATCTCCAGTGACTGATTTTTAAATAATAATACAAACTCTTTGTTTTCATGACTGAATAAACAAACTGACCATAAAGGACTACACAATTTCATACATCCGTACATTGTTTACATTTGGCAGAGCCTGCCACCTTTCTAGCTACATAAGTTTGCATTATCAATATCATATAAAATTTCAGAGTTTGAATTTCTTCTCCAAAACTCAATAGTGCCCCTTTGATGCTATGCACTAATATACCATTGTGATTCCTCCTGTGTGGATAAAGTAGTCACCAACAGACCTGATTTTGAGTTTGGAGTGACGCACCTTCTCATCACATACGATCTTCGACCGCAGTGAGACGAGGGGACGTCGCTTTGACGATCTCAGCCGACTGTTCCCGAAGTGTGCCGCCGCCGCCGGTGGAGCAGCTCTCCCCTATAAACAGGCTTCTCCCGATGCAGTTTTCCACCCGCTCTTTGTCCGCGGCCGAGCGACCGACGACGCGTTTCCCTTTAAGAGGATGTCGGACACACACATGCCTTATTTAATTATTTTATGTAATGTCGGCAGGCAGAAACTTGGACTCGACGGTAACGTTAAACGGCAGCGACGGTAGGAGAGGAGTGAAGCATCCCCGGCGGGCATCACCTCATCTCAAAGTGGCGGAGGGTTAGCCGAGCCTCCGGACCGACACCAGCCCGGCGTCCTTGCTCGTGTCCTGGGCAGCGGTGGCGTTTTCTGAGAGGGCACGACACTTGCTCTTCTTCTTCTCGGGGACAGACATGTCTTTTCACATGACAGACAAAGCAGGCTGGCTTCGAGGCGCGGAGGAGACGCGGTGAATGCGGTGAAACTACTCTCTGCTCCCCTGTCACCCCACGATGTTTCGGATGTTTGACAGCGCGCAGTAGGATTTAGCCTCACATTCAGCATCATTTTGAAGGGGTAAGTCTCAGTATACATGTGGCTTCTGAAGCCTTACAGACGGTGTGTGTGTGTGTGTGTGTGACCAGTCTGCCGGGGCAGGTGCGAGTCTTGTCAACCCGGCCCAGCAGCTTCACTCCCCCCTCCTCTCCAACACTGTCATTTTATTCCCCTCACACACCGCTGCTCTCTTTATTTTACTGTTCATCCACACAGGCCGGACAGCTCCCGTGTGTTAAATTCCCTCCACGTCCCCTTTCCCTCCCCTCGTGTACAGGCTCTTATGTAACCCTGTGGGATTCCTTTTTTTCTTTTTTTTGTTGTTGCAAGACTTCCTGGCCCTGTGTAAGGAAAACACAGCAGCACTGGCTGCTAGAGGGGCACCATGTGCACCGACAGACAGACAGAGGAGGCTGCCGAGGAAAAGCACAGGCTGTTCACATTCCTGCCCTCAACTAGGAGCACAGCCTGAGAGACAGAGGGGAAGGACGGGCTCCCTCTGCTCTGGAAAGACCATCTTTATGCTGCTTTATGTCAGGGTGTTAATCCACGTGTGGGTTTAAAATGCCTACATGCAAACGTTTACTGTTATTTATACATTTACTGTATCGCCGTGCCTCTGTTAAGGCAACTGACACCTGTACAAAAAACTTGTTGTGTAACAACTTGAGGGTTTTGTCATGACAAAGCCTATAAGCTTCATGTTAGGCCTGTAAGCAATATGCAGTGTTTTATATAAAAAAAAAAGGATCAGTGGGCCTGAATGAGGACTACAACTAACAATGATCACCATCGATTGTTAAGTCTGACCAAAACTGGATGTTCAGGATACTCTCACCCAAGGCAAAGAAAAGCATTCGAGAGCCTGAAACCGGGAAAGTTTTGTATTATTGCTTTATAGTCGTTGATTTATTTTTCTGTTACAGAATCATTTCAGCTCTTTTTATCGAGTCTGAATTGGCTCACATTTTCTACGTCTGTCCTGAAGTGTAGCCTGCAGGTGTGATCTCATAAAGAGAACTCCTCTCCTCCAGTGTGGCGTGGATGGACAGAATCAGATCATGTAAATAATCTGCTCCTGTAGGGGACAGATTTCTTTAATTCAGTCAGAGTATCCGGATAGGTTTTGACTGTGGTCTGACTGTGAAATGACCCAGTGTGCCCCTCTTACTCTGGACAAAATCTACTGTTACTGTGAACTTTCACTTAAGTGCTACTTCACATGCCACATGTGGTCCAGCAGGAAATAAACACAAGGGCATACCACCACTGTTTACTTCCGTCCTGTGGCAGTTTAAGCTATGAAAACTAATAAACACAATTAAAAAAGAAATGATAAATGTTCTATAAAATAATGCAGTGTAACTCTTGTCTTCCACAGAGCTCTCCCACATCTCGTCCCCCCACCAGGGGACCAAACATCACGACAACCTCTCCTTTTTAACTCTTCCTAACAATGACATCCCCGGACTCTCCCCCGCTGGTCTCCCCTTCCCCGTGCCCTGCTCCCCCTCCGTCCCTCCCCTCCTCCCCGGTGCCCTCGTCCCCGGCCCCTTCCTCCTCCTCCCTCCCTGCTCCGCCCTCGCTGCCTCCCACGGGGGAGGTGATGGTGCTGGCTCTGGGCAGGAAGAAGCAGAGGGTGCTGATCGCTCTCTCCATCCTGCCCAACCTCTTCCTGGCCTTCCTGCTCTCCTCCGACCCCCTTATCACCCTCTCCCCGCCGCACCACTGCCACCTGCCGGGACCCTTGCCGTCGCCTGAGGTGCTGAACGCCTCCCTGCCTTGGGACAAGGGAGAGAGGCCCGGGGACAGAGGAGGCCTGTCCCAGTGTAGACAGTACAGCAACGGCAGCCAGTCGGCTGTGGTGGACTGCGAGGACGGCTGGGACTACAACGTGACAGAAGGACTGAGGAACAACATCGTTACAGAGGTAAAGCAGCCTGAGATCCTCCTTAGTTCTCTAATTATGGTCCCGGCCTTGTTCATTGTTTTGGCTTCCTGTGGGAAGGCTGCCTTTTGTTTATGTATGGATTTAGTCCTAAAATGCTGAAAAGTTTGTTTCTTTTTTATCCTGTATTTATCCGCTGGAGGGTCTTGCTGAGCATGCAGCCTCAATTTCTGCAATGCCTGCTAAACCTTAATACAGATGCACGTATCTGTCGCTATGAGTTGGACAAAAAGTTGTCTACTGGTGGCTTGTAGAGCCTTGAATCTTCCTGGTTCGTAATCCATCATAGCATTTCAAGGTCTAGTGTGTAGGATTTAGTGGTGAAGTTTCAGATTGCAAACAACTGAACACCTCTTGTCTCAGCCTCCCAAAGGATGGCAGCTAAAAATGTGATGCGTTTGGTTTGTCTGTTCTGGAGTACTGTAGAAACATGGCAGTGCTCCATGGCAGACTTTGTGGTAGAGGACCTGCTCCCACTGAAGAAGTAAAAGCAAATATTTTATTCTGTTTCTGCCCCTAAATCGTAGACGCTGGACCTTTTTAATAGTTGTTATGCTTAAAGTTATGTTTCGTTACGGTTGTGTGTTGTGAAAACTTTTCCTTGCTGGTGCTTTTAAGATAACTCCAGCATCAGAGATTAAGGAGATCCCTGATACCATTTTCCAACACAAGCCTCCTGTTTGATGTAGATAATGAATGTTTGAGTGAATGTGCGTAGCACCTTTGTTTGAGGTATTCATATGTGACTAATGACAGATGTAATTCCAGTACAGTCTGATGCTGTTGTTCCATACACAGCACCGCTAAATCACAGGACTTCTTCCTTCTTACACGTGATTACATGAAACAAACAAGTTGTGTTCAGGTACAATGTCTCTCATGCGCTCACTCTGTGTCTTCATTTTTCTCTCCTTGTTTCACTAGTCAGGTAGTTGATTTGAGTTTCAACATTAATACGATTTCATTAAAAACACAGGTCTAGTAGAAAAGCAATTTTGCTTTGTTAAGATTAACGAGCACTGTTTGTACTCCACCATACTGGGAGGGGGGTTGGGACAGTGGTTGGGTGATGCACATGGACCCGTTCAGAAATGGAACTGCACATCTTTTTTTGGGGTATACATCAAAGTCCGTTTACAGGTACTACTGTATATTTCAAATAGTTGTATAAAGCCCTATGTGGCTCCAGGGGAGCTGCTCAGAGTCTGATAAATTGCCCTGACTGTGGCTCTGGGGATGTGGAGAAAGAAGAGATGTTACCAGACTTCTGCAGTCGCTCATCATCTTTGCTGCAGGCTATAGGCTACATTAGCAAGTCTCAAACCAAACTGTCAGTGGCCAAGTTGCATTCTGGGTAATTAAGGCATTTACAGTTTGACAAGGAAGAACATGATATTTCTGGTAAAGGTGTGATTTCTATTCTAAATAGAAAATCAATAATACCAATAAATAGACAATAATATACATTTCGGGACCAATATCGGTACCATAATTTTTCTGATAGTTATTGTGCTTATTTAAATACTCATAGCATGCTTACTGTTAGCCTGCAGTTTCACTTCCAGACACTTATCCTGTGTGCAAGAAGACGATCAGCTGACTGGTACAAGAGGTAACTCTGACAGCCACAGAGATGACGGGTTTATTTACTCTTTCAGAGAACCTTTATTGGTATGTTTAGTAGAGGGTTTACTTTGGACAGATATGAGAAACCAAACTTTGTAACGAACAGAATCTCTCTCTTTCATCATTACTAGTTGATTCCATTTAAGGGATGTATTTGTTGTTGAACTCTCAAGTCTTTATTTTTTGACAACATTGTAGCCTTCAGTTCTGAAAAATACAGTTTACATCAAAAGTCAAGTGGAATCATGGATTTGGAGAATCATGACCTCCCTGATCTCGGGGTCTGCTGCATCAGTTTTGATTCTGTTAAATACTTTGAAAAGTTCCATTCAGCCATGAGAAGAGGGTTGTGAAGCCAGGTTAGATAACGCAGATGACTCAGAAATGTGTGTTTTACCTACGTCACTGGTTGGAACGGAAATAGATTTCGGAGACATCTGATACGTGTCTGAAATGTCACCATGAAGGAAGAACAATCCCGGCTAACAACCAGGTTACAGTTGATTAATATACAATTAATGGACCCAATGTACTAAATATCTTAGTCTTTAAAAAGGCTTTAGAATATGATTGGCAGTAATTTGCACAAAGATAGGATGCTGCATTGCTCATATGGGCACGTCATTAACATGTTCCTGCCACAGTTGGCCACAGCTTTGCATCTCTAACCTTTTAACTGTAACATACTTCTTGCCTTGATCGCTGTATTTACACAGCAGACAGGCAGGTTGAGGATAAGCTACAGTGGAAGCGGCAATATTTTGTTTAAAGGAATATTGAGAGGTTTGAAAAATCATCCTGTACCAACAATTTGCGGGAGTTTCTTTTCCTCTAATGCTCATAACTACACAATCAGTGTTTTCTTAGAGGATTACACCAGATTTCTAGCTGTAGGAACAAAACTGCTTCTGGCTCCGTCATGCTCATATTAGTAAAAGCATCAGTGTTTCCTTCTTCTGCTTGAATTGTGATACATTCAGCAGATAAATGCTGTGTTGGCATATAATGTGTCACTTTGCACATGACTTGTGGTTGGCTTCACCTTTTGAGTGACCGAAAAACACGCATTTTCTATGTCAGAGCTGTATTTCATAGTAAAAGCCATGAATTGCGCTTGTTAATGTCTTTACCAGAGCCAAGCCTGCTGCTCAAAGTTTTCCATTCAGGCTGGTCGCTGGGGCCTGTGAGTCTGTTTGCATTGCTGTGCCTACTGATGTGGGAACCACACCCAGCCCTTTAGGCGGTGGTATTAGGGCAGGTCGCCGGTAATCCACCCACACCACTGCAGCGAGCTGGGGATCCATAAACGCAGCCAAGGGAGGCATTTAACAGCAGCCTGCTTGCAAGTGCATTCTTAAAGAGCAAGTTTTATTCATGCAGCCTCCGCCACCCTACATTTGACGTACTGACAGTGACGTGGGCAGAGAAGGAGACTGACATATTTGAGCTCTTAAATCAGATTGAGCTCAGAAAGTCATGATGATGTCACTCCAGTGCTGCTTTGCTGAGCTGGCAGTCTGGTGAGCAGGAAGCAGGAAGGCTTCTGATCAGCTTCCCCCCTGATCAATACACTTGACTTATTACATCTTAACATCTCTATTCTTGTTCCATGGACTAATGCACAAATTGGCTTGTTAGTTTTTCTTTCTGTCATCATTAGGGTAGGGCAGTTTAATGACAATATAGCACGAGATTACATAAATTCGTCAAACATGATTCAGTAAGAAATGTAAAAGTGGGAAATGGTGGCAGGTTACAGTCCTTACCAAAGGCACATACCTGAATGGTGCCTGATCCTCATTCCCAAACCAGTTTACAAACTGGTTTGTGTACATTTTTCCCCCATTCGTTGTCCAAAGCATGCCACCCGTATGAGTGCTCCAGGTTGCAACACTGCCCTTTACCCGACCAGTGTGCACTGTCACGGCTCTGTGCCTCAGCAACAGGACAGCTGATATTATGTGACAGGCTTTTATGTTTCCATGCGCGGTCTCCAATTATGCAAGGCCTTTTTATCACCGGCCTTGTGCTCTCGCTCTCCCTCTCTGGATCATTAAAATCATTTTGCTTTCAGCGGGCGGGCAGACAGCGACATTAGCAGAGCTCAGCTGTTAATGCAAATCAGTGGGTCGGCTTAATGTGATTAAAACTCAGATCTGAGAGCAGATAACTGTTTTTTTTTTTTGTTTTAAACAGATGTGCTGACTTTCCATGTGGATGCACTATGATGTACAACCACACAGTCATTTGTTTGAAAGTAAATGCATATGACCAGACTGTCCTCTTGGTGTAAAACTACTAATACTGCTACTACTGCCAGTATTATTAACAATAACAGTAATCCACCAACTTTCTTCTGACTATCACAACCACATAGACAGTAATATTATGAGATATTCCTATGATTGTATTAGGAGTCTAATGGATCCTGAAGGCTTTTTACTGCCTCATTCTCTCAGCTTGTGACACCTGGGACACATAATTATTTATCTATAATAATGATCCACACAGCCACAAGACGGACCAGACACTAATTCTCTTGAACCATTTCTGAGATGTATAGTATGAGAGGTATAGTAGACGTAACATTTTAATACTTCTTCTGTAAACTTTATTTTGTATTTGCACTCTAGATTGGATTCACTGTTTTAAACATTGTAAATAAAACTGGGCTGCCTTTGAATCAAAGTAATTCATTAAGAAAGTAAGATAATGTGCTCAAAGCATAATTCTTCATGAGCAACTCAAGCTAACAGTCAGCGTGAACGCTCAGTGAGCTGAGTTATACATTTTGGCTTCAGGCTTTAAAGCGTGCAGGGAGGAAGGCAACATATTTCAACCTCAGTGCAAAGCTGTCTTTGTGAGCAAAGAGCCTCCATTTGGCTTCATTTTGTCATCAAAAGTAGAGGCTGACTGAAAGATTTTATGGCGGACCACAATGAAAAACACTATAAGCTGATAGTGGTTAATTGTCATTATTGGAATAATCGTGAATTGAGATAACTGTGAATACCCCCACGAGTGACTTGAATAAGCTGTCTAGCTCGCTGACGTACAGTCCGACATTGGGTTATTTGGAATTGCCTGAGCCCGTCACCAGGGCCGAGGAAGGCATGGAGGAGGTCCTTCATGATTACACTGACAATCAGATTACGATATATTCTGCTATTCAGTCACCATTTGAGGTTATAATAATAATAATAATAATAATAATAATAATAATAATAATAATAATAATAATAATAATAATAATAATACAAATTAATTAATTAAGTGTCATGGACTATGCAGTACATTGAAACAAGTACAAAAGAAGAATATAAACCCGAAAGCATCTTAATTAAAAATGTGTAACTTGTTACTTGTGATTAAAAAGTTTATAGTGATTTTTATGTAACTTGACTAAAAGCCTCTGGAATAGTGATTTGAATTGTGAGTGAGTGTTGTCAGCGTTATTTATTCTACACAGGTAGAAGGACTGATTGCCTGGCTGCAATTAATTTTCTGTCAATGAGTTTAGGTTATTCATCAAGTAAAAAAGCCAGTTGGTGGTTTTACTTACTTAAAACAAAATGGTTCACTGTGTGTGTGTGTGTGTGTGTGTGTGTGTGTGTGTGCTTCCTACCCTTGTAATTGTAGAATTCAATTAAAACATTTTCCCCACTCTTTTCTCGCATTTGATGGACTGAATTAATCAAAACAATGGTCAGAATAATTGGCACTTGAAATAATTGTTGTTGCAGCCCAGCAGATATTTGGGTACCCACTGTGGCGGAGGAGTTATTTTTGGTTTGTTGGAATATGATTTAAACATTACAAACAACTCCTGATGTGTGTTGATGTCTACCTGTTCTCTAACATGAATGCTGCTGTGCTGACCTGAACAGATAATAACTGACAGATCTCTCTCATGTGTGTGTTCTGTCCAGTGGGATCTGGTGTGTGGTCAGTACTGGCTGGTCCCAGTGGAGGAGGTGTGTTTCATCCTGGGCGTCCTGACTGGCTGTCTCGGTCTGGGCTATGCCGCTGACAGGTAATACATGCTCTCACACACACATACGCATGCACACAATTTATAACCTGAAAGCAGCAATTTGTAAGATATGACCAGAATTTAGTTTTAAAAAAACCCAAAACATTATTTAGAGAGTGTGAAGTAACAACAGTGCTGATGTTATGTGAAAGATGTATTGTGCTGCGGAGATGTCTACTTAAGTTAGCATGACAAAATGCCTATTCTAACCTTAACCTTAAAAGTCTTAACCCTCAAACAGCCCTTTGAAGTTGTGAGGACGGCTAAAATGTCCTCACAACGCAGAAGTGTCCTCACAACGCTCGTATGAAACCACAAAAAGATAGAAGTACACACACACACACACACGGACACTGGCATGTGAACATGTTCCACTACAACTCCGTCCATCTGTGCTGTTAAATGACTCCATTCCTCATTCTTCAGTCTCTCGTGCTGACTTTGCAGTTTTACTACCTCATAGCCCTTCGGCAAACACCCAAAAAACGCACAAAAAGCACAAAAACTTGCCTGGATGTTAATGTTCACATGAATTTGGCTATAGATTTACTATCCCTGTTCCTCTATCAGTCAGTAGACGGTGGCCTCCGGCCGAAAGAGAGATTTAGTGTCAAGCAGCCCAAACGCCATTTTATAGCGCTTTCAGTCACAGTGAGAAATGTTGTGCAATAAATATTGTTTGCTACAGAGAAACCAAAGAATATGCCACAAAATGATTATTACTCTTAAGCAAAGCATGGCATACAAGTTAATGTTAGCGAACGTAAGCCTATTAACATTTGCAAGCTTTATTTAGGTCGTTCTTACAACGTGATGCTCGGCAGTCTGCATGAGGCACACCCCAAGCTTCAGATCATTGACATAATGGATCCAGCCGGTTGTCGGATTGAAAATCACACAGGGGAAGATGTAGTTTTGGGGGAATTGTGAGGGAGATGATGCAGATTTAATCAGCTAACAGCCTTCATTAATTTGCTGACCAATTGAGCATAGCATCTGTTTGTTAAGACTAGTGAATTAATGTAGCCTCCCGGGAACAAGCACCGAAGAAAAGGGAACAGCGCTAATCTGCAGGTTGGACACGAAACTGCTGCTCACGCATGCAGCTGAAAATTGGCTAATCACCACATTTAGATCACTTAGTGCTTCAGACTTGAGCCGATTGGAAGATTTCTTTATTTGTGTTTGAAACATTACTTTTTGAAAGTTTTTATAATACCTGTGTAGATACTATGGCAAGGAGGTCCTTCATGATTACACTGACAATCAGATTACGATATATTCTGCTATTCAGTCACCATTTGAGGTTATAATATTAACAACAACAATAATACAAATTAATTAATTAAGTGTCACAGACTATGCAATACATTGAAACAAGTACAAAAGAAGAATATAAACCCTTGGATTGGAAGATTTCTTTGTATTTGAAACATTGCTTTTTTGAAAGTTTTTATAATACCTTTAGTAAAATAACCGATTAGAACAAGGTTCTTAAAATTGTGTTCAATTTGAAATAATGGAGTTCTTGTCATTTTGTCTGAAACTAGGAATGTGGTAGCAACATTAATGATTCATAATGCTGTAAATGTTTTGAACATTGTATCCTTAATCTTACCTTCACAGTAGACCATTGTCCTATTTTCAGTTTTTAACTGTCTAGGTGTTAATATTTAAACATGTGAAGTTGTGTTTTTGCTCTTGCATTATCAGCACCTTCATTATAATTTTATTGCTGTGGTACATCTTTTGTTTTTATGCTTTTATCTTGATTTGAATTATAGGTTCTACGTATTGATTTATTTTTCTTGCATGCCTAAAAGGAGTCTAGCTTCATCTCCCTGTGGTCTGACTAAAGATACTTTTGATAATAACCTGAATGGAAGATCAACAATATCTGAAGTGATTTTCTTGTCTAATAATAAAGGTGCACTGATGTGCCATTTAGGTTGTTTTCAGTACATATCTCTGTTCTCCTGCAGGCTGGGCCGGTCCAAGACCCTTCTCACCTCCCTGACCCTGTCGGTGGTGTTCGGGGTGCTAGTGTGCGTCTCTCCGTACCCCTCCATCTTCATTGTCATGCGATTCTGTTTGGCAGCAGCTAGTGCGGGAGTCTACCTCACTCTGTACATCACTCGTGAGTATTTACAAATTTAAAGGACAAATTTTTGAAGTTTGTTTTTAGTACAAAAGATCATCACACAAGATTAATTGTCCACAGCCATGGTAGCTGCTCTGTGAGACTAAATGTTAGTTTGCCAACATGCATACAATGATATATGCAGACTGTGTCAAACAGGTATATTGTTTAGCTTGTTAGCATGCTAACATTTGCTCATTAGCACTCCACACAGAGAATAACTAAGGCTACTGGCGATTTGATTAGTTTTGCAGGTTCTTGGTTGAACAAATTGAAAGTTTGACCTGATGACGGTGCAACATGACAGGCCAGAGGTTCACCAGAGTTTTCCTTAGAGGGACATGAATGTGTGTAACCAAATTCATGTCAATCTATCAAACTTTGTTACAGACATTTGACTAAAAAACACAAATGTGACCCCTCTGTGGCACAAAAGGAAAAGCCATGTACCATGCAAAAGACCATGAATATCTTTACGAAATTTCACGTCAATCCATTGAATACAGTAGTTGTTGAGAGATTTCAGACTGGGGCAAAGTGGACAACCAACAGACCGACATGGCCATATTATATATAGAGCTGTGCTGCTAGCTTGGCTAAAAATACTGCCTCTACATCCATTACACAAACACATTCTCCATAGGCACCAGAAATGAATCTGTTGATGGCAAGTATTTTCCTTTTAAAGGACCATTAAATGAAGATGGAGATGGTGAGGATGTTTTGGTTCTCTATTATGCAACAGCTTTGGATGTAGTATAAATTAGGTTTGGTTTACCTCTTCATTCATGATTTGCTGATGCTGTGCTCGTCTGTCAGGTCTGGAGCTGTGTGAACCGTCTCTGAGGCTGGTGGCGACCATGCTGGCCGGGCTGATGACTGTAGCCGGAGAGCTGCTGCTGCTGGCCGTCGCCCTGGGCTGCCAGTCCTGGAGGGGCCTGCTTGGAGCTGGCGCTGCCCCGCTAACACTCTTCCTCAGTTACGGGTACGATAACATGTAACTTTTTCTTTTCTCTGTATTTTTATTTGATTCAATTTTAGTTTATTCCCATTTTTAGGACTTCATCATCATTATTTTCTTTTCATATTTAGATATCGGTTGACTGTGTAAGCAGCCAAGTGTTCAGTTTGTCTGAGAAACTGCAGTGACAAGAGAATGAAGGGACCTGATAGTCTTTTGATAAAGTGTCTTGATGCCATCTGACTTGCTGAAAGCTTGTTGGATTGTATTGATCTCAATCGCCTCGTCACACTGAGCCTTTTAGCTCATGTCAGAAGGCATTAGAGCTACTTTGTTTAAGGTCCCCAGTCCCTCTAAGACCTCTGTAATAAGATAAGCCTTCATTGTAGTTTCAAAACCAAATTAACAAAGATTAACAGATGATTACTGTAGGTTTTTAATAAGAATGGAAAAAAGCTGGATTAAGAAATAAAGAATTTTGCCACTCTGTGACCTACATTGGTTATTTTCTGTGCCGAAGGAGCAAATCTGGGCTACAGCAACAAAACCTAATGCGTCTGAATAGTTTTGGTGCTGGATAAACGTAAGCAGAGATCAAAGAGTGAGTGGACTTATGTTCTGTCTTCACTCTCCTGCAGCATTCCTGGAGTGTTTCCAGAGTCTCCTCGGTGGCTCCTTCTGTCAGAGAGATCTGCAGACATGAACTCCTTCACTGAGAGAAGAAACTCCAACAGAGATGTGAGGGACGACGAGAGCTTCACAGGTGAGTCTGCACACACGGGTTTAGATTCTTACTTTCTTCCTCGAAGTTAGAGCTGCTTACATTTTTTTTGCATCACTGCCGGACTGAATGGACATTCAGTTTATGAAGCCTGCATTATTTATGTTTTTTTTTTTATAATGTATTACATTTCAAACATGGGTACCTATCACACACAAGTACCAAGAGCAGGTAATGACGCTCAATTGCAATTCATGATTTATTCAAGACATGAGGTTCCTGTATTAAAAATGGAATTACAATAGAGCATCATGACCTGCAGCTACAAAGTCTGAGCTGGATATTCACTGGGCTCTGCACCAGTTTATATGCAAATATGCTTCTCAGGAAGTGGAGTTTTGCTATTTTGGTGATATCAACATTGGTTGGTGTAAAAATAATAATTGCCATTTAGTCAATATTTTTTTCTTTTTCTTTGACATTATTTAAGTCCAATATGTAAAAAGTTGAATTAAGAATCCTTCCCTATGCCACAACACTTGCACATGCATTAAACAATCTCAACTTCCACGTACAGTATTGTTCTGTATTTTCTTTGATTAAAAGATCCTCAAAAAAGAAATAGACATTCAGCCAAATCTATAAAAGACATCTGTGGCAGGTTTTTAGAAAATGTAACATGGCTCATCTTGCATTACTGGATCCAGTAAACCGTGCACTCCACAGGGAGCGCGTTTTCAGAGAGCTGTTCGGTTGACAGCACAGTGTGTTTACTTCCCGAAACAGGTATCGCTAGATTTCTGCCATGATTTGAGACTTTTGTGCGAGAAACTTGGTTTTGGTTTGACATTTTGACCAGATGTATACTGTATACAAATATACATTTGACAGATATAATAAAAATAACTTGCATATCAGATCACAGCTGTGTCATATTGTCGATCATTTATCATTTGCTGATGTTGTGCTTGCCTGTCAGGTCTGGAGCATGATACTTTAACAAACTGCGGTGTTACATCTGCTTACAACTACAACACAGAGTAGTAGTGTATTGATCATTTTCTACAACACGTTTATTTGCTGTCAAATTAGGGGATCAACATAAAGTTTTACTGTAGAATCTATTTTTATAGCTTCAGTATTCTAAGTGGTTATTAAACAGTCTCTATTTAGCCAATATGAATTGTCCCAACATTGATTTAACTCCTGTACATGTCTCTTCTCAGAAAAAATTAATTGACTATTGATTGAAAGAGAAACCAGGTCAGGTGTTGCTGGACTGTGAATTAAAAAGAGAAAGCCTGTTCTGTCCTCTTTCGCTTACTGCAGAGCTGGATTCAGAGCCGGCCCCCTCCTCACGCCCCCACCTCTCCTTCCCAGAGCTCTTCCACAGCAGGAACATCTGGAAGAACATGTGTGTGCTCGGCTTCACCTCGTAAGTCATCCCACACTCTTGACATTAATTAAGCAGCGCTGCAGCTTTGAATTGGAGCTGCTCTCATATTTCATCATGATGTTCTTCCACACTTTGCCATTTTTCTATTTAAAAGCTGCTTGCAAACACACGAGTGCTTACTCTTTGTTTTCCTGCCCTTCCTCCCTCAGATTCATCTCTCATGGCATTAGTCACTGTTACAGCTCTTTCCGAGGTGACGTCAGGGGCACCGCCCCCAGCTTCTATTGGACGTACCTGCTGTCTGTGTGTGCAGGGGGCGGTGCCTGGCTGTTGCTCTGGGCGACTGTAGACAGGTGCGGCCGCCGTGGCATCCTGCTCCTCGCCATGACGATGACGGGGCTGGCCTCTTTGATCCTTCTGGGACTCATGGAGTGTAAGCGGTCTTTAGTAGGCGGCGGGATTGTTTTCTCAAGTAAATCTAGAGTCAGATAAAGAAGGCTATTAATAGTCTTTGCCAACCTCTCCTTAAATCCCCCCCCTGTTGTTGGAGAACCAATATGTGAGGCTTGTTTTGGGATTAAAAGCCTTGTTTTGTCAAATCCTAGAATCCTGTTCTGAAGAAAAAAGTTAGCTAATGCTCAGATTTGTGGTCATATTAGATCACCTATACACCACTGACTTTATATGGGCTTCATGCTTTATGAAAAGCAAACCGGTCAGCTTTGAGAATGGAAAAATACATGCTGAGTGCCTTTGTCTTGCCACAGCCTGGTATGGAAACACACTTGCCCTGGCCTCAGTCTCAGTCTCCCCCTTGTGGTTAATAATGAGTATAACAGTCATTTTATGTAGGACACTGCAGTGGCAGCAAAGTCAAAGCTGTGTCAGGCGCTGTGCTTTAATCATGCATCAAAGGCTGAGGGGGCAGCAGCACTGACCTCCTCTCAGGGGCTTCACACACACTGCTGTCTGTGTCTTCTGTTAATAACAGAAGTCTGGCAAAGTTTTAGGGAAAGATTAGGTGGACTGATTCACTGTTCTGAATTAAAATCAGTTCAAATTTAAAGGGGCATCATGATAGATCATCAAAAAATGAAAAATACAAAAACTGCACTCTATCAAGGTAATCCATAATTACTGATGCCTGTCCCTCCTCCTCTTCAGATCTGAGTGAGACAGCCATCACAGTGTTCTCAGTGCTGGGTCTCTTCTCCTCCCAGGCTACAGCCTCCCTCTGCATCCTCTTCACGGCAGAGATAATGCCCACCATCATCAGGTAACACGAACACAGCGACACCCTGCAGTCGGAAAAATTTAAGTTAAAGCAGTTTTTTAAAGTATTAAGAAGCACTGTGTATTGTTAAGGCATAAAAAAATGTCAATACAGATCTTTCTCTTCTGATTAAAAAGTCTTCCCCTAAAACTACAAAGTGCACCTTTAAGATGTAAAATGCGTTAGTAGTAGTATACTAGTCAGAAAGAGGGTGCTCTGTCCATAAGTGCTGCCAAATTGAATCAGGACATGAAAAATGCAGTCAATTGGAGGGAGGAAAGAGAACATGTACTTCCACATTTATTAGTAATGAAGAGAAGCTTTCTGACATCTAAAAGAATCCTCATTTACTCTTTAACAATTGCATGACACTTTAGCTTAACTACTATTGGAAATAAAGGAATAAAATGCTTTAAGTTGAAGGAACTTCCTGTCACTCAGTGTTGTATATGAATCGATCTTTCTCAAAAAAATGCTAATTCAAACTACACTACGCTGCAACATGCACAGACATTTTTAGGTGATGTTCCTCTAAACTGAAAAAAATAACTCCAACCCTGCTGCTATATGGTAGTGAACTAGCTAGCCAGCTAAAATTGGTTTGTTTAATAGCAAAATATATGCCGGTATTGTGCAACGTGACGCAAACATGATTGTTCAGAAGCAAATGCTGAGATATTTATTCACGGGGCCATTGGTTATACCATTGGTCGTTAATCTTTTCCACAACTTCAAAAGACACATCGGAGTCTTCACACAACGGCACCGACAACCCCAGTTTTGGATGCTACAGTGTCATAGCTCACTTATCCCAAAACGTTGAACTGTTCCTTTAAAGAAATACACAAACATATTGGCAAAACTATTTGGATGTTGTTTTATGTGTAATTAAAATTGAGAGTTAGGTCCTCCTGAAAAACTGAATCCTAGCATATAAAATGTGGTATATACGGAATCTGAAGTTGTCCTGTGCCTACAGGGGCACTGGTGTAGGAGCAGTGCTCGCGCTGGGCTGCGTGGGCCGCCTCAGCTCCCCGCTCATGGACCTGAGGAACCACTACGGTTACTTCCTGCACCACGTGGTCTACTCCTCTCTGGCCTTGCTGGCCGTGCTGTCCATCCTACTGCTGCCCGAGAGCAAGAGGAAGCCGCTGCCCCAGACGCTGGCCGATGGGGAGCAGTACAGACGCCCCCCGCTGGGCAGGAGGAGGAGGGACAATGTGCCGCTGCTGGCCACTCCCAACCCAGAGACCTAAGGGACCCCTGAAAGAAAGGACTGTGCTCAAATCACTCACTTTGCATTCAGAACATTTACATCTGTCATGTTCATGCAGAGGAGGAGAAAGAGCAATACAGAGACCTGAAGGGGATGGTGATCAGACTCTAAGCTTCCTAACATATCATCCTCTAGTCATTCCAAACGCAGGCGGTTGGGTTGAGTTGCCATGTTTCTTCATTCTGTATCTCCTGCCATTCACATGTGTGTCGATCTGACACACAATGTCCACGCACACACGTGTAGGGAAGTCTTCATCTTTCATCTCTTCCTGACCAGAGGGTGGACGGGCGGGCGGTCCCCCCACCATGTGACACACCAGCATACACTGCTGCACGCGGTCCTCCAGTGTGTCTGTTGTAGAGGTGTTAGCTGCTTTCTACTGACACTCCAAACCAGACGTGGGGTCGGAGAGTAGTCGCAAGTGATTCTTAGCATTTGTCTTAACCTGCGTAGAACGTTTTTTTGTCGTGTTCGCTGTGTTAGACAACACGGTAAGTGCTCGCAGGTGTGCAAAAGCAAAGCAAAGTCAGTCTTTTACACTTTCCTGTTACACGTTAAAATGCCTTGTAAATACTCTAGACTTAGTTTCTTTAACTTCTTGGGGCATCTGAGTTTTGTTAAAGCAGACCCTGTGGCTGGAAACTGTACAGTACAGTACGCTATGCAGTGGAGAGACGATGCAGAGCACTTTCTTTTCAAAGATGGAGGTTTATTTGACCAAAGTCTACAAATTTAAGGGGCAGTTTTATGAACGTAAATCAACTGTTTATCAATATTGGGATCAGAGGCTCAAAACAAAACAAAATTGGGCCTTTAAACAGAAAGAAGTTTATGTTCAAACTGTAATCCAGTTACTCAATCTGGCCTGGAGCCAGCTATATTTATGTCTTATTTATGTTATTCAGCATAATCAATAAATTATCCAGAGGCCTAGTGTTTTATAAATATTAAGCTAAATATAATTTAATTGGGATGGCATGGGATAAACTTTCCATTTTCTGATGTCTCTGATCAAACAACAGTGAGGCTGTTAAACTGTCACAACATTCCTGCATGTTTGGAAGCACTGAAGGGCTTGTTTTTTTTCTGTATTTCCTCAGAAGCTTATAGTTACTCAATACCTCTCTAGATGACCAGAGAATAGACGGGTACGAACAAACTACCGTAGAAGTCGTATAACCAGGCACATATATTTTTTTGTCAGGTCTTAAATGTGGAGGTTTTTGAACAAGGTCATCTGTACTTGAATGTGTAATGATGCTGGAAAAAGGGCCCGATGACGATGCTCCGTGAGGTCTGAATGGGAGCTGAAGAGGGCCCAAGAGCTCCAAATTAACCCCCGGCTCCTCAAGCACGCACCATGGATGCATTTTTCTTCATAGCTTCGTCATTGATTTGATGCTGAGGTTGTCAAAATCTGAGAATTTTAAACTTCGATACAGTGCTAGCTTAAAAAAACGATACTTGACACCTGTTTTGATACCACAGCAAAAATAATTGATAAATAAAAAAAAGTCCTGTAAACAAAAAACAGGATAATTATTTAACTTTTTTACTTTCAACCTGTGGTGGGACAGGAAAAAAAAATCACTGAACACATACCAACACATTTGTAATTGTGGCTCTGTTTTTTTAAATGAAGGAATTTATTTTTCCTTAATAGTTTAGGGACTTTCGATACTATCGAAAGTATAGTTAACAGAGATGTATCGTTTTAAACACATGGTATCAAAAGAAGTATCGTTCTGTTCGACAACCTCAGTGCTAATGCCATGTTGCATTTGGCACAAGTTTAAACCATGACAGAGAATTACCAAAGCATGTCAGTTTCAGTGCTTGAAAACATTCTTGATATATTAATGTGCTCGGGTAATTCTTATCCTCAAGTGTTTGTGGGTGCGTGATATAAAGAGGAAACGGGAGTTGTTTAATTTGGAACCTGATGTAGATGAAATTATGAAGGACACTCACCTTCGCTGATGGCTTCTTCCTCCGTCAGCCTTTGGTAGTTTTTTTTCCTCTGTATGTTGCACTTATACACTGATGATTATTATCACTATGATTAACTTGACTCAAGTATTATTATGTCTGACAACACTGATGATCTGTTCAATGATGAGTGTGATGCAGTTAACTCTATAGCCTGATTTAATGTAAAATAAAACTGGTTAAATAAACATGATATGGGCATTTTTTAAGAGTCATTACAGTATGAATCATGTGAACTGCTACAGCTGTATAAAAATCAAAGCAAAAATTAGACTTTTTCCTGCATGTGTCAATGTAACTGGCTCAGATAAGAAGAATACATCTGAAAAACTTTTGGTTATTTTTTAGATTTGGATCACACAAGTAAGAAACTTTGATACTAGAGTGAAACTTTACCTCTGAAACAGCAGGGTAAGTTTATCTACATGAAATTGTGAAAAGTAACCAAGTAAATGTACTTTTTGAGGTATTTGTACTTTGATTATGTTGTATTTCCATTTGCTGGTACTTTTTTACTCCACTACATTCAGAGCGACTTATTGTACTTCTTACATCACTACGTTTATTGGATAACTCTGCTTACCAGTTTCTTTGGATTGAGATTATTATTGTTTGATAATTTAATCAACAAATAAATAATAATTTATTATGGATAACGACTTTATTGATCCCTTGGTGAAATTCAATAGAATAAAATAAAATAAAAACATAAGGTCCAACTTTACCTGCTGCAACATTAAAGTCATGTACAACCGTAATTATAATATACATTATCCTGAAAAGGGCCATTCTGCTTAAAGAGTACTTTTAATTAAATATATTTAAGTAAGTATATTTTGATGTATATACTTTTGTGCTTTTACCTACGTAAAACTTTCAATGCAGGATTGTGGTATTGCTAGTTTAACTTAAGTAAAAGATCAGAGTACTTTTCCCACCACCGTCTACATTAGCCTGTCTGTAACGTTAAGTACAAGAAATACAGAGATGAAAAAGTACATTTTTATCCTTTAGGAGGTAATTATGTTACATACTGTATCTTGGCACATAATGTTCTCTAAACTTACTACAAGGAACTTTTAACTGGTTATAAAACTATTTAATACTGATTCCTCGATATGACCTACACAAGCAACAAGACCATCAGTGAGATGATTGGCTATTTTTATAACGTTACAGTTCCCCTTAACACCTGTCAATGGATTCTGTCTTACGCAGGTTGGACATATCATAAAATTAAATATATATATTTTTTGTCAGAGTGTTGAGGATAAATTGAGGAGTCTCAGTATGGCAAAAGATTTACTTTGTTTCACCCGTATCATATCACAGTTATTAATCTTACATGGCCACAAAGAGATACGTTACCTCATCGTCATGCATCCTGTAATACAGGAAATGTAAAATAAAAAATTAAATTTTTTTTTCTATCTTTCTTTCACCTGCTTGCAAAAATTGTACAGCTAGTCAGACCTTTACCACGAGAGGAGGGGGTGCTCATGCCGCTTTTGTCCCCAGGGGCCGCCAGAATTGACAAAAAAGTTAAAGTTCCTTGTAGGAGATTTAAACATCGCACACTGTCACTCCCTGGTCAGAAATACCAGTCTCTATGTGCCTACAGTCGTAACTTCTTGAGAGGAACTTCTGATACCTGAACACTCTAAAATACAACTTTCAACAGGTACTAGGGGTGTAACGATACACAAAAATCACGGTTCGATACGTACCTCGGTTTTGAGGTCACGGTTCGGTTAATTTTCGGTACAGTATGGGAACAAAATGCAAACATAAAGTGCTGCCTGATAATAAGTTAAATAAATTATTCTCAAATAAACAAAATATATAAAATAAGCTTTCCAATAAATAAAATATTCTCAAACAAAAAATATATGAAACATTATAAAAATAAATTCCTCACAGCTTGTTAAAGGCTTTTAACAAAACTTTTCCACAAGTAAAGTGCAGCACTAACAGTTCCAGCATGTAGCCCTGTTCAGTTTTACTCAACCTTCATAATTTTTGCCAGAAAGATTAACTTGTCCACATTGACTCCACCCATGAGTTATTTGTGAGTACAGGCTTTCATTAAGAAGATATAAGGACGACAATATGCACTTTTGGACGATTTATTGACAGTCGCGTTTTTTTGGACAGGCATCGACACAGTCACCTACACTGTCACTGTGTGCTGTGTAGCGCTCGTCGAACAGTGGTTTGCAGGTCGCAGACCCCGACATCTCCGTGTAAAATAGTAGTGTTCAAGCCACGTCAAAATGAAAATACATATACATGACTTGGATCGATGAGCAGGGTGATCGGAATGTTTTTACTGGTTAGCGGACAGGGCCGAGGACCCCTCTCCTGACGAGATTCTCAGACCACACCTCCAGCACACCTGGGACCCTCACCAGTTAAAATTAACACCGAGTCAAACTGTCACACCGGAAACATACCCGATCTCAGCTGAACAATGTCGGCACACTGCCCTCGTTTTATCTACTTGTCTTTCTCCGTCGCATTATTTAACTAGGAAGCCGAAGTGTTCCCAAGCAGGAGACTTTAGCGACAAGTGAGGGTCTTTAAGCTCTGCTGGTTTCTCGCTAGCGTTAGCCATGACGTAAACGGGCTGCACATGTAGCTGCAGGCGGAAAATAAACACACGCAACTTCCGTTCCGGGAACTCACCCGTGCACAGCCCTGTACCGAACCGAACGTCCTGTACCGAAGCTGTTCAATACAAATACATGTATCGGTACACCCCTAACAGGTACAGTTGAACACATCCAGGAATACATCCAGGAACTGTCGCTGGTAGTTAAGTATAGAGAGTGCTGCAGTAAAAACAAAAGGTAAACTGATGGTGTTTCAACAAGAAACAAGTACAGAGAGAGAGACAGAGAACAAAATGTGCCGACAAGATGGAGTAAATAAAGTTGACTGAACAGCTGTGTATGAGGGCAAAATGTTGTCTTTAACAATATAAAACATAATAAAATATCATGAAGCTTAAACTGTTACTTCATTTGTCTCTCCCAATTGTATCCCCTCCTTACTGTAGGAACTACTTCCAAAGGATATTTGTACAACTACCACAGAAATAGTATAAATTAAAGACAGAATGAATGAGAAATGTATCGAGCTAGATGTGTCTACCTGTATTTGACAGTAAAATGCTGTAAGCAAACAGCTAGTAGTGATGAAACATCACATGAAACATGCACAGATCCAAATGTACCTCTCAAGCTGTCCGCCTAAATCAAACAAAGGCATTTAGAGTTAATGACAGCGAGTTATCTTTGTCCTGAAGGACAAAAGGAAGGAGACAACGGCTGAGACAGATCTGGTTACACCTCACTGTCACTTTGAAGGATGGAAACAGCTCACAGTCCACTCAACACTTCTGGACAGGATCAGCCCCTCTGTACTGCACATCAAGTTCAAGTTAAGTTGTCTGCCCGACTTTCATGAATACGGCTCAGCTGAACTTTTACCATTATTCATCACAGAGGAGCTCAGCTATGAACATTTACTGAGAGCTTTGGCTGGGTCAGAAACTGTTACTTATGCTGGCCTGGAGCAGAAGTACGGTGAAGCATTGTGTGTGACATTGAGCTCTACATAATGTAGATGTCATCTACTGAAAACCTGACTAAAAGAACATTAATTAAAAATGATAATGGAGAAGTAAGAGTATGAAAAACTGTTTGAAGGTAACTGACTCAAAGTCTGTCAGGCTGAGCTCTTAAAGGACATTTAAAGTCCTCAGGGCGAATAAATAAATCCCTTTAATGGTCTCTCCACAAGATGGGGCCTTGATTAGGCTTTCATGAAATTACCAAAAACTAAATGTCATACAGTGAACATGGATTTAACACTTTGGGACACCTGAGTGTCTGGGGCTTTTCCATCAGAATGTGGCCCGGTGCTCAGGAGTAATCAAATAATTAATAAAAAAAATGGCCATGCATTTAAATAGAAAGTTAAAAGAGGAGTAAATAATGTAAACTTGTATGTATGGTGCCAACTCAATTCTTTCAAAAGTCACTGCCGGAAGCCTTCTTGAGTGGGAACCAGTTCCAGAAAGCATCGTCACATCAAGATCTGCATCCAAGGGCCAAAATATCACCACCACCACCCAGTGCTACGCACCAACAAACTGATAAACCGAGGGAGAAGATCTACCAACAGCTGCAAGCATCAACACAGAAGACCCCAAGAAGAGAAGTCTTGGCAGACATGAGAGCCAGGCTGGATGTTTTCTGTTGCCAGTCTCTAGCCTTATTCCTGTGTCAGATATGACACTAGCACTATCCTTCTTCTTCTTCTCATCCAACTTTCCACATAAAGTGAAAAAGATTTAAAAAATATATTATATTGGATCTGGATGGACTACAGTGAGTTTTATCATAGGACAAATGTACCCATCCAAGGCCATCGACAGCCCTCTCTCTGACAGACAGTAGTCCTTTCTTGTCATGTTTAAGACCGACTGCCGAGAGACAAGCAGACAGCTGAGACCTGGACCCTCGCCATGTCTGGAACTTGACCTCCTGTCCGAGGAGCTAACAGCGACATCCGAGGTGTAAATTAGTGGCATTTGAAGAGGTTCACATGTGACATGTAAAGGTCCTGCTAAGGAATGAAAACTCCACTCATTATTAACCGTGTTAGCACCTTGTCACTCCGCACTTTTCTTGGACAGTAACATCTGACAGGTATGTTAACCCTAAAGGAAGATGACACTGGAGGGGTTAAGAGGATCAAAACCTTTTGTCTCAACAGTTTGTTGAACCTCTGGGCCTCTTTCAATCACTCTCTGGTCTCTGTTTGATGTATCTGTTTCAGTGCCATTTACGTTATAATCATTTCTATGATTATTAATAATAATAACAATATTATTTTGATTTTTCATTTCTGATTTTTTAGTTATCATTCTCTCTGATTTTTGTGAAAACTGTCATGTGAGTGAGTTTTATGGGCTGTGCGACCATAACATACTCCCTAACTGCTATAGCCTTATATTACTGATCTGGAGTAAATGTTTAATGTGTAATAGCCACCTTTCAACCATATTTCTTTTATAAACCTTTTATATAACTTGATAGCAAAGTGCCTCCTCCGTGTATGGCCTTTAAGTGTTTAAGTTTATTTATGTCCATTGGGACTTACACAAACACAAGCACCTGCCACGGAACAAAGAGAGGGCAAGGTCTGGCAATCAAACTGCCCTCACAAGTGCCAGAAAGAATCCAAGAAGTATTTCACAGGTTTATCTTTGCTCTCAAGGATAAAGAGAAGGAACAGTTGACAGGAAAGGCCAGCTGTGTATCTGCTACTCTCACTTGTGACAATGGAGCATTGTGACCTTGTTTTCGTCAGCAGGAGACAGGTGGATGTGCTTAAGTCACATGAATGAAACGAGGAATTGGTGCATATTTTTTTCGGAAAGTAGTCAACGGCACGGATGTTTAACATTGTCACATGTGTTTTGATGCAAACACATCCAAATGGACAATTCAGTGACGTGAACAATGTTCCTATAATGACATACAAATAATATGAAGGGTGGGGCTAAAATAGAACAACGGCTGAGAAATTTACAATTGCTACCCTGATGTCATCACACCAGCAGGTTCTCCATATTGGGCGCGTGAGTACAAGTGGTTACGAGCCTTATAAGTCCAATAGGTGAACACCTCCAGCCTCGATATCAAGATCATCTGATGGAAGATCTGAATAATTAATTTCTCTGCCCTTTATGGCTGGACTGCAGCCTTTATAAAGAAGACTGAGAGCAGGAGGCAAGTTACCAGACAGCCACAGAGAGTGAGTATTGTGGAAGAGATTTTTAATGGACAATTTTATTCTTCATGACATCTTCTTTGTTCAACTCTTAATCATTTTAAGGTTTTGGAAAGATTCTAAATGTTTTTTCTTCTGTGTAATTTGCAACAGATATAACAAATCATCTTGCAAAAGGGGGTAACACACAGGTAAAACAATAATAGTGATCTTTATCTAACCCTATATCATTATTTTTCAATTTGTTTCAGTGCTCATTTAGACAAATATTTAATACATAATTCCTGTTTTGTACAAATGTAAAGTCTATGTGAATTCATCATTTGTACTACACAGGTCCTAAGATGGGTGACGCCCTCATGGCAGAGTTTGGTGGTGCAGCTTCCTTCCTGAGAAAGTCGGACAAGGAACGTCTGGAGGCCCAGACTCGTCCCTTTGACATAAAGAGGCAGTGTTTTGTGCCCGACCCTGAGGTGGAGTACATCAAAGCCAAAGTCACCAGCAGAGATGGCGACAAAGTCACCGTTGAAACTGAGGATGGAAAAGTAAGTCAGATTTACACTGACTAATGGAAGTGAGACAGTGGTTGTGACACAGCAGTCAAACTAACAGCTCTGATGACTTTTGCAACAATTTATATTGAGATATTCTCTGTGGTAAATCGTTTCAGACTGTCGTCCATAAGGAGGCTGATATCCACCCTCAGAACCCGCCAAAGTTCGATAAAATTGAGGACATGGCGATGTTCACCTTCCTCCATGAACCTGCTGTGCTGTTTAACCTCAAAGAGCGTTACGCAGCATGGATGATCTATGTGAGTAAAGATCACAAATCTACTCATCTCTTCACTGTGAGAGATCTTTAGTTGATGTTTTTTTGTGTTTCATGTCCACAGACCTACTCAGGGCTGTTCTGTGTGACTGTCAACCCCTACAAGTGGCTGCCAGTGTACGATCAGGCGGTTGTCAATGCCTACAGAGGAAAGAAGAGGAGTGAAGCTCCTCCTCACATCTACTCCATCTCTGACAATGCCTATCAGTACATGCTGTCAGGGGAGTTCAGCTCTTTGTAAACGTTTGCAAGATCCAGAAATTTAAGGGAAAATGTCCTAATACTGAACATTGTCTTTACTTTTACAGACAGAGAAAATCAGTCTGTTCTTATCACGTAAGTAATTCATAGAAGTTATATTTGAATCTTGTTGGATGAGCAGAATTAATGTTTTGTCCTCGTGGCATGTTCAGTTAACGATTGTTTTCACTCTCAGTGGAGAATCTGGTGCAGGAAAGACTGTGAACACCAAGAGAGTCATCCAGTACTTTGCCAGCATCGCAGCTGTTTCTGGCAAGAAGGATGCTGCTCAAGAGAGAAAGGTCAGTTCCACACATTTTCTTGTAGAAGGGAATTATAATATACATAATATATTTACTTCTGTGACCTACATTTTGGCATTTTGGCACCCTTTAAACCTGCAGGGCACCCTGGAGGATCAAATCATCCAGGCCAATCCTGCCCTGGAGGCCTTTGGAAACGCCAAGACCATCAGAAATGACAACTCTTCCAGATTTGTAAGTTTGGCATTAAAAGCTTAAGTGTGGCATCTGGCAGTGAGGTTGCAGATGTAGCCAACTCAATACCACTTGCCCCACCCTCCCTTCAGTGGCTCTAGTTTTTGGGCTATTGTAGAAACATGGCAAACTCTGTGGAAGAGGACCCGCTCCCTCTTTAGATACAAAAGGCTAATTCTAATTAAAACACAACAATTCTCAGTTTCAGGAGATTATACAGCAATTAACATAATCACCAATTATGTTTAAATTTACATTTCTGCCAATACATGCCCCTAAATCCCACACTGAACCTTTAAAGGGTACATGTGCAGATGTGACTGTGTTACGTGAACAACATCTAAACAACACTTTCTCATTACAGGGTAAATTCATTCGAATCCATTTTGGAGTCAGTGGGAAACTGTCTTCAGCTGACATTGAAACTTGTAAGTTCACGGAGCATTAATCATTTTAAGGCAAGAATAAAGCTCTCAGGAATAAATCTTAAAACAATTATCTAACATGTTGTCAGATCTGCTGGAGAAATCTCGAGTCACCTATCAGCTCAAGGCTGAGAGAGACTACCACATCTTCTACCAGATTCTGTCCCAAAAGAAACCAGAGCTGCTGGGTGAGACTCAGTTGCTGAATGCAAAAGACGCACAAGTCATACATTCTGACTAAATTTGTTTTCTTTTTCAGAGATGCTGCTTATTACAAGCAACCCCTACGATTATGCATTCATCTCCCAAGGAGAGATCACTGTCACGTCAATTGATGATGCTGATGAGCTAATGGCAACAGATGTAAGCAATATACAGCACAGTGCTGTATTCATCAAACACTGAGGTAACCTACCACATTGCTTTCATTTCAATTTATTAAAGTGATGTACAATTTTATTTTGTTAAAGGACGCTTTCGATGTCCTGGGCTTTACCCAAGAGGAGAAGAACAGCATCTATAAGCTGACGGGATCCATCATGCACTTTGGCAACATGAAGTTCAAGCAGAAGCAGAGAGAGGAGCAAGCAGAAGCTGACGGCACTGAAGGTGAATACAGCTTCCAAAATGCAGACCACTGGAAAGACTGTATAATATATTAAATCTTTATCATACATAAATTATACAATATCACTGTTGCAGATCTAGACAAGGTTGCGTATCTGATGGGCTTGAACTCTGCTGACATGCTGAAGGGCCTGTGCCACCCAAGGGTCAAGGTTGGGAATGAGTGGGTCACCAAAGGTCAGAGTGTGCAGCAGGTGAGTCTCCATACAAAGCGTTGGAGCATTGGTAATTTAGTAAAGCCTAATACTAAAATATTAAAAGTACATAATATTAAAAGTTTTAACATGATCAATTCTTTGTTCTCAATATAACAAAACAGGTCTACTACTCTATTGGTGCACTGTCCAAGTCAGTGTACGAGAAAATGTTCTTGTGGATGGTGGTGAGAATCAACCAATCTCTGGATACCAAGCAACCCCGCCAACACTTCATCGGTGTGCTGGACATTGCTGGATTTGAGATCTTTGATGTGAGTATGTAAGATTTTATGGATAGGTGACTATGAAATTTACTTTGTTTAACTTCTCTCATTGAATGCCCTTCCTAGTTCAACACGTTTGAGCAACTGTGCATCAACTACACTAATGAGAAGCTGCAGCAGTTCTTCAACCACCACATGTTTGTGCTGGAACAAGAAGAGTACAAGAAAGAGGGCATTGTGTGGGAGTTCATTGACTTTGGCATGGACTTGGCAGCCTGCATTGAACTCATTGAGAAGGTCAGTACTGAGTTAATCAGATTTCAGAATTATTGGAACAAACTGGCATGTTTACCTGTAATTAATTCTAGTCAATTCCTTCCTTCAGCCCATGGGCATCATGTCCATCCTTGAAGAGGAGTGCATGTTCCCAAAAGCCAGCGATGCAACATTTAAAGCCAAACTGTATGACAACCATCTGGGTAAAAGTCCCAATTTCCAGAAGCCCAGGATTATCAAGGGGAGACCAGAGGCTCATTTCTCCCTGGTCCATTATGCTGGTATTGTTGACTACAACATCGGTAACTGGCTTGTGAAGAACAAGGATCCACTGAATGAAACTGTGGTGGGACTCTTCCAGAAGTCCACACTCAAAGTGTTGGCAAATCTTTTCATTGGTTATGCTGGAGCAGATTCAGGTAAATTTTTTCTGTGACAATTTATAAAATGTAAAATACCCTAAAATCACTTGACACATCTGGATATGGAAATAGTGAAGATGAATTTTGAACTTTTTCTACAGCCCAGGAGTCAGGCGGCAAGGGAAAGGGTGGAAAGAAGAAAGGTTCTTCCTTCCAGACTGTGTCTGCACTGCACAGGGTGAATTAACTTAAAACATTTAAAATCTGTTATTACTTTTGAATTCACAAAAAAACGTTATACTGTTATTACACAGTTGCACATCATGCATGTTTTGGACTATTACAGGAAAACTTGAACAAGCTGATGACCAACCTCAGGTCAACTCACCCCCACTTTGTACGCTGCCTCATCCCCAATGAGACCAAGACTCCTGGGGCGATGGAGAATCCTCTGGTCATGCACCAGCTGCGCTGTAACGGTGTGCTGGAGGGCATCAGGATCTGCAGGAAGGGATTCCCCAACAGGATCCAGTATGGAGACTTCAAGCAAAGGTACTATAAATGCAAATGAATACAAAAATTGTTCTACACCTACAGTACATTCATGGTCAAAATATTCTTATGGTTTTTGTATATTTGTCCACATTTCAGATACCGTATCCTGAACCCTAATGCTATCCCTGACGGACAGTTCATTGACAACAAGAAAGGCGCCGAAAAACTGCTGGGCTCTCTGGACATTGACCATGAGCAGTATAAACTGGGACACACAAAGGTGAAGCATTGATTTAAGTAAAAACAATACTTATCTAAAAGCAATCACATTAACGTTTCCTGTATCTTTACTAGGTGTTCTTCAAAGCTGGTCTGCTGGGTGTTCTTGAGGAGATGAGAGACGATCGTCTTGCTCTCATCATCACTGGAATTCAAGCGAGAGTCAGAGGACTACTGGCCAGGATTGAGTTCCAGAAAATTGTTGAGCGCAGGTTGCCGCATTACTTTTAACATTTACTGTATTGCAGGCATTTGCTCATACATAAACTCAAGTATTTGTCAAATTGAGATTTGACCCATTGATAGTGGTAGATGAAAAGTCAGGGTAACGCCGTTAATACATCTATCTTCTGGTGATCACGAATCTGTGTCAATTTCACGATACTTACTGAGATATTTTTCTTGATCGACTGACATAATCATCCCCTCGAGCTGTGCTTCTAGTATAACTAAAAAGTAAAAGCACTAGAAAGGTACAGAAAAAATTATTCAAGTGGATTTATGTCATCTACAGGGATTCCTTACTGGTGATCCAGTGGAACATCCGTGCCTTCATGGGTGTCAAGAATTGGCCCTGGATGAAGATGTACTTCAAGATCAAACCTCTGCTGAAATCAGCTGAGACTGAGAAGGAGATGGCAAACATGAAGGAGGAGTTCATAAAGCTGAAAGAGGCTTATGCTAAAACTGAAGCACGCAAGAAAGAGCTGGAGGAAAAGATGGTCACCCTTCTCCAAGAGAAGAACGACCTGCAGCTTCAAGTCCAATCTGTAAGAGCTGTCATTCACCGTACCTAAAACTTGCACAGATTTATGCTCACAGGTGTCATTGATTACAATACTGGTTTGTGCAGGAACAAGACAATCTCACAGATGCTGAGGAGCGCTGTGAGGGTCTGATCAAGAGTAAGATCCAGCTTGAGGCCAAATCCAAAGAGCTGACAGAGAGGTTGGAAGATGAAGAGGAGATGAATGCAGAGCTGACTGCCAAGAAGAGGAAGCTGGAGGACGAATGTTCAGAACTCAAGAAGGACATTGATGATCTGGAGCTGACTCTGGCTAAGGTGGAAAAGGAAAAGCATGCCACAGAAAACAAGGTAACACAGTATATTGACTAGCCTTGATAGAACACATTTTCCACGACATGAGGTGTTCTAACTTGATAATTATTTAGGTAAAAAACCTGACTGAAGAGATGGCAGCTTTGGATGAAATCATTGCTAAGCTGACCAAAGAGAAGAAAGCTCTTCAGGAGGCTCATCAGCAAACACTGGACGACCTGCAGAGTGAGGAGGACAAAGTCAACACTCTGACCAAGGCCAAAGTCAAGCTGGAACAGCAAGTTGATGATGTAAGTACAACTTTACAGTCATTAGGATATAAACTTAAAAGCCTGATTGGATAATATGTAATAAATATGTTCTTCTATGATTTGAAATAGCTTGAAGGTTCTCTTGAACAAGAGAAGAAGGTCAGGATGGATCTTGAGAGAGCAAAGAGAAAGTTGGAAGGAGATCTGAAGTTGAGCCAGGAAAGCCTAATGGACCTGGAGAACGACAAGCAGCAACTTGAGGAGAAGCTGAAGAAGTAAGTCTGCTCTCCCAATTCAATTCAGCATTCCAGGAATTATTGCAATATTGGATGAGTCCTCACCTCCAATTTACATCCAATGTTAACATGCACAGGACGTAGTGTGCCCTTTATGTTCCTGATACCCTTATTGCTGTCTAACCTTAAAGATAGTTTATTTGCCACAACCACAATTTTTCTTTCACCTCAACCATGATCCGATAGTTGCCATGTGCAGACACAGTTCAAAGCAAAAGTTTTAAAAACATGTCACTAAATTGTAAGTTCTTGTGTGGTGATATAGTTGCCAAATCAAAGATAAGGAAAACTTACTTAGGTACAGCTTGCTTAACATATATTTTGTCTCAACAGAAAGGACTTTGAGATCAGCCAACTTCTTAGCAAAATTGAGGATGAACAAGCAATGGGGGCCCAACTTCAGAAGAAACTTAAGGAGTTACAGGTCAGCTAAAATTAACACAGCCTTCATTTTGCAGATTCAACTGATCAAATACATTGTTCTCCTTTTTACTTGGCATTCGTAATGGAAACTGTACATCTCAGGCCCGTATTGAAGAGCTGGAGGAAGAGCTGGAAGCAGAGCGAGCTGCCCGAGCCAAGGTGGAGAAGCAGAGGGCTGACTTGTCCAGAGAGCTGGAGGAGATCAGTGAGAGGCTGGAGGAGGCCGGAGGAGCCACTGCAGCCCAGATCGAGATGAACAAGAAGAGGGAGGCTGAGTTTCAGAAGATGCGTAGAGACCTTGAAGAGGCCACTCTGCAGCATGAAGCCACCACTTCTACCCTGAGAAAGAAGAACGCAGATAGCGTGGCTGACTTGGGAGAGCAGATTGACAACCTGCAAAGAGTTAAACAGAAGCTGGAGAAAGAGAAGAGCGAGCTCAGACTGGAGCTGGATGATGTGGTCTCCAACATGGAGCAGATCGTCAAATCCAAAGTGAGTACAACTAACAAATGACCCCAGGAGACTAGATAATGCTACACTGGTACCAGTTTCATCACATGTCTGAATGAAGAATTTTCTAAACATGACAGCAACTTGTGTTTCATTTTCAGTCAAACTCAGAAAAAATGTGTCGCACTTTTGAAGATCAAGTCAGTGAATTGAGGTCTAAAAGTGATGAAAGCCAGCGCATCATCAATGATTTCACCATGCAGAAAGCAAAGCTTCAAACTGAGAATGGTAAGAACACTCATTAAATCTTTTAAATTGATTTCATGACATTTGAGACATGAGGATAATTTTCTTCCTTATCAAAAGGTGAGTTTTCCAGGCAGTTGGAGGAGAAGGACTCCTTGGTCTCTCAGCTGACCAGAGGGAAGCAGTCCTACATTCAGCAGATTGAAGATCTCAAGAGACAACTAGAGGAGGAAGTCAAGGTATCTCAAATTACAATAATTGGAGTTTCCACATGGATACTTACTTTAAATATTACTTTATCAAAGCTTATACTATCTCCTTCCAGGCCAAGAATGCACTTGCCCATGCAGTGCAGTCTGCACGCCATGACTGTGATTTGTTGAGGGAGCAGTTTGAGGAGGAACAAGAGGCCAAAGCTGAGCTCCAACGCGGCATGTCCAAGGCCAACTCTGAGGTGGCTCAGTGGAGAACCAAGTATGAAACTGATGCCATCCAAAGGACAGAGGAGCTGGAGGAAGCAAAGTAAGAACAGTTGCCTCCTCTTCAACAGCACGGAGATGTTTTTGAGAAAGATTGATAACTATTGTAATTATCATGTCAAATAGGAAGAAATTGGCCCAGCGCCTGCAGGATGCAGAAGAAGCTGTTGAAGCGTCTAATGCTAAATGTTCCTCCCTGGAGAAAACCAAACACAGGCTTCAGGGTGAAATTGAAGATCTCATGGTGGATGTGGAGAGATCGAATGCTGCAGCTGCAGCTCTGGACAAGAAACAAAGAAACTTTGACAAGGTAATGGGAGTGAGAAAAAACAGCACTTGAGGGAAAAAGTGAATTGATGAATTATACTAAATAATCTAAAACTTAATATTATTAAACCAGGTCCTTGCTGAGTGGAAGCAGAAGTATGAGGAGTCCCAGACTGAGCTGGAAGGCGCCCAGAAAGAGGCTCGTTCCCTCAGCACTGAGCTCTTCAAACTGAAGAACTCCTATGAAGAATCTCTGGATCATCTGGAGACCATGAAACGAGAAAATAAGAATCTCCAAGGTTTGAGAAAAAAAATTATTCTTCCCGTGGATCCTGTGGATTTGTGATCTTGATATGTCCATTATGGGACTAAGCAATACTAATCATACAGTATAACGAATATAATGAATATAATGTTCTTTTGATGACAGGGGAAATTTCTGACCTGACTGAGCAACTTGGTGAGGGAGGAAAGAGCATCCATGAGCTGGAGAAGAGCCGTAAACAGCTGGAGCAGGAGAAGACTGAGATACAATCTGCTCTAGAGGAAGCTGAGGTGAGAGTACAGTATGTTGTTATGGCTTTCGTCCTATACTCAAATGATATGCAAATTAATGGAAGAGACTGTTCTTACAGGGCACTCTGGAGCATGAAGAGGGTAAGATCCTCCGAGTTCAGCTCGAGTTCAACCAGGTGAAGGCTGAGATCGAGAGGAAGCTGGCTGAGAAGGATGAGGAGATGGAGCAGGCCAAGCGTAATCATCAGAGAGTGGCGGATACTTTGCAGAGCTCCCTGGAGGCTGAGACTCGCAGCAGAAATGAGGCTCTCAGACTGAAGAAGAAGATGGAGGGAGATCTCAATGAGATGGAGATCCAGCTGAGCCAGGCCAACAGGCAGGCAGCAGAGGCTCAGAAGCAGCTCAAGGGAGTCCATGCTCATCTGAAGGTTAGTTTTTAAGTCCTACCAATGATGAGTATGTTTGTGGATTACTTTCTTCGTCCATTTTCTCATTGACAGAACCTTATTATCTTCCTTGACAGGACGCTCAGCTGCAGCTGGATGATACTCTCCGTGCCAATGATGATCTGAAGGAGAACATTGCCATTGTGGAGAGACGTAACAACCTGCTGCAGGCTGAACTTGATGAGCTGAGGTCTGTGGTGGAGCAGACCGAGAGAGGTCGTAAACTGGCGGAGCAAGAACTGCTGGATGTCAGTGAGAGAGTTCAGCTGCTTCACTCTCAGGTATGTCTAAATCTGTAATCACTGTACATTAGTCCAGTATGATAATATACAAATATGTCCAAGTTATTTATGTGTTCACCGTAAAACAATTCTGTGCAGAACACCAGCCTGCTGAACCAGAAAAAGAAGCTTGAAAGCGACACAGCTCAGCTTCAGAATGAGGTGGAGGAGGCGGTGCAGGAGTGCAGAAACGCTGAGGAGAAGGCGAAGAAGGCCATTACTGATGCTGCCATGATGGCAGAGGAGCTGAAGAAGGAACAGGACACCAGTGCTCACCTGGAGCGTATGAAGAAAAACATGGAACAAACCATCAAAGACCTGCAGCACCGTCTGGATGAAGCTGAGCAAATAGCCATGAAAGGTGGCAAGAAGCAGATCCAGAAGCTGGAGGCCAGGGTGAGTGACACTTACCTGTTCGGATGTGGACATAATGCTTGGCTTCTGTGACACTTTGTTCATGTTTTCATAGGTGAGGGAACTGGAAACTGAGGTGGAAGTTGAACAAAGGAAGGGCAGTGACTCTGTTAAAGGAGTCCGTAAATATGAGAGACGAGTCAAGGAGCTTTCCTATCAGGTATATCCTAAGTATTTTCTGTATCCATTCACACTGATTTCCTGTGTCAGCTGTAAAATCCATGACTCTGCTTATTCAACTCTATGAAGACTGAAGAGGACCGGAAGAATCTGGCCCGTCTGCAGGACCTGGTAGACAAACTGCAGCTGAAGGTCAAATCTTACAAGAGGACCGCAGAGGAGGCTGTAAGTACAGGTGTATTCTGATATTACAGGTGGATATCCTGCTCCCACGCTATTTAAATACTTAAGCAAAACTATTTATGACAGGAGGAACAAGCTAACAGCCATCTGACCAAGCTCCGTAAACTGCAACATGAACTGGATGAGGCAGAGGAGAGGGCTGACATTGCTGAGTCGCAGGTCAACAAGATGAGAGCCAAGAGCCGTGATGCTGGATCCAAGGTCAGTGAAGCAACAGCGCTGATGATTAAAGTATATCTGTTGCTTTTCTGCACACTGAATACTGTTACTAAACTGATTGCACACCTAATTATTTTTATTTATTCTCTCTAACACAGAAGGGAAATGATGCAGAGTGACGCTCTCAGCTGGACCTTCGAGGACTCTGCATTAAAGTGCCTTAAAACTATAACTAACCATAATAAAGAATGAAGCATATCAAAAATCTACATCTGTGTCCTGTTCAGTCTTTTCCACAACTTCACTGTTTTGTAAAAAGGCACCGCCTGGAGAATTCAGTGCTTTCAGGTACGAACAAAAAGACGCAGTGAGGAGTCTTCATATTCCTCCTCCATGTGCTTGAAACTCATAGAAGAAGCTCATAGATGAAAATGTGAGTGTACTGTATACAGTTACAGCCGCCTCACATCCGACTGCCTTTAGGCTGCCAGCCGCCATCTGCCACTGCGTGAGGAATTTCTGATAAAAATATCTGAAAAATTATACAGCACAATGACAATCATTTCTGCTGATAATGTGACACCTGAACTTAATAGTTCATGCGTCTTGTAACCTCCCACACCTAATGAAATATTCAAACCAGATACTTCAAATACAAATATCATCACGGAGCGAGCATATTTAAAGGTCATCTACCATATCATGAGGTCATCAATATTATGCTTCAGATCTGTATGTATGTGCTTTTCTGTCTGTGTATGTAAACTCTACTATTGGACTTTAAAAATGCAATGTGTAAGAATTTATGTTGAAAACATAAAAAAATTTACTAAAATTGTCAAAAGAATGTGACGTTATGACGTCTATGTACTTTGTTGCAGAAATATCTACTGAACTTAACATGCTAACCAGCTAGTCCTGTCCGAATCCAAACACTAACCCTGCCCAGGGTTTCTGCAGGTTTGAACAAGTCAAATTTAAGACCTTTTTAAGACTATTTTGAACTAAATTTAAGACCTACACGAAATACGAAAAAGTAAGGAAAAATGCAGTCCCAGAATTACTTTCAAAAATAACCATTCACAGAGCATCTCAAACAATGAAGAATGGAGTGAGTGAGTGTGTGTCAGGGTTATTATAGTTTTCAAATTTTCATTAGTTTTTATTTTTAATTTAGTTTTTCAGTTTGTTTTTTATTTTATTTTAGTTTTTATCTAGGAATTTAATCTAATTTAGTTAATGATAATAACCCTCGTGTGTGTTTTTGTGTGCGCTTTGGTACGACTGATGTTTAGCAACGTTGTTCAAAATTCAAAGCACCTCCGCTTTCAACGTTGGAGTTGAGCCAAAGATGGTTTGAATGTCGCTTGACTGCGAGGCAGCAGAGACGGCGCAGATTTCGCATCGAGCAGAACTGGATGAACTTGGACCGGGAACTGGTGACAAAGGCGTACAAAATAGTGTGATAGCGTGGCTCCGCAAGAGACTTTCAGAAGCTAACTGGTGTTTTTCCAATTTTGTGTGTAACATCAGTGCTTTCACACCAAGTGTGCCCAATTTGAGGGGCCTCTTGCAGACCTTACACTGCACAATGAAGTTGACAAGCCAAGCCATGTTAAATTTACACTTTCCCATAGCTGTAGCAGATCCCGCAGTCGAAGTCTTTACGGAACTGGTAAAGTATACAGCGATAAATTCCGACAGGGTTGTTGGCAAAGTGCCACTTTTCCACTTCATTCCTGGATACTTCAGAAAAAAGCATAACACATTTCCCCAAAACAAAAAAAAAGAAGAAAAAAAGAAAGGCGACGACGGAAGCGGTCAATGAACATGTACATATTTAGGACCTAACTAAATTTTATTTAAGACCTGTATGCAAAATATTGACGTATTTATGACTTTTTAGGGCCGAAAATTGAGTCAAATTTTAGACTTTTAAAGACCCCACGGAGACCCTGCGGGGTCCATGTGCTCCCAGTCTGTTAGCCGTGCTAGCAGAGATAAGTCGCTAACAACAGCGAGACTAAGCAGCAGTCAGCGGTTGTAGTGACTATGCGTTTTGAGTATAAATTTGACAGGCAGCTTATTCTTACATATTTCACCTTTAACTGGGTATAGAGGATGGTTGGATTGATATGGTTTTTACGCAACAGTTTTACATAATTTGACAACATATTATTAGATTAAGTTTTATTGAACTGATTGTTCTTCATTAAAAACCACCCTGTATTCCAAATCATGCAAAACTGAAAACATGTATAACTGCAAAAACACACGCATAATTATCATATAGCTGAAAATGATTTAGCAATGGGGGACCACAAACATGGAGTATTTTATGGAGAGGACATCAATCATATCCATAGCATATATCAAAGCATCTGCTGAAACAGACACTGCCATTATTAGCATCTTAAATATATATAAATTCATCACTTTAAGGACATATAAGTACCCCCAAAACACTCCAACTGCATGGTGAGACCATCAGCTTCACTTAAAAGGTTATTTGAACATTAGCACTTAATTTTCTATGAAAACTTTATCAACGAGTATTTTGATATTACAGGTACTTACACAGTACTGTGGAGCCCTCAAAAATATACCGACGTCAATCATTTTCTTTTCTCTGCCATGTTGTGCTAAACGCTGACCTTCCCCACATTCACCGAGAGAGAAAGAGAAAGAGGACGCAGGTTAATTATGAAAGCAACAAATGCGGTTAACTGTAGTATAACGCTAAATAATATATTCCATTATATAATTGGCAACTGCCGTTAACGTGGGAGACGTTAGCATAAGTTACCAGTGGCTAACTGATGTAAACTGGCATAGGTTTACATGGGAAGGCAAACGTTTATGTTAGCTAACTAGCTAGATGACAGTTTAGCTAGCTTGCTAACGTTTTTGAATTGTTTGACTGAAATCGTTTGACTTTCTGTCATTTCAAAGCAAAGTAAAACAGATTTTTTAAATCTCTTGAGACTGGAAAGAAAGAAAGAAAGAAAGAAAGAAAGAAAGAAAGAAAGAAAGAAAGAAAGAAAGAAAGAAAGAAGACAAATTAAAGGTAGGGGATGATTGTCACTCATACATTGAATAGTCATTACCAAGTTGCCTGGCCAAGAAGCAGTCCTTTTGAGCAATATAATTACTGCAGCTGGTGACATTTCCTTTTTCAGCAGTGTGTTCACATCAACACATGGTACATATCTGAACCACAAGATGGAGACATTAACACAGGGAACAAACGGTAGGCTGCACTGCTTCATGACAGTAACATGAATGAGGGATTATTCACAACATCACTACAGGAACATCCAAAAGAGAAGACTTTCTCAGTGAGTTTTACAAATGACTGATTCTATAAGATTAAAACAAATCACACATTTTTTAAAATTTAAATTAATGATATGAAAGTTGTCTTTAGTCTGGGAGCATCTCAGGACACAACACTTCCTTGTTTGTAATGGCCACCAGCGATGAATTTAGGTGTGAAAAGTTGTTAACAGGAGCTGTTCAAAGTGTCAGCACCACCAGCTGGTGGTGTATGGACCGCTCACGACTCAACGCAGAGAGAGACATTCAGCCGTACACTCACTGCTAATCAGAGCAGAGACAGAGACTCAGTGCCAGAAATTCAGATTTTATTAATAGTCATTCCTGCAGCGCAGAGAAACACAACAACTTAAAAACTGCACTGATTGATACAGAAATAGTATTCCAATTATTCCAGATCAAATATTCTATTCCTGACAAACTGATGATAATTTACAATTACTGTTACTATTATATCAGTCTTGGATACTTGAGGAATTAGACAAGAACCTCATGTTCTGTCAGTAAAGCTATAAAAGGCCAAAAAAAGGATCATATAGAGATGAAATCATATTTATCAAAGTATTTAGTTATAGAAGGTAAACTGATATTCAGAGGACTCCACCCAATGCATTTTGACATAAAAACACTGAGGACATGACCATGACCATACAGCCCTGACTGTAGTTAGCAGTTAGAACACATTTGATCATTAATATGATTTCTTGTTAGCATTGTAAGCAGGAGACATTTTTTTCTTTTTTATCTTTCACACTTTTCATCTAAAGAATACAATATTTTACATACAAACACCATTGAGGCAAAAAATTAAAAAAAATAAAACAGTAATATTCCCTTAATGGTGAACATGGTGAATCTCAATCACTCTGCTTTCTGTGGAGATGAAACAACAGAGAGAGAGAGAGAGAGAGAGAGAGAGAGAGAGAGGAGAGACGGAGTTAGAGAAAGAGACTTTGACTTTGACTTTTAACCATCTTTATCAAAACATGTCTATGTCAACATCAACATCATATGCATTCATCACAGCACTATACAAGACACTGTACATCCCCCGTACACACACACACGCACAAAATAAAAAACCTGTTACAGAACTTTCATGCCAATAAAGCCCCTTTGAATTGAATTGAATTGACAGAGAGAGAAGAGTGCAATGAGTTTAATGCAGCTAACAGAGAAATGAGCCTTGAGCTTGTCTTGGTAAATCAAAGTCTGATATAAAGTGAGATTAGCTCTTCTTAATGAGATGAAGAAAATTCACTGTTGACAGAATAATGTACCTGTCCTCATCTAGTAGCTTACCTTCACTGGTTTGTTGCAGCATCTTGATCTGAAGCAGCTGAAAGAAAAGCAGACGGAATAAATCAACATGAATACAAGTGAAACATTTTAAAGAGAACAATAAGTCTGTAGCTGGAAATGATCACATCATAGAAAAGTTGGTCTCACCACTCAAAGATGACGATCATACTGCAGAGCATTATGACTCCCAGGATCTTCACTGTAACGTGGACAGAAAGCCCAAACTCTGGATCATCTGTAACAAGACAGCATGGTCACCTTCTCCTTAATGGAAAATGTTACGGCTCTAAAACATCCTGAACTTGAATTCCTTCTGTTAACCTCAAATGTAAACTTGTACATCATAAAACACGACCTTCAGCACTTCATTTACCAAAATAAAATGTCTGACATGAAACACTGAGAGTCAAACTGACTCAGCTGAAATGTTCTCAGAGCATCTTTCCATGACTGAGTTCTCACAAAGCTGAATTTCATTAACAGAACAAACTTTATTCAACATCAAATTCTCTCCAGCCACCACGAGATGCTGAGCAGGTCCTTTCTCTCCAAGTAGAAGTTTATTAATCTGGGGTAGGGTTAACCCTAACCCAGACTAATAAAAATGTAGTAAAAAGTGGTTTTTAGGGTACTTAAACAAACAAGCAAGCAAAAAAAGTAATGCAGAAGCAGAAAATAAGAAAAACAAAAAAACTGATGAGCAGATTACATTAAAATGAATAGATTCAGTCCAGTTCTACATTTTTACATACCTGAACTATGTAGACGAATCCCTGATGGCATCTGACTCCCGAGATCATTTGTGGCCACACAGTAATAATCTCCTCCATCTGTCACATTGAAGCTGTAAAAGTGTCCTTCAGATACATCCATCAGTCCATCTTTGCTGTTCCAGAACCAGGTGAACCTGACGGGAGGCTTGGCTCTGCTGGAGCAGGTCAGGTTCACCCAGCTACCTGCTGATGCACTGATGGACACTGAGGTGTCTTTAGGAGCATCTGAGGAAAATGTGACAGAGATGTGAGATATGAGAGTAACATCAGAGCCTGAATAAGATCCTTTATTTGTATCATGTGCTGACAGGATCCAATAACAAACTCTGGTTGTCTTACATGAAACACTGAGAGTCTTTGTCTCCTCTGCTGTCTTGACATCTCTTCCTTCATTCACAGGATATGTGGCAGAACAGCTGATGTTGTATCCATCATGTTGGTCTGACAGAGTGATGGTCTCCTGGATTTTAGTTGTAAAGGTTCCATCTGTGTTTTCCTCTATGTTGTTGTGAGAGTCTTGTTGGAGATTCCAGGTGAGTTTAGGAGGGGAGTGTGGACAGGGAGTGAAAGCTGAGCAGGTTATAGTGACAGACTCCTTCTCCTTCAGATCATCTGGGATCTCGATTGTGGGGCGACGAGGAGAATCTGTGGGTTCAAATCCAACACACGCAAAACTTAAATTCACTGCAAAGTGAAGAATGTCTTTTTACTCTAAACAATAACATTATAGACTGACTGAAAGAAACAAAACTCTTTTACCTTCAACTGTTATTTGAAGAGGATCACAAGAAGCTGTTGCCATGAATGGTTTGTTCTCAATCCTGAAGTAGTAAGTGTCTGTGTAACTAGTGATTAAACTGGAAAATAAAGTGGTGCAGTTTTTTTCTCTCAGGTTTCCAGTTATATCTATTGGATAGGTGTTATTTGTGCCACTGCTGTTGAAAATCACATTGCTGGACTCTGCTGCACTCATTTGAATATAGGGACTGCTTTTCATCCACACTCCAAAGATTTCTCTGCGGCTGCCAAACTCTTGTTCATATTCAGACCTAGTTCTAAAGTTACATGGAATTTGCAAACAAGATTCACTCAGTGCTTCCATCTTCTTTGGTGCAGTAATGAAGATGCCTGATTTATAACGACAAGCAGCCAAAACACCTGTAAACCAGACTCATGGTCAACATTATGTGGAAGGTTTATGATAAACAAAGCAACAGTATGAGGTATGCTGTTAACAATGTCAGTATAAATGATTTCACTGAAGTCTAAACTGTAAATAATCAGTGTCTCCTAACAAAAGTGAGTGAACAAACAGCTCACCTGAAACAAAGAAGACACTCAGCAACATGTTGGCTGTCACCATATTCACACACAGGACTGACATGACACTCATTACCTGGATTTGAAAGACAAATAAACAAAAATAATTACTTCTCAATAATAGAGTGCCTGGATTAAAAAAATAAAATAAAAAAACTTTGTTACTTATCAATAAATCAACCAAAACATCTTTTAATCAAACAGATAACACAACATGTGCAGAGTTGAACTGAAAATAAGTTAAATATGAATTAAGAATAAGACGATTTTTTTTTCTTTGAGGCTCATTTTGGTTATACTAAAACCCAACAAAAAAAGAATATCACGTCTTTTCATGAGAAGCAGCTAAATAAAAACTTCTCTGTGTTAGAAAGTTCAGACATAAAAAGCAGTAACATTTGACCTTACCAAATGATCCTCCAGAATAAACCGAGAAACAATTAGCTCCAAATTAAAAAGATCTGTGAATCTCGGTGGCACTGCAACAGACCCAGTAACAGACGTCTCTGCTCAGACTTTGTAATGTAAAAGCAAACAAGCGACAAAGATGGTTCAGAAATAAGGGAAGTCTTCATCTTCCTGTTCACACCATCTGAGTGACGAAGTCATCAGCTCATCAGAATGCACAGTAATTATTTTTAAATATGACTTGATCACAGGTCTCACTGGAGCCTGTATGTATCATCTTCTTGTAGTACATGTTAACAAAAATAGTGACATGTTTAACAAATATTAAATTCATATATCGATCACATGTAGTTACAAGTGTTTAGTTCATGTGGAACCCTTTTGTTTTAACAAAGGATAGTGATGTGAGACCATCGGTACAGACAGACAGCGTTTTATTAGACATAGACAATATGTGAGAAACTTTCCCAGAATAAGATCATATCACCAAAGACTCATTTATCACACAACGTACAGCTGTTTCCTCGGTTAGAAATCTATAATAATACAAGTTAAAGCAGCTCTGCAGAACTTTTGTGTTGTGCCTGAAGCCGGTCCTTAGGTTATGTTAGCGGACTCCATTTCTAAACTAACGTTAGCTGCTGTTAGCTGGCATTAAACACCTTAAACAAACCACTCACTAGGCGACAGAGAGAGACAATCGTTCACATACAGCCACAGCCACTGTTGACAGAATCAGCAAACCAACTTCCCTGTTTCCTTTTAGTTGTCAGGTTTTTCTCAGAGCTCTCTTCACGACTTTAGCGGTTCACAACCCACCACTCTTCTTTCGCATTCTCACTTTGGTTTATCAGCCATATATAAAAATTCTATCTATCTATCTATCTATCTATCTATCTATCTATCTATCTATCTATCTATCTATCTATCTATCTATCTATCTATCTATCTATCTATCTATCTATCTATCTATCTATCTATCTATCTATCTATCTGCATTAACAATGTTACAATTATTTCTCACAATCCTCACAAACATGATAATTAAAGATTAAAGTTTTCACAATAACAGTCCTGGGTACTTTAGGAATTAGTGAAAAGCGTCTTCATCTCGTCACAAATACAGATCAGACTATGATGAGATTATATTTACATAAGAATACACAAGGTAACGAAAGCGAAAAAATTTAACTGTCAACTATAGCTGTGAACTATTGCAGTAAAAAAAAGTGTGTTATTCTTTGTGAGCGGTGTGAAAACCTCATGAAAAATTCCGTCCCTTAAAAAAGACAGTTAACTCTAAAGCGTGTGAACATGACAACTTCCTCTTCTCCTTCACGATGCAGTTAACTCTAAAGCGTGTGAACATGACAACTTCCTCTTCTCCTTCACGATGCTTGAATCTCAATTACTCTGTTGACACAGTCTGCTTCATCTGAGATAGAGACAGACAGACAGAGAGAGAGAGAAGGAGGGAGGGAGGGAGAGACATTCATTCATTCATATTAAAACATGTCTATGTATTCATCACAGCACTATACAAGACACTGTACACCCCCCCCCCCCCCCCCCCCCCCACACACACACACACATGCACGCACAAAATAAAAAAATAAAAACCGTTACAGACCCTTCTCATAAACAAATGGCCTTTTCAGTCTCCCTCAAGCTACAAACAGCCCCGTCTACACACTTCTGAAACACATCAGGCTCATTAACAAAAGAATAATACTCAAACTCAGCCCGAAGACGTACAGAGACCAGCCCCTGAACCCTGCAACCTGTCATGCCTCGTGAGCCAAGTAGCCAGTTCAGCCTGTCCAGACAGAAAATTCATTAGCAGATCTCTGTGCATGGTCTGAGCTGAATACCTGGGCCCCAGTGTGTAAAGCCCCTCAGAGAACACCACCCCCATCTTCCCACAGAGAGCAGAGAGAAGAGACAGTAAAGACAGCAAACGGTGACATTCAACAAACACACGATGTACAGATTCAGGCACGTTACAGAACACACAGCCCTCTCCCACATTATGATGCACTTTAGAGCGAAACACAGTCGTTGCCAGGGCCCCATGTAACACCCTCCACTGCAGATCCCCTGACCTCATAGGCAACCGCAGCACCAGTAAAAATGGAGGCCCCTCCCCCCTCGCCTGACGGAAGGAGTCCAGCGCTGATGGAGACAGCCAGCCCAGCACCTGCCCTCTCAGCCTCTCCATATGTCTCAGAGATTTCACACCTGACTCCTCTTACAGCTAATGTGGTGTCCTCCAGTCCAGCCTGTCCATCCGTCTCAGGTGACCCAGTGTCACAATTCCAGCCCTCAAAAAACAGCTTCACAGGGTCCCAGAGTAGGTGCCGCCAAGTTGGATGAAAGGGTTGTGGAGGATGGGCTCCTCCCATACCTACGGTCCTGGTCCCACTCCCCCTTCTCAAAACACGCCTTAGCATCCACCAGCTCTTTAGGACCGCACTGTAGAACGGCAGCAGCCCACCAAGTCCATCAAGTCATGAAAAAGATGCAGGTTGTCATGTATTGAACGTCCTGGTACACAGTAAGTCTGGTTATGGTGTATTATTGTCCCCAAGTGTCCCTTGAGCCGCTTCTGCCAGACTCTTGGAAAAGATTTTAAAGTCAGCACAGAGCAGTGCCACCGGCCGCCAGTTCCTCAAGTCACTGAGATCCCCCTTCTTAGGTAGCACAGTAAGGACTGCCCTGCAACAGCTAAATGGTAGCTCCCCTACAAGAAGGCACTCCATCACCGCCTCATATCAGTCTGGGCCCAGAACTGGCCAGAAGCTTTTATAAAGGTCAGCCGGCAGACCATCCACACCTGGGGAACACCCAGATGCCATCTGTGTCACTGCCTCACTCAACTCCTGGAAGGTGACAGGAGAGTCCAATGAACCCCCTTGGGTTGAGGAGAGTTGCGGTAAACCGTCCAGTAATTCCTGGATGACAGTCCCCTACTGCATACAGTATCTTATAAAAGTCCACAGCCCCCTCCCTCATTTCAAAAAAAGGTAGGTGTATCCACTTCATTTAACATTGAAAAACGAGCCCTTACAAGAGCCCCTCTTGCTCTATACTGGAGAATGGAGCCCAAATTTCTCCTTAATTCAGCCAGGTTTGGTCTGTGTTCTGCAGTGTTCTGCTCCATAAGCCTCTCCTCAACATCCTTTATGCTGATCTCCATCCTCCCAATAGCTCTGTTCATCTCCGCAGTAGCAGATGCTGTATACAGCTGACAAGTGTCTTATTTGGCCCACTTCCTACCATACCTGAGGTAATCAAACTCCTCCTTCCTTTCTCTCCACACCACCCAAAAAGCTTTAAAATATGAGCAAACATGGGGATCTTCCTCCAGAGCCTCTGCCTGCTCCCCCTGATCATCCTCAACCTTAAACTGTCGGGCTGAGACAGTGCCCACTAAGTCAGAGGGGGAGGAGAGGAACAGAAGCACATCAGAGGAGCACTTTAAAACTGGAGCTACCCAAACTGGACCTTAATCAAAACCTCTAAAAGATCCACAACAACATTGTCATTCCTAATGTCGTAGGAACATCTGAGAAACACAGGAGGATCTTTAATAAACATCAGATCCTGGTTCACTTTAAACCTATCAACACACTGAGGCAGAAACTTGTCCACCCTAAGGACAAGACACCCAGACATAAACAGAGTAATGTAGTTTATGCTGTTCAGTGCAGGCAGGAATGCACAGATTTGTACATTGGGGAGACAAAACAATCTCTCCATAAACGAATGGCACAACACAGGAGGGACAACTCCTCAGGTCAAGACTCTGCTGTCCACTTACATCTGAAGGAGAAAAAACATTCCTTTGAGGACAACAATGTAAACATCTTGGCCAGAGAAGACAGATGGTTTGAAAGAGGAGTAAAGGAATCCATCTATGTCAAACTGGAACGACCGTCTTTGAACAGAGGAGGTGGCCTAAGACATTACTTATCACCCACTTACAATGCTGCACTGAGTTCTCTCCCCAGACAGCCTAACAACCATTCACACCTGGGCTCAACTAGCCACATGAAGGCCGGTTGGGTCAACGACCCACAATTGGCCCTAACGACTCTGAGACTCAGAGCTCACATGTGTCCTCAACGACTCTGTAAGGACACTCCCACACAGAGTTTAAAAGCCAGCTAAATCCTCTCCAGTTAGTTAGAACTGAAGAAGCCTCTTGGATGAGAGGTGAAATGTCTTCAAGAAACTGAAATAAGTCCAGTTGTCTACAATACAGCACCTAGACATAGCAAAACATCTGAACATTACCTCTGCCAACTTTAATGCTGATAAAGTGAATCTAGTACACAGTACTCAGATGGAAACCCCAAATGTGCCATTTAAAATTTATCAGGTACCAAACTATATATTTAACTTATGTTACGATAGGTACTCAAAAAATAGCCCAATCTGGCTCCGCTCAGGCTCAACAGGTTAATGAGATGAAGACAATTCACTGTTGACAGAATAATGTACCTGTCCTCATCTAGTAGCTTACCTTCACTGGTTTGTTGCAGCATCTTGATCTGAAGCAGCTGAAAGAAAAGGAGATGGAATAAATAAACATTAATACAAGTGAAACATTTTAAAGAGAACAATAAGTCTGTAGCTGGAAATGATCACATCATAGAAAAGTTGGTCTCACCACTCAAAGATGACGATCATACTGCAGAGCATTATGACTCCCAGGATCTTCACTGTAATGTAGACAGAAAGCCCAAACTCTGGATCATCTGTAACAAGACAGCATGGTCACCTTCTCCTTAATGGAAAATGTTACGGCTCTAAAACATCCTGAACTTGAATTCCTTCTGTTAACCTCAAATGTAAACTTGTACATCATAAAACACGACCTTCAGCACCTCATTAACCAAAATAAAATGTCTTTGAAACACTGAGAGTCAAACCGACTCAGCTGAAATGTTCTCAGAGCATCTTTCCGTGTCTGAGTTCTCACAAAGCTGATTTTCATTAACAGAACAAACTTTATTCAACAATAAAAGCTCTCAAGCCACCACGAGATGCTGAACAAGTCCTTTATCTCCAAGTCAGAGTTTATTACTCTAGAATCAATTTAAAAAATGCAGTAAAAAAATAACTCACAGGATACTAAAACAAGCAAACAAGCAATGAGACAAACCATCCAGGAGCAGAAAAGACAAAAGAAAAAAGAAATTGATTAAATGAGCAGATTCAGTTCAGTTCTACATTTACCTGAACTATTCCTCCACAATGTCATCTGCCTACCAAGATAATTTGTGGCCAAACAGTAATAATCTCCTCCATCTGTCACATTGAAGCTGTAATAGTGTCCTTCAAACACCAGCATCAGTCCATCTTTACTGTTCCAGAACCAGGTGAAGCTGACGGGAGGCTTGGCTCTGCTGGAGCAGGTCAGGTTCACCCAGCTACCTGCTGATGCACTGATGGACACTGAGATGTTTTTAGGAGCATCTGAGGAAAATGTGACAGAGATGTGAGATATGAGAGTAACATCAGAGCCTGAATAAGATCCTTTATTTATATCATGTGCTGACAGGATCCAGTAACAAACTCTGGTTGTCTTACATGAAACACTGAGTGTCTTTGTCTCCTCTGCTGTCTTGACCTCTCTTCCTTCATTCACAGGATATGTGGCAGAACAGCTGATGTTGTATCCATCATGTTGGTCTGACAGAGTGATGGTCTCCTGGATTTTAGTTGTAAAGGTTCCATCTGTGTTTTCCTCTATGTTGTTGTGAGAGTCTTGTTGGAGATTCCAGGTGAGTTTAGGAGGGGAGTGTGGACAGGGAGTGAAAGCTGAGCAGGTTATAGTGACAGACTCCTTCTCCTTCAGATCACCTGAGATCTCAATTGTGGGGCGACGAGGAGAATCTGTGGGTTCAAATCAAACACACATTGTACATTGAAAAATAAATTTAATTATAAAACACATTACCAAACACAGCTGACACAGAATCTCACCCTTCTTTATTGAAACTGCATAAGGAAAAAAAAAGTTTGTTCTGCTTTGAGTAACATTAATGTCAAATTATGTTAAAACTTAATTCACTGCAAAGTGAAGAAAGTATTTTCATTCTAAACAATAACATTATAGACTGACTGAAAGAAACTAAACTCTCTTACCTTTAACTGTTATTTGAAGAGGATCACAAAAAGCTGTTGCCATTAATAGTTTGCTCTCGATCCTGAAGTAGTATGTGTCTGTGTAATTAGTGATTAAACTGGAAAATAAAGTGGTGCAGTTTTTCTCTCTCAGGTTTCCAGTTATCTTCATTGGATAGATGTTATTTGTCCCACTGCTGTGGAAAATCACATTGTTTGGATCAACTTTGTGGTCATTTTTAATCCATGCTACAGAGATTTCTCTTCTGCTGTCAAACTCTCGTTTATCTCTAACTCTAAAGTTACATGGGATTTGCAAACAAGATCCACTCAGTGCTTCCATCTTCTTTGGTGCAGTAATGAAGAGGTCTGAATCATCAGGACAATTAGCCAAAACACCTGTAAACCAGAATCATGGTCAACATTATGTCTTAAGCAACAGTATGATGTATGCTGTTAACAATGTCAGTATAAATGATTTCACTGAAATTTAAACTCACTCACAAACAGCTCACCTGAGAGAAAGAAGAGGCTCAGCAACATGTTGGCTGTCACCATATTCACACACAGGACTGACATGACACTCATTACCTGGATTTGTAAAAAAAGAAAAATTACCAAAACATATATATTTAATCAAGCAGATAACACAACATGTGCAGAGTTGAACTGAAAACAATTTAAACATGAATTAAAATTAAGAAAGGTTATTTTCTTTGAGGCTTATTTTATGTTAAACTCATGAAAAGCAGCTAAATATAAACCTCTCTGTGTTAGAAAGTTCAGACATAAAAAGCAGTAACATTTGACCTTACCAAACGATCCTTCAGAATAAACCGAGAAACAATTAGTTCCAAATTAAAAAGATCTGTGAATCTTGGTGGCACTGCAACAGACCCAGTAACAGACGTCCCTGCTCAGACTTTGTAATGTAAAACAAGCACGCGACAAAAATGATGCAGAAATAAGGGAAGTCTTCATCTTCCTGTTCACACCATCTGAGTGACGACGCCATCTGCTCATCAGAATGCACAGTAGTTATTTTTAAATTAAATTATCACTTGGAGCCTGTATGTATCATCTTCTTGTAGTACATGGGAACAAAAATAGTGACATGTTTAACAAATATTAAATTCATATATTGATCACATGTAGTTACAAGTGTTTAGTTCATGTGGAACCCTTTGTTTTAACAAAGGAGAATGATGTGAGACCATCGGTACAGACAGACAGCGTTTTATTAGACATAGACAATATGTGAGAAACTTCCCCAAAGTAAGATCATATCACCAAAGACTCATTTATCACACAACGTACAGCTGTTTCCTCTGTAGGAAATCTATGATAATACAAGTTACGGTCCTTAGGTTATGTTAGCGGACTCCATTTCTAAACTAACGTTAGCTGTTGTAGCTGAAAAATATTCTATATGTAGATCTTCATGTAGTTTTCTGTCAACTACTGATCATCACAGGAGTTGAAAGGTTTTAAATTTGACGCTTACAGAGCTGCTTGTCATACAGCTGAAATCTTCCCAGTAGTCACTGTCAGGTCTATTGGAGTGATCGAAACATCAATACTGAGACTCTCTCAGCTGTCACGTGCCCTCTCCGTAAAAAAAATAAAGTCTATAATAACTTTACACTGAGATAACAAGTTTTTAAATTTATATTTCATATTTTGATGCTGCTCCAGGGAAATATTTTCTACCAACAAAATGAAAGAACTCGTATTTGAATTTATAAGTGTTTTCACTATTTAGTCTTATATCAGCCTATAATCTCTGATGTTAAAAAGTTGACCATGTTTCAGTCAGCAGTGCTCTTCTGTGTTTTACCATAGCGGTCTTCCAGCAAACGGAGGATGCCGATAGTCAGCAGGTATTTCTCACGTGTAGCAGAGGAGGCCATTTTGTCCTCACTGTTTTATCAGTTACAGATGTTCAACACAGATGTTTTCTTAACTTTTCAACAGTTTAAACCTGTGTTCCTCAGTCAGCTCCTATCAGTACTCAGGTGCACAATGAAGATGAGAATCTGGACCTCAACAGCAGCTCAACACGTCAGTTCTCACCATGACGACCAGCTACGCTGACATCTAAATAGGATTATTGTTATTATTATTATTATTATTGAATAAAAGTATTTCAGAGGAGGACTCTTTGTCTACAGTTTATCACTGTCTTAAATGACTTATTTATCAATAAAAATGTTGTTTTTTATCAATGCTAATTATTATTATTATAAAAACATGAATACACTTTGTTAATGTTAATACATTTAAAAATGAATCAATAAGTAAAGCAATAAACAAATAAATACATAATTAGATACATAAATAATAGATAACAGTATGTAAACAAGGGGGTTGCAGTGTTGTTGCACTGTGCTGCAGAATACAATACTGTATAAACTGAGTATCAGCCTGCTGGTGTCCATGATGTTTCCCACACAGACTCAGTCCTGCATGAGATTACAGGAAATAGTTCATGATTATCAACATGCATCAATGGAGGAAGTCAAGTTTTTGCTGTTTTATTAGTAAAAAATAATACGGATGACACATTAAAGTGAGGGAAGAAGTTTATTGGCATCCATATGTAGAGTTATGCTGATGACCAAGTGACATGACCAAGTGTTTGTGTTAGAACCACAAGATAGAGACAATATAACAGTAATATGAGTAACTCCACTTTGTTCACTGGAGCGTGATTGAAGGATTATTCACAACATCATAACAGGAACATAAAACGGGCAGATTTTAACAGCTAAGTTTACAAATGACTGATTCTATAAGATTAATATAAATCACATTATTTCCTTTTTTTAAATGAATGATATGAAATTTGTCTTTATGTTGGTTATTATGTTGATATGTGCAGCCTTTTTTCAAATAACAATTATTATTATAACATTATTTTAACAAAAACTAAAAACACAATAGGGAAAACCCTGGTCATCACTGTTTATCTGACACAACACGTCCATGTTTGTGAGATGGATTCAGGTGAGAGGAGTTGTGAAAAGGAGCAGTTCAAAGTGTCAGCACCACCATCTGGTGGTGTATGAGCCATGAGACTTGGAGTAGAGAAAGACGTTCAGCCGTACACTCACTGCTAATCAAGGCTCAGACACTCAGAGACTCAGATCCAGAAGTTCATATTTTATTAAAGTCATTCCTGCAGCACAGAGAAACACAGAACTTATAAAAAAAAATGTATTTCAAATCCTGATAAACCTTCCAGATCCTTCATGATGCTTGAATCTCAATCACACTGTTGACATAGTCTGCTTCATCTGTGTCCTGAGAGACAGACAGAGAGAGAGAGAGATGGTTTAACCATCACAGCATCAGGAAGTTTCAACATGGCAGTGAATGCACTAAAAGAAAAAGCTGGAAGAGCCCTACATGCAATCAAGAGAAAATTTTATAATTTCCAAATTCCAGTCAAAATCTGGCTTAAGATATTTGATAGTATCATCCAGCCCATTGCGCTGTACGGTAGAGAAGTATTGGGTCCACTCAGTTTTTTAACCACCTGAAATCCAGCCCCCGAGACACCCTCCACTCCAAAGCCCTCCGAACTCAAGAGCTGAGCCCAGAAAAGAGTCCCCTATGTCAGCTGGTACTGAGGCTAACTGCCCCCTCTCAGACACAGTCTGACCAGCCTCACAACAACACTGCTCTCCAAACACCAATCAGAGTAAAGCAAATTATAACACAATGTAAAGACACCTATCTGGAACATTGGAAAGAAGAAACTAAAATGTGAGAATGTTATCTAGCCCTAAAAAGAGATTATGAATTAGCAGAATATCTCTCTACTGTCAGAGATAGAAAGCAGAGACAGATCCTGACCAGGTCCAGGCTCAGTGACCACAAACTGACAATCCAAACAGGAAGACTCAAACAATCATGGCAACCAAAAGAAAACAGAACATGTGGTCACTGTTCGACAGGTGAGGTTGAGACAGAGATGCACTTTCTCCTAAAATGTGAAAAATTCAGCAAAACAAGGAACATTTACTTTAACAAATTCAGCTCTGTGAGCTCAGATTTCAAAGAGCTGAATGAGCTCTCCAAATTAAAACTACTCCTGGGAGAAGGAGACAGGGCAGATCTGTCTGCCTAATATGTTTCAACATGCCACAACCTGAGGGACAGTGAGCGAACGACACACACAGGATATACTGTATACATAATTAATGTAAATCAATCTTGGTGTTTATGAGATAGATAGATAGATAGATAGATAGATAGATAGATAGATAGATAGATAGATAGATAGATAGATAGATAGATAGATAGATAGATAGATAGATAGATAGATAGATAGATAGATAGATAGAGTTTAATGCAGTTCAGAGAGAAATGCCAGCAGCACCTTGAGCTTGTCTTGGTAAATCAAAGTCTAATATAAAGTGCGATTAGCTCTCTGTTGACAGAATAATGTACCTGTCCTCATCTAGTAGCTTACCTTCACTGGTTTGTTGCAGCATCTTGATCTGAACCAGCTGAAAGAAAAGGAGTCGGAATAAATAAACATTCAAGAATACAAGTTAAACATTTTAAAGACAACAATAAGTCTGTAGCTGGAAATGATCACATCATAGAAAAGTTGGTCTCACCACTCAAAGATGACGATCATACTGTAGAGCATTATGACTCCCAGGATCTTCACTGTAACGTGGACAGAAAGCCCAAACTCTGTAACAAGACAGCATGGTCACCTTCTCCTTAATGGAAAATGTTACGGCTCTAAAACATCCTGAACTTGAATTCCTTCTGTTAACCTCAAATGTAAACTTGTACATCATAAAACACGACTTTCAGCACCTCATTAACCAAAATAAAATGTCTGACATGAAACACTGAGAGTCAAACTGACTCAGCTGAAATGTTCTCAGAGCATCTTTCCATGACTGAGTTCTCACAAAGCTGAATTTCATTAACAGAACAAACTTTATTCAACAATAAAAGTTCTCCAGCCACCACGAGATGCTGAGCAGGTCCTTTCTCTCCAAGTCAGAGTTGAATTAGCATAATTTCAGACTACAAAAGTGTTATCAGTGAGGAACCTGTGCTGACTAGCTTACCTTCAACAGTCAGATGGATCTCTGATGACTTCTGACTCCCGAGATCATTTGTGGCCACACAGTAATAATCTCCTCCATCTGTCACATTGAGGCTGTAAAATAGTCCTTCAGATACTTTCACTGGTCCATCTTTGCTGTTCCTGAACCAGGTGAAGCTGCTGACGGGAGGCTTGGCTCTGCTGGAGCAGGTCAGGTTCACCCAGCTACCTGCTGATGCACTGATGGACACTGAGGTGTCTTTAGGAGCATCTGAGGAAAATGTGACAGAGATGTGAGATATGAGAGTAACATCAGAGCCTGAATAAGATCCTTTATTTGTATCATGTGCTGACAGGATCCAATAACAAACTCTGGTTGTCTTACATGAAACACTGAGAGTCTTTGTCTCCTCTGCTGTCTTGACATCTCTTCCTTCATTCACAGGATATGTGGCAGAACAGCTGATGTTGTATCCATCATGTTGGTCTGACAGAGTGATGGTCTCCTGTATTTTAGTTGTAAAGGTTCCATCTGTGTTTTCCTCTTTGTTGTTGTGAGAGTCTTGTTGGAGATTCCAGGTGAGTTTAGGAGGGGAGTGTGGACAGGGAGTGAAAGCTGAGCAGGTTATAGTGACAGACTCCTTCTCCTTCAGATCACCTGAGATCTCAATTGTGGGGCGACGAGGAGAATCTGTGGGTTCAAATCAAACACATATTTTACATTGAAAAATAAATTAGAAATTACCAAACACTGCTGACACAGAATCTGACACTTCGTTATTGAAACTACATAAAGTAAAAATAAAAGTTTGTTCTGCCTTGAGTAACTTTGATGTCAAATTATTTTAAAACTTCATTTCACTGCAAAGTGAAAAATATATTTTTTTCCTTAACGATAACACTGTAGACTGAAAGAAACTAAACTCTCTTACCTTTAACAGTTAATTGAAGAGGATCACAGATAGCTGTTGCCTTGAATGAGTTGGTCTCAATCCTGAAGTAGTATGTGTCTGTGTAATTATTGATTAAACTGGAAAATAAAGTGGTGCAGTTTCTCTCTCTCAGGTTTCCAGTTATATTCACTGGATAGATGTTATTTGTCTTGTTACTGTGGAAAATCACATTCTTTTCACTACCGTAACGACTTTTAAACCACACTCCAAAGATTTCTCTGCTGCTGTTAAACTCTCGCTCTGTTTTAGCACTAAAGTTACATGGGATTTGCAAACAAGATCCACTCAGTGCTTCCACCTTCTTTGGTGCAGTAATGAAGAGGGCTGAATCATCAGGACAGGCAGCCAAAGCACCTGTGAAAGAGATGCATGATTAACACAATTTGTAATATAAAGTTGATGATAATACAAAGCAGCAGTAGGTTGTTTGCTGGTCTTTTTCCCTCTTCTGTTAACAATGTCAGTAGAAAACATTTCACTTTGCAGTCAGGACATGAACAGCTGGATTAAGTTTCTCTGTCTGCTCTTTCTGCTTTGTTTCTAATAAAGTCTAAACTGTAAATAATCAATGTCTCCAAATCAAAGTGAGTGAACAAACAGCTCACCTGAAACAAAGAAGACACTCAGGAACATGTTGGCTATCACCATATTCACACACAGGACTGACATGACACTCATCATCTGGAAAAGAATTTAAAAAAAAAACGAGTTCGTAGATTAGGTTATTATAGATCAACTAAAATGTCACTCAAGCAGCGTCTCATCTCTTCGAAGGCTCATTATTGCTCAACCAATAAATAAAATATGTAATTTCTTGCATTAAAAGCAGCCAAATAAAAACCTGTCTCAGTTAAAAAGGTCAAACATAAAATGCAGTAACATTTGACCTTACCAAACGAGCCTGCAGCTGAAACGGAGAAAACAATTCGTTGCAGCAGAACCGCATCAGAGCCGATGACGGACGTCCCTGCTCAGACGTTCTGATATAAAAGGAAACAGACGACTAAAATACTGTATCTATAAGAGTCTTCATTCTTCCCGTTCATAAACTGTGAGTGAGGAAGTCATCAGGTCATCAGAATGTAAATGAGTCATTCTTTAAATGTTATTTTTATCACAGGACTCAGTGGAGCCTGTATGTGTTATCTCGTTTTGTAACACATATTACATAACATCAGTAGTGAGATTTTTTAGCAAACAATAAAAAGTTAACTCCACAAAGAAATGTGACATTTTAATACAATTCAATACGAGTCAATACAAGGGTAGAGCTGTTGCTTTACTGTGTTGCTGTTGTTTGACTGACTGCTCCTGTGTGTAGTTCACTGTCAACTTTCCATCATCACGGGAGATGAGAGGTTTTAAAATGGGACTTCATGCAGAGGTGCTTCTCATACAGCTCAAATCTCATCTGGCACTAAATTACAGGAGAAAAGGATTGCGATTTTATATGTATATATATATATATATATATATATATATATATATATATATATATATATATATATATATATATATATTTTAAAAAGCAACTGTATGGTTCATCCAGATCGCTTCCTGGTGAGGCTCATTTTGCTGGATCAGAGACCAAAATTTGTTTTGTGTCCATCAGAATTTATATTTGAAAAAGATGTGAGTAGTGTGTTGGATTACTTCTCTTCTTGTTAGCAAATAAACAGGAAGGGGAACAGTCAACAAATAAAGAGTCAATAAATGAACAGAGGCACGTGATGAAGACATTTTATTGCAGAGAGCTGTGTGGAGGACTCGACAGAAGCAGCAAACCAACTTCTTGTTTCCCTGACCTTCAGTTTCTCAGTTCTGTTTATGACTTTATCGGGTTACAGCCATCCACTTCTCTTTAGCATTCTCACTTTGGTTTATCAGCCACAAATATATATACGTGTTCTTCCTCCAAGTTTGGGTAATGTATCAGAGGCCTCTGTGCAGTATCTTAGTGGTTCCTAGGACTGCACTCTTCTGGACGGAGATCTCGGATGTTGGTCCTGAAATCTGCTGGAGCCACTTTCCAAGTTTTGGGGTCACAGCCCCAAGTGCTCCTATTTCCCTGACCTTTTAGTTCTCAGGTCTGTTCATGACTTCATCGGGTTATATCCCAACACTTCTCTTTAGCATTCTCACTTTCAGATTACAGTTCTCTTTCATTGTGTATATATATATATATATATATATATATATAGTGTTCATGTTAAATCATAAAGAAGGTGAGTAGAAACTTCTTCTATTTTACACTGAAGTTATAATGTTTCAGCTACACAGATCTACAGTTATACTTTAATGATTAATCCATGTCCTTACTGACAGTGAAATGATCAACTTCCTCTGTTTACTTCAGCACTCTGTTCATGACATCATCAGTTTACTGTCCAACACTCCTCTTTTAATAGCTTTAATTCATCAACCACAAAATTCTATGACTGCTTTTAATTCAGCAGTCGTCTACACATGTAAACCTTACACAAATGATAGAATAAGCATATCAAGCCTGATATCTTTTGGCTATGTCTTTGGTCAGTGGGTGTCCAGTGGAAATTGATTTACTAAAGACAAAAAGCAAGTTTGTCACAAATATAAATATAAATGTATCATGTAATTACACAGACAATACATGTCAGAAGAATACCATCATCTTCTTGATGATCATTAAAAAAAAATTAATGAGGGTAAGAGGGGCGATAACGAGGGGCAGATAAGAGGGATTAATAGTTTATTTCTAAGTGTTAAATTCAGCAGTGACACAGAATAGAATTATAACGTAGAATAAACTTAGACTTATCTTTTTGAGTTAGAGGCGTCACAGTGCATCCTCTCTATTTTTGTACTTTCTTCTTTGTGCCATTTCTTCTATCAAAAAGACAAATAATAGATACGTGGAAAAAAACAGTTAATAACTTCAGCAGTGGTATAAAAAGAACTATTGATAAGAATCAGAATTCTGAAAAATAAAAATAAAAACAGGAACAGAAACAGAAATATGTATTTATTTTTGGAAACATCGAATCAAACATTGTGACAGAAACAGCTGGTCAGAGTTTATTCAGTGACACTGAAGGCTCATACATGGAGCAGCTTTAGCAGGAAATAGCCTTCTCCCCTCCTCTCAGCCATCAGAGAAACCATTCTAAAAAAAGTTGCCCTCTAACAAGACCACTGAATCGCTTCCATTTTATTTCACAATTGAAATTAAATTAAAAAAAAAAAAAGGAAGTCTCAATAATAGTTAGAAATTAGTGTATGATGACACACATGAGGGCTGTAAGGTTAAAACTGTTGAAGTCACAGTGTAAATCTGTCACAGTTGTTAAGGACAGGAAATGTCCTGGTCCTCTGGCATCCAGAGAGAGCAGCTGCAGACACAGTGGTTGTGAGGGTGGGGCTCAGATGAAGGATGGAAGCGGAGCCAACCACCACCACCAGCACACTAAACTAAACTTAAAGGGACACTGTATAGTGTTTTAAGTAATTTATTACCTCAAATCAATGTCTTCATTCATAACTAAGTCCTCATTGGTGTAAAATTATCTCTGCCAACAATCTCACTTATCCTCCTGAGGGAAGAATCACTTATCTGTATTTACATAGGACGGGCGAACTCTACTAACCTGACTCTCGCCAGATGCATTTCGTTCCGCCTATAGCTCCACTCACATACATCTGGGATCGCTCCCATTGAGAGGGATTTCGGCACCAGATTTTCAGGTAGAGCCAATCAGGACCACCAGGCGGGAGTTTCATGGATGTGACGTAGCGGAGAAGCGACTGTTTTGATTCAGACAACAATGGCGGCTCGCATCGAGGAAGCAAGCGTCAACATTGATGCTGCTATTTCATCCGTGTTGTCCAATCTACCCAATATTTTTTCGTTGAAAAAACATCAGAGAACGGCTCTGAAGGCTTTTGTTGGTGGAAACGATGTTTTTGCCCCTCTCCCGACCGGATTTGGCAAGAGCTTGATCTACCAAATGGCTCCACTGTGAGTGGTTGAAGTAGCACGTCAATAAAGATGACAGACAAGTGGTTTATCCAATCATATGCAAGGATTTTTGAATAGGCCCAGCCTTCTGAAACACATCTCCAATGGAGGAATCCCAGATGGATGAGTGGAGCTAGGCGGAACGAAATTCATCTGGCGAGAGTCAGGTTAGAGCTCTACAGCTTGTCATAGCTTCTTGAATCTTGACACATCCCGCCTGTCGTAGTTCCAACAGGTTGCAACGCACATTTGAAAATGCGAGGCGCTAGAGAGCAGTATTCGTTTGAATGCAAAATAAAATTTAACCACTAGATGGGAGAAATAATTCCACAGTGTCCCTTTAAAAATAAAATTAAAAAGATAAAATAAATCCTGATAATGATTAAAACAAATGAAAGGACGTGAAGGAGCTTATTGCCATCCATACATTAAACAACAGTCATGACCAGGGTGCCTTGACAGTAATATTAATGTAGCAGGTGAGATTTCCATTGTCAGCTGAGGACTGCACCTGTTGGAACCACAAGGTGGAGACATCACAAGAGTGAACAAACTGTAGGCTGCACTACTTATTACAGTACCTGCACTTTGTTCAGTGGGCCATGAATGAGGAATCATTTATAACATCACACTAGGAACATGAACACAGGCAGTCTTTCTCAGCTACTTTTACAAATGACTGATTCTATTATCTCTAATACAATTCACACTTTTATTAACATTACAACAATGCTCTTTATACTGGATATGCTGGTTATATATGTAGCATTTAAGCACTAACAAACTGGTGAAAATGCATTAATTATATACTGACCAAAGACTAAACTAGCAACATAAAATCCATAACATCAGGATCTGTGACAACAAAATAAAGGCTGCTTTCATTGGTACCCCATATGAACAAATACATTCACAATGCAATTTGCTGTAATCTGCACAAACAAGTGTTGTCATTTACACAGAGGGAGATTTATTTAGTCTCTCCATAAACCACCTTGCATTTTCAGATTGCATACCCGTCAGTGCTGAGACAGAAGATACTCATGGTGTCAACCAGCCCAGCCGGTGTCTGTGGGTTCAGACAGCTGAGAATGAGAACCTCAACACAGACTGGTATGTTCCACCCTGGTAGCAAAACAATGCCCTCAAGGTTAGAGCGGCCCTTTGAACATGAGGTGTGAAGCTGTGAAAGCTGAGTGATGAGGAGTGCAGGGCAAGACGGTGTATAGGTCGCCATACTTCCTCCAGTCATACAGGAACACGTTATCACGTTGTAAAAAGACTGCACACTTTCCCTGAGGCACATTACAGACGACAGCTCACTTGACCTCTACTTGTTTGAGTCATAAATTCAGGACGCTGAGCTCAGCACCTTGTTATTTACATCACAACAGGTTGTTAGAATTCAGAGGCTGGCTTCAAATATGCTGCGTGATTTTAATGTGTGCGCTCTCACTTCTACCTACTATGGAGCAAGTTACAAACAGAAGCTGACTAAGATAATGGACATTAGACATTGCACCTGCTAAACCCCCCCCCCAGCATATTAGCAGTGTCATTGTGAAAATGTTAGCATGTAAGTAGGTACAAAAATGGAAGGTTGCATGAAATCAGGAAACTCCTGTCTGTATCACAGGCAGCATAAAGAGTGGACGGAGGTTCCAGGTGAAAACTGAAGCCAATGCAGAAGTGCCTCAAACCAGCCGGGTGCGGCTCCACTGGTTACAAAAAGAAGTCAGATTGTATGTAAGCTTATGAGTCCTACGCTCTGTTGGCTCAGAACAAGGTCCGTCTGTCCAGTGCAGCAGCTTGATCCGAGATGTTGTGGTGGAGACAGGTCTCTGTGGGCACAACAGTCCATGATTTTACGTTGTTGGGCCAGCCTGTGTCCCATTTTGTCCATTTCCTTTTCCTGTGACCCGACAGGAGCGGCCTTAAACCAAGATGGATTGGCACGGCTCTTACTCCGACTCTCTTCTTCCCTTTGGTGGTCCAGGTAGATGGTTGAAAGACACAGAGGGCCTCCAATGATGATGACAGTATTTCTGCCATAAGCAGTACAGTTTCAGACACAAAACTGAAAAAAGGCAGTTTTAAATGCTTAAATGTAGCATAATTTGGAGGAGCTACCAGCCACTGCATCTTCATGCGCCGCCATTGTGATTGCATAACATAGCAACCCCGTCAACTCTACTTTTCCACCCACCTCTCTCTTTTTCTGGCTTTTTTAGTAACCTACGGAGGACAGAGAGGAGCAGTAAAGGCCTTCTGCAGAGACACCTCTATCCAAGACCACCCATCTCTCCTCTCCTAATTCCGGATTCCACCAGACAACACCTTGCTCTTCAGATAGTCTAATAAACCAATTTCAATCAATTAGACAAGACGTGGTCTTTTTGTGCTGAGGAGGAAGTCTGGAAACAGGTTGCTAACTTGTTGCAGACAGACACATCAGGTGGGTGACATGAAGAACGACAGGAGAACAAGACGATGCCAGAGGCCAACTACTTCACACCAGCTGAGAATGGAACCGCAGACAGGGGAAGCTGTGAAAGCTAATTAGAGCACTCAAGGATAGGAGAGTGAGTGCTGAAAGGGTCTTGTTATGCAATGCAGAGGTCTTGGAGGGGGAGATTTCATCTCCAACTATGTCTGAGACAAATTATCACGTTGTAGACAGCTTAACACTTCGCATGGCGCAGAAATAGCTGGTTTCACACCGGCGGTTACTGTAGATACTTGTGAATCCAAAGACTTTCCTCACTTTCCAAAAGATTCCAAATATTTCAAGTTTAAAGAAGAAGTTTTTTTGTTTTGAAGCACAGGATGTTGGCTTACATTGACAACAGTAGGGATACTACTTGGATGAGTGTCACAGTTATGCATCTTGATGTTAGAACACAAATACTGTGTTACTCAATTAGAGGCTGAAAACACCACTTTCCTCCTCAGTTTAACAGCACACACACACACACACACACACACACACATGCACGCACGCACGCACACACATGCATGCACGCACGCGCAATGCTAAACTCACCACCGTGACATGTGACAGGGCTTTCACTTAAGGTCAGTAGAAGGAATTCCAAAACGATTTCACAGGGTTATCTTTGTCCTCAAGGGTAGATAGAAGGAGACAATGCCAGGCCAACAAGGAGTGTGGAGTTACAGTATGAACTAGAACTTAATGCCATATACAGGGTGACGACCCGGCCTAGTTTTGTACAACAGCTGCAACTATGACAATGTTCAAACTTTCATTGTTATATCTTCTCAGTGGCACAAGCAGCTGAAAGAACAAACACATTCAAGTATTTAAAAAGAGCTTACAAGTTTTATAAAGCATACAATTCAGTAATTATCAAAGTAAGATGTCAGATGTTCTCTCAATACCATTACTTTTTGTGTTGTTTTTTTACATTGAAGCTTCTGACACATTGAATGTCTGTCTTCATCTTTTATGACTTCATCTCCCTGAATAAAAAGAAAATGAATGTTACAAAAAGAATCCTCTATTTCTTCCTGTAAAGCTCAATATCATGTGAGCTTACGTAAACTGGTACTAACTGATTTCCACCAATAATATCGTGCCATCCACCTGTCAATCAATCTTCAACTTTGAGCAGCGGCCAAGTTTATAATTTTATTCACTGATGTGAATAAGTGACAGCCAAAATGGATTATTTGATTTTTTTGTTGACAGAATATTTAATTTATTGATTTCTAAAATAACTTACCAACCCCAGCTTTGAGTAATTAACTATTGTAGTCTGAGAGCTAAATAGATTTTTTGTTATTGTGGTTATGTAAATGTAATTAATGGTACTGTTAAATTGATCCTAAATCGCCCTGTTAAAGGTGGAGAAATTGTTGAGAAATATAGTTTTGTTGGAAAAACAAGGCGGCAACAGAAGGAAGTCATTTTCAGTGGCTGATCGCCAAATAGCTCTTCTCTTTTGGCCAGAACTGCCCACCACCAAAGCTGCTCCTGAGAGGAAACTGATGACTGACTAGCGTAGGATGCTTCGAGTGAAGACACGGCGTTGTCTTTTAATAGCAGCTTCATATTTGGTGTGCTCTGTGGTGTACGCTTGAGAAGGAGGCAATAAGTGTGAGGGTGTGAGTCTAAGTTTGATATAATATGTCACTGAGCCTTTGCAATCTGCGTCAGGGTGCCAAAGGCATTTGTTGTGGCTCTATGAATGTCATGTGGTGATCTCTGAGCTCAAGGACAAAGGAAAGCAAACAATGTGCCAGAACCGCCTCTCAGTCCACTGTGGTCAGTTTTCAAGACACTGAGGAGGAAACCTGTTGACCCACATTACACAGGGCTCTGGAGTCTGAACAGAAGAGAGATCACAGGGACTGCATATAATACATTCTTGTGTTCCTCTATTAGCTAGTTAAAATCATAAAACTATGCATGAGAATATGGTCTGAAGTGATCTAATGTCTTTAAGACAGCAGATATACTTCTTTACTGTATCCATTAAATAGATGGTTGTACTGTATATTTATTGACAATGAAGAAGAAGAAAATAATAGATAAGATGTAAACATACTATCAGTGCTTAATATTATACCTTCACAGTATCAGTTTGCGTTATTTGCAGTTTATCAAATATATTTAGCAATTTAGTGTTGCACTTCTATGAAGTTCTTGAAATGGTGGCGGAGGCAGAGATATTCTCACTTGTTGTCCTTAGTATTGGTCTCACTCCTACATTAATGTTAGTCAACAGCATCTTCCCTTAAAGCTGCTGTAAGTAATTTTTTATTCCATTTTATTCAAATGAGAATCACTGTTATAGAGTGTTTGGTCAGTAAACCATGTCTATCGTTCTCTTGTTCATGCAGTAAAACAGAAAATAAATTACATAGGGAATTGCTAATTGCGAAATGGAGAGAGAGTTAGCTAAAATGACAACATCGCCTACAGCAGCTTGAAAAGGACTTGTATAACATCTTGAGAGATAGCCTTAGATGATACCGCTCTCTAGTCTGTACAATCAGTATGAAGCTACGGCCCGCATCCAGTTAGCTTAGCTTAGCATAATGGACTGGAAACAGGGAAACAGCTTACCTAGCTCTGTTCAAAGGAAATAAAATCGGCTTATCAGCACCTCTAAAGCTGGCTAGCTTCATAAGCAGTGTATGACAAATGCTTGGTTGGTGACCATCGGTTGTACACTATTTTTCACGATGCAGTGTGGGATACTTTGAGACAACTAAATAGGGTATAATAACTCTCACTCTACATTTGGACAGCACTACAAAATGACAAACTCATTATATAGTCCATTATAGAATGGGTAGTAAGTGATTTCTCAACTGGGGCAACTACAAAAACCTGAAGAGAAATACAAAACATTAAGAACAAATCAGAAAGGCAGGGCGAACATAAGCAGGAACACTGAAGAGACACAAGGACTAAATGCAGTGCTGGGGGAGTGGATGACCTGTCAACTGAAAAAGGGTCTGACTTAATACACCGGGACTGATCAGCTAATAAAACACCAGCGAGCACAGAAAACAAGCAGGAAAAAGACAAAGATGGGAAGTGTGAAGGAAACCATGACACTCAAGTACGAAACCTACAAAATGAAAGAGGAAATGACTCAAACCAAATCTAAAACAATATTGACCTCTCATCTAATATTATTTCTTTAAACCCTGCAAAGATAATTAACCAACACAGCAATACAACAGGGATGACCATGAATATTACCACCTGCCATATCTGCCTAAGCACTTGACCAACAGACACATATAGGAAGGCTATTGGCACTCATGAGTGTTGACTGCAGGACACAAGGCAGCTGGGAATGGCAGCCTCAGAGCTGCCCTTGATGTGCTAAGGAATGGTACAACGGGTGCAGACAACCAACTGTCAAGACCTAGAAGGTCATGGTGAAAATTGAAGTGTGAAGTTGTTAAAGTCAAAAGGGCTTCTTGAGGAGGTCTTCAGGTGGTCCACTCAATAAACACATGATTTAAGGATCTCCTCTATAATCCCCACAGTTATGACAAGCATTGACCTGTCATTAATTATGTGTACATGGGGGAGGTGATAAGTGTTCTGTATGACACAAAGATATTTATTTACAGTTTGAGTGGTGAAACATTTGAAAGCAGGCAGCTGTCATACCAAATCTTTTATTATAGATGGATAGAGCGTCAGCTGAGGTCCACTGAGAGACAAACAAGGACGGGGATAAGGATCTTCACAAGTTTATCTTTATCCTGCAGGACAATAGAAGACAGACAATACTGTTGTTTGTAGACACCCGGAGAGTGCTTAATGTAGGAGGGACAGACCAACAGGTGCAATGGGGCCCTTAGTTGAAATGAATTTAAGGAAAAGATTTAATTGCAGATGAAGTTCAGACTATATTTAGACTTATATCAATAATATAACCTCTTTTGAGGAAATATCCTAGCCAGGAAATGTGTTGGAAGGTTTTTTTTTATAATGTGAATAACATCAGACATCCCTTGAGATCAGAATAAACATAAAATAAAATTAAATAAAATAGATAAAATGATATATATATTTTTTATATTCAAAATGTGCTGTCACTTGAAGGACAAAACAAAAATAGATGCTGATCCAAGACCAGATTATAAGTTTTAATAGACTGACCAATGATGACATGAGAGTTATTGTTGTCCACTCCTTTATCTCCAAATACAGATCCTCCTTTTCAGATCGGTGTCCTTTGTTTTTTCGCTAATACCTTATAGGACGGCTGTGTTCTGCCTCCTGGATGTACAGTATATAAAAAGGGGTTCAGGAAGAGGAGGAGAGACAGGAACACAGCACCTACAGGTAAATATACATAGATTTTACACATGACTTGACAATGTCACTTACTGAATTGAAAATAAAATACTTTTTTTGTTATTTCTTTCTAAAGATCCATCAAACCAGATCTATCAAGGGGGACAGGAAACAAGTAAGTAGCTCCATGCTCTTTGTTTATCAAAATAAAATGAAATTATGATGATTAATACATTCAAAACATTACTTTGTCTTCTGGTAGTTTGTAAACCCTCTGTGAATTAGTCATCAAGATAACTTTTTTCAAATACATAAAAAAAAAAGACAGCTGATATATTTGCACTGTAAAATGTTGGTTATTTAATTTCAGAGGCTTCTTTTCTACTTACTTAAATTTCTTAACTTCAATAACTGATAATAATGATTTTCAGTATCAGCATCAGCATTTTTCTGTGCATACTGTACAAATGTATTAAATCATAAACTTACAATGAATCAGTGCTACTCCAGTGGCCATGTATTAGAATGCTTTCAAACCAAGTTTCCTGGTTGACAGCTTTCAAGATGGGTGACGCCCTCATGGCAGAGTTTGGTGGTGCAGCTCCCTTCCTGAGAAAGTCAGACAGGGAACGTCTGGAGGCCCAGACTCGTCCCTTTGACATAAAGAGGCAGTGTTTTGTGCCCGACCCTGAGGTGGAGTACGTCAAAGCCAAAATCATCAGCAGAGATGGCGACAAAGTCACCGCTGAAACTGAGGAGGGAAAAGTAAGTCAGATTTACACTGACTAATGGAAGTGAGACAGTGGTTGCGACACAGCAGTCAAACTAACAGCTCTGATGACTTTTGCAACAATTTATATTGAGATATTCTCTGTGGTAAATTGTTTCAGACTGTCGTCCATAAGGAGGTGGATATCCACCCTCAGAACCCGCCAAAGTTCGATAAAATTGAGGACATGGCGATGTTCACCTTCCTCCATGAACCTGCTGTGCTGTTTAACCTCAAAGAGCGTTACGCAGCATGGATGATCTATGTGAGTAAAGATCACAAATCTACTCATCTCTTCACTGTGAGAGATCTTTAGTTGATGTTTTTTTGTGTTTCATGTCCACAGACCTACTCAGGGCTGTTCTGTGTGACTGTCAACCCCTACAAGTGGCTGCCAGTGTACGATAAGGAGGTTGTCAATGCCTACAGAGGAAAGAAGAGGAGTGAAGCTCCTCCTCACATCTACTCCATCTCTGACAATGCCTATCAGTACATGCTGTCAGGTGAGTTCAGCTCTTTGACATGATTCAGAAATTGAAGGGAAAATGTCCAAATACTGAACATTGTCTTTACTATTACAGACAGAGAAAATCAGTCAATTCTTATCACGTAAGTAATTCATAGAAGTTATATTTGAATCTTGTTGGATGAGCAGAATTAATGTTTTGTCCTCATGACATGTTCAGTTCACGATTGTTTTCACTCTCAGTGGAGAATCTGGTGCAGGAAAGACTGTGAACACCAAGAGAGTCATCCAGTACTTTGCCAGCATCGCAGCTGTTTCTGGCAAGAAGGATGCTGCTCAAGAGAAAAAGGTTGGTTTCACACATTTTCTTTTAGAGGGGAATTATAATATACATAATATATTTACCTCTGTGACCTACATTTTGGCATTTTGGCACCCTTTAAACCTGCAGGGCACCCTGGAGGATCAAATTATCCAGGCCAATCCTGCCCTGGAGGCCTTTGGAAACGCCAAGACCATCAGAAATGACAACTCCTCCAGATTTGTATGTTTGGTTTCAAAGAGTACATGTGCAGATGTGACTGTGTTACAAGGACGATACAAACAAAATTTTCTAATCACAGGGTAAATTCATTCGAATCCATTTTGGAATCAGTGGGAAACTGTCTTCAGCTGATATTGAAACTTGTAAGTTCACAGTATATAAATAATTTAAAGTAGGAAAATAGTTCTCATAGGTCAGAAATAAACTAACACCAATGTTATACTTTGTCAGATCTGCTGGAGAAATCTCGAGTCACCTTTCAGCTCAAGGCTGAGAGAGACTACCACATTTTCTACCAGATTCTGTCCCAACAGAAACCAGAACTGCTGGGTGAGCACTGAATGAAATATAGAATATATTTCAGCCTTAAGACATGTCCTATACCAACAGACTGAAATTTGTCTTTCTTTAACAGAAATGCTGCTCATCACCAACAATCCCTATGACTATGCCTTCATCTCCCAAGGAGAGACAACCGTAACTTCCATCAATGATTCAGAAGAGCTGATGGCTACTGATGTAAGTGAAACAGGCAGCTTGTTGAGGAAGCAATATTCAAGTTAATAAATACATCAAATTATCAACAGAATCTGAAGAAATAACCATTTTGATGTTATGTCACAGATGTCTATGTAATATTGTGTTGCAGAGATATTTGTTGGAGTTAGCATACTAGCCAGTTTGCTCCAGTGTTGTCCATCCTGTCCTGTCTTGTAATACCATCTTGTACCACGGGAGGTGATAGTGAGTCACTGTAGAGTCCAGTCTGCCATCAGTCCAAAAACACTGAGGTGTTTTTTTTAAATCAGTTTGGCTCCTGTTTGGCATACAAATTAGACAAGTGGCCAATTCTTACATATCACAACTTTAAAACAAACACACATACTTCACAAATAAATCAAATTTAATTTCAATGTTTAAGGATGCTTTTGATGTCCTGGGCTTCACCCAAGAGGAGAAGAACGGCATTTACAAGCTGACTGGTGCCATTATGCATTATGGAAACATGAAATTCAAACAGAAGCAGAGGGAAGAGCAAGCAGAGCCTGATGGCACAGAGGGTAAAACATTATCAGGATAATAAATAACAGCTGTAAACAAAAGTGTAACTGAAACCTGAATCTGAAACCTTTCGACAGAATTAACTTAATAAATGCTTCCCCTACTCAAAATCCGTATACAGATACAGACAAAGTTGCATATCTGATGGGCTTGAACTCTGCTGACCTCATCAAGGGCCTGTGTCACCCAAGAGTGAAAGTGGGCAACGAGTGGGTCACCAAAGGTCAGAATGTGCAGCAAGTAAGTTGAAAATGGAGGCAGTCACTGAAATGCATTGGGGGTTTGGAGAATAAAGTGAGTTAATGTTTAATATGATTGATTATCTGCAATTTTCTAGGTCTACTACTCCATTGGTGCACTGTCTAAGTCAGTGTATGAGAAAATGTTCTTGTGGATGGTGGTGAGAATCAACCAATCTCTGGCAACCAAGCAACCCCGCCAGTACTTCATCGGTGTGCTGGACATTGCTGGATTTGAGATCTTTGATGTGAGTATGAAAGATTTTAGTGACACATGACTATGAATTATATGATATACACCCCTTGCTCCTATGAGTTAGTTCAACACCTATGTTTTGGCATAGGGTGTCCCGGTTCTTGCTGGGATAGAGGGATGGGCATAAAACAAATGCTACTAGTTTGCTCATGTTATGTCATATTTCAAAGTGGCACTCCCATCCTTTAAACCTTAACTGAAGTCTAGTTGTTAAATTGCTGTACTTGGTACCGCTCCTCAAATATCAGTGTAGTCTGGCAGTGTAGGAATAGGGGTTGGTCAGGTAATGAGGAAGCATTCTTTTTAATTTGATTAACTGACTTGATTAATAGTGTGAAGTTTTTTTTAATGAATTGCAAGCGTCCATGCTTTATGATCTTCACCAGATGAATGGCATATGGCATTGTTATAAAACCAGGATAACCATAGTAATGCATGACGAGTCACCACAGCTAAAGATGGCGGGCCGGAAATGGAAATCCAGTTGCTTCTGTTTACATAAACACCTTCGACAACAACTGATGACATATGTGGGTCCTGAAGGGTGGTCCCTTTCAACCGTTACCTCTTGTAACTCTGTTCTAAGTGGCAAAGAGACACTTTAAAATGTGGGTTTGGGGTAGAAATCAGGCCTTTAGCTAACTTCTCTCATTGGTTGACCCTCCTAGTTCAACACCTTTGAGCAACTGTGCATCAACTACACTAATGAGAAGCTGCAGCAGTTCTTCAACCACCACATGTTTGTGCTGGAACAAGAAGAGTACAAGAAAGAGGGCATCGTGTGGGAGTTCATTGACTTTGGCATGGACTTGGCAGCCTGCATTGAACTCATTGAGAAGGTCAGTACTGAGTTAATCAGATTTCAGAATTATTGTAACAAACTGGCATGTTTACCTGTAATTAATTCTAGTCAATTCCTTCCTTCAGCCCATGGGCATCATGTCCATCCTTGAAGAGGAGTGCATGTTCCCAAAAGCCAGCGATGCAACATTTAAAGCCAAACTGTATGACAACCATCTGGGTAAAAGTCCCAACTTCCAAAAGCCTAGGGTTATTAAGGGGAAACCAGAAGCTCATTTCTCCCTAGTTCACTATGCTGGTACTGTTGACTACAACATTGGTAACTGGCTTGTGAAGAACAAGGACCCACTGAATGAGACAGTAGTTGGACTGTATCAGAAGTCCAACCTGAAGTTACTGGCTGTCCTGTTTGCTGGATATGCTGGTGCAGAATCAGGTAAGTGGTCTTTGACCATACTGATGATTCATACATAAATTATGCCGGATAACAAGAAAAAAATAACAATTACACTTATATATGTATATCTTCTACACAGCTGAGTCAGGTGGTGGCAAGGGAGGAAAGGGAGCAAAGAAGAAAGGCTCTTCCTTCCAAACTGTGTCAGCACTGCACAGGGTAAAATATATCTTAAGTTGAGTATATGTCCTAAGTTTGGTATATGGAACCTGGTGATATTTATAGTCTTGATTTACAGGAGAACTTGAACAAGCTGATGACCAACCTCAGGTCAACTCATCCCCACTTTGTGCGCTGCATCATCCCTAATGAGACCAAGACTCCTGGGGCGATGGAGAATCCTCTGGTCATGCACCAGCTGCGCTGTAACGGTGTGCTGGAGGGCATCAGGATCTGCAGGAAGGGATTTCCTAACAGGATCCAGTATGGAGACTTCAAACAAAGGCAAGTCAAACAATGTTTTTTATTGCTCATTCACAAATCATTCAATGTGCTTGAATACAGTGATCAGTGATGTTATCTTGTCTGGCAAAGATTGATCAGGCCCCAACTGTTAAGAGGTGCTTCTCCACTTCCCAAATGAGGAAACAAGATGTGTTTCCTCATTCCTCGTATCAGTGATGCTCCTGATAGCTGTTTGAGAGTGGTCCTGTGTGCAAAAGCCAAGGATGGTGTCCCAAATGTGTGCCAGTTTGGCAAGTTGGCTGCAAAGTTCTTTAGCCAGTTTCTATGCAGGTATTTCAAGCTCCCTGGCCAACAACTAAAGCCTCCCCAGTGTGTCATCCAGTCTTCCCAGAGGACACTCAATTCCAGCAGGACAACCTGCATTGCTGTTTGGGGAGTAATGACAATGTCTAGCCTCAATGTAGTCTTTGAGATGGTATTTGGAAACTACAGCTGTCTTTCAAGAAGGTTTTTCCCTTTCTTTAACAAAGTTGGTGTCCTTTCTTGTTGGATGAAGTTGTTGCTGGTGATAATTCCCTGTGCAATTGGCATCTGTTATTGTCCTCACCACCAGTAGTGCCCTTCCCCAAGGACCTTTGCACAGCAACTCATGAGATCCTCCAGCTATCCCCTTTACTTGGGAATGCTGTTGTGTCTGCCGGACACCAACAGAAAGGACTGGACGGGCTAGGGAGGATGTCGTAGAATCCTTAGTGGCTTGGCCCATGATGTGTTCTTCGGGTTTATATCCAAAGTCATTTTTATTGTTGAATCATTTCAGATATCGCATCCTGAATCCTAATGCTATCCCAGAGGGACAGTTCATTGACAACAAGAAAGCAGCAGAAAAACTGTTGGGCTCTTTGGATATTGACCATGAGCAGTACAGACTCGGTCACACAAAGGTTGGTTCTGTTTCTGCAAATAAGAGGGGTTCAATTTTAAAATTAATAACTGCCCTGAGGTGAGGTTAAGAAAAACTTTCTGTCAATTTCAGGTGTTCTTCAAAGCTGGTTTACTGGGTGTTCTTGAGGAGATGAGAGACGATCGTCTTGCTCTCATCATTACTGGAATTCAAGCGAGAGTCAGAGGACTACTGGCCAGGATTGAGTTCCAGAAAATTGTTGAGCGCAGGTTGCCGCATTACTTTTAACATTTACTGTAGTGCAGGCATTTGCTCATACATCTATCTTCTGGTGATCATGAATCTGTGTCAATTTCACGATACTTACTGAGATATTTTTCTTGATCGACTGACATAATCATCCCCTCGAGCTGTGCTTCTAGTATAACTAAAAAGTAAAAGCACTAGAAAGGTACAGAAAAAATTATTCAAGTGGATTTATGTCATCTACAGGGATTCCTTACTGGTGATCCAGTGGAACATCCGTGCCTTCATGGGTGTCAAGAATTGGCCCTGGATGAAGATGTACTTCAAGATAAAACCTCTGCTGAAATCAGCTGAGACTGAGAAGGAGATGGCAAACATGAAGGAGGAGTTCATAAAGCTGAAAGAGCTTTATGCTAAATCTGAAGCACGCAAGAAAGAGCTGGAGGAAAAGATGGTCAGTCTTCTCCAAGAGAAGAACGACCTGCAACTTCAAGTCCAATCTGTAAGATCAGTCATTTGTTCTACCACAAACTGACAAAGGTATACTTGTAAAAATGTGATAAATAACACAATGTTCCATCTGCAGGAACAAGATAATCTCATAGATGCTGAGGAGCGCTGTGAGGGTCTGATCAAGAGTAAGATCCAGCTTGAGGCCAAATCCAAAGAGCTGACAGAGAGGTTGGAAGATGAAGAGGAGATGAATGCAGAGCTGACTGCCAAGAAGAGGAAGCTGGAGGACGAATGTTCAGAACTCAAGAAAGACATTGATGATCTGGAACTGACTCTGGCTAAGGTGGAAAAGGAAAAGCATGCCACAGAAAACAAGGTAATGAATGCACCTATGATACTAATATTTAAGGGTTAGAGAGGTTGTTCTTTGTACACCAAACCCATAGAGAATTACCTCCTGACCATGCAGTTGTCAGGAACATTTTAGCACCGTCAGCCTAAAGGCAGTTTGCCACTCGCTGGTAAAACAACAGTTATTGCAAGTTCAAAAAAAATGTTACATGTATTCATGAAGAATGCTTCTAAATACCTGACTTCACACCAGCTGTGATCTGCTTTCTAAGGTTAAAAACCTGACTGAAGAGATGGCAGCTTTAGATGAAATCATTGCTAAGCTGACCAAAGAGAAAAAAGCTCTTCAGGAGGCTCATCAGCAAACACTGGATGACCTACAGAGTGAGGAGGACAAAGTCAACACTCTGACCAAGGCCAAAGTCAAGCTGGAACAGCAAGTTGATGATGTGAGTACAGTATTTAAGACTAAATCTCACCTTCTGAAATCACAATGCAGAGACCAAATGTTTAGGATGTTTTGTCTATTAGCTCGAAGGATCACTAGAGCAAGAGAAGAAAGTAAGGATGGATCTGGAAAGAGCCAAGAGAAAATTGGAGGGGGACTTAAAGTTAACCCAAGAAAGTGTGATGGACTTGGAGAATGACAAGCAGCAGCTGGAAGAAAAACTCAAAAAGTAAAAACAAACTCTCTCTTTCAAACAAACACAATGCCCATTATGCTACAAAAGGCTGATTACTAATGCAAACCATTTTGACATTTATTGTAGAAAAGACTTTGAAATCAGCCAGCAGCTGGGTAAGATTGAGGATGAACAAGCCATAAGCTCTCAACTCCAGAAGAAACTGAAGGAGTTACAGGTAAATGGTTAACAGGTGTCATTGTTGTGTTATCATCTTTTCATTATGGGAATTCCTCCTCACAATATATGATAATCTAATAAATGTCATCAAGGCTCGTATTGAAGAGCTGGAGGAAGAGCTGGAAGCAGAGCGAGCTGCCCGAGCCAAGGTGGAGAAGCAGAGGGCTGACTTGTCCAGAGAGCTGGAGGAGATCAGCGAGAGGCTGGAGGAGGCCGGAGGAGCCACTGCTGCCCAGATCGAGATGAACAAGAAGAGGGAGGCTGAGTTTCAGAAGATGCGTAGAGACCTTGAAGAGGCCACTCTGCAGCATGAAGCCACTGCTTCTACTCTGAGAAAGAAGAACGCAGATAGCGTGGCTGACTTGGGAGAGCAGATTGACAACCTGCAAAGAGTTAAACAGAAGCTGGAGAAAGAGAAGAGCGAGCTCAGACTGGAGCTGGATGATGTGGTCTCCAACATGGAGCAGATCGTCAAACTCAAAGTAAGACAAACATAACATCTCAAACATCTTGTAACTTAGCAAAATTACTTGCGCAGGTAAGCAGACTTTGTTCAGTGAGAGCCAGGCTGGCTGTTTTGCTAGCATTAGCTTCTAGCAACCTTAAAGAGATGACAAGAATACAGGAAGTCACTGGCCCGCTGCTTTTTGCCAAGAAATAGAACAGCACATAACTTGCTGTAAAACCACAAACTCTTATTTATCTGTTTGTGTACACATTGTGTTTTCAAAGTCAATAAATTGCATTATTCAGTTAGAACTTTTGAGATGCTGTAAACCAGATTTTAATTTAGAAAAAAGAACCAGGCTAGCTGTTTTTGTTTTGCAAATTTCCCTCTTCGTGCTAAGCTAAGCTCATTGCTGGCTGACTGGAGCTCCCTCATTAACACAGAGACATAAAAATGGTATTAATCCTCTCATGTACATGTTAAACAATATTATGTAGCTATTTTTACCTTGAAAATAACAGCTTGAAAATATTTTTGATGTTACACAGTCTTGTCAGAGGGAGAATGGTGTCTGTCAGTCCTGCTCTGCACCCTGATCGCTTATATTTGCATGTAACTGCCATATGCCAATTTACTCAAAACACCAATTCCTACATACTGTTGCTCTAACTCTCCAAAGGGAAGGCTAGTAAATGTATGTCTTAAAATACTATGTTATTTAATAAATGATAACATAAAGAAAATACTGCTTTGGTCATATAGATTCTATGACTAATGTCAATATGAAAATGTAATTCAACTCAGGGCAACCTGGAGAAAATGTGCCGCACACTGGAGGATCAGATGACTGAATACAGGACGAAATCCGAGGAGGGCCAGCGTACCATCAATGACTTCACAATGCAGAAAGCAAAGCTTCAAACTGAAAATGGTAATCAGTTAAACGTATACTCACATTTTAGTGAGTGTTTTACACTGCTAATGATACCGTATACATGACTTCTGGCATCACGCTTCAGAACATTAATCCATGCAGTTGAAGAAAGGCATATTGAAAAAAAAAATCTAATAACACGAGGTGCAAACTGATGTGTCAGACTAATTTAAGCTTGATATGGGGCCTTTCAAACGTTAATCTTTTAAAGGTGAGTTTTCCAGGCAGCTGGAGGAGAAGGACTCCTTGGTCTCTCAGCTGACCAGAGGGAAGCAGTCCTATATTCAGCAGATTGAAGATCTCAAGAGACAACTAGAGGAGGAAGTCAAGGTATCTCAAATATAATGAATGAAGTTTCCACATGAATACTTAATTTAAATATTACTTTATCAAAGCTTATACTATCTCCTTCCAGGCCAAGAATGCACTTGCCCATGCAGTGCAGTCTGCACGCCATGACTGTGATTTGTTGAGGGAGCAGTTTGAGGAGGAACAAGAGGCCAAAGCTGAGCTCCAACGCAGCATGTCCAAGGCCAACTCTGAGGTGGCTCAGTGGAGAACCAAGTATGAAACTGATGCCATCCAAAGGACAGAGGAGCTGGAGGAAGCAAAGTAAGGATTCAATGAATTATACTAGAGGGGGTTGCCATTAATCTTTCGAGCATTTAGACAAGTTATATCAACACTTAAAAACAGGAACCATCACAAGACAGTTTGTTAATGTTACCACGATATGCCCATTTTATCTGTGAGGTAAAGATTTGATACTTTCATTTTTGCTACTAGGAAAAAGCTTGCTCAACGATTACAGGATGCAGAAGAAGCTGTTGAAGCGGCTCATGCTAAATGTTCCTCCCTGGAGAAAACCAAACACAGGCTTCAGGGTGAGATTGAAGATCTCATGGTGGATGTGGAGAGATCAAATGCTGCAGCTGCAGCTCTGGACAAGAAACAAAGAAACTTTGACAAGGTAATGGGCGAGAGAAAAAACAGCACTTGATGGATAAATGTGAATAGATTAATTAATAACTCGATCTAATCTAACCTAACGATATACTACTGAATATGTTATTAAACCAGGTCCTTGCTGAGTGGAAGCAGAAGCATGAGGAGTCCCAGACTGAGCTGGAAGGCGCCCAGAAAGAGGCTCGTTCCCTCAGCACTGAGCTCTTCAAATTGAAGAACTCCTATGAAGAATCTCTGGAACATCTGGAGACCATTAAACGAGAAAATAAGAATCTCCAAGGTAGGAAGATATAATAACACCTAATGTATCTTTTAATATATACTGAATACAATTGTGAGGTTGGGAAAACATAAATCAAATTAATGTGACCAAACAGAGGAAATTTCTGACCTGACTGAGCAACTTAGTGAGGGAGGAAAGAGCATCCATGAGCTGGAGAAGGTCCGTAAACAGCTGGAGCAGGAGAAGGCTGAGATACAATCTGCTCTGGAGGAAGCTGAGGTGACCAAAAATCGAATGTCGTCTATTGAACGTGTCATTGTTTCATTGATCATTATGCTGGAACTAACCTTTTCCGATACTGTGAAAGATATGCACTGATTTCTTTTGCTTTTTTTAACAGGGCACTCTGGAGCATGAAGAGGGTAAGATCCTCCGAGTTCAGCTCGAGTTCAACCAGGTGAAGGCTGAGATCGAGAGGAAGCTGGCTGAGAAGGATGAGGAGATGGAGCAGGCCAAGCGTAATCATCAGAGAGTGGCGGACACTCTGCAGAGCTCCCTGGAGGCTGAGACTCGCAGCAGAAATGAGGCTCTCAGGCTGAAGAAGAAGATGGAGGGAGATCTCAATGAGATGGAGATCCAGCTGAGCCAGGCCAACAGGCAGGCAGCAGAGGCTCAGAAGCAGCTCAAGGGAGTCCATGCTCATCTGAAGGTTAGTTTTTAAGTCCTACCAATGATGAGTATGTTTGTGGATTACTTTCTTCGTCCATTTTCTCATGGACAGAACCTTATTATCTTCCTTGACAGGACGCTCAGCTGCAGCTGGATGATACTCTCCGTGCCAATGATGATCTGAAGGAGAACATTGCCATTGTGGAAAGACGTAACAACCTGCTGCAGGCTGAACTTGATGAGCTGAGGTCTGTGGTGGAGCAGACCGAGAGAGGTCGTAAACTGGCGGAGCAGGAACTGCTGGATGTCAGTGAGAGAGTTCAGCTGCTTCACTCTCAGGTATGTCTAAATCTGTAATCACTGTACATTAGTCAAGTATGATAATATGCAAATATGTCCAAGTTATTTATGTGTTCACCGTAAAACAATTCTGTGCAGAACACCAGCCTGCTGAACCAGAAAAAGAAGCTTGAAAGCGACACAGCTCAGCTTCAGAATGAGGTGGAGGAGGCGGTGCAGGAGTGCAGAAATGCTGAGGAGAAGGCGAAGAAGGCCATTACTGATGCTGCCATGATGGCAGAGGAGCTGAAGAAGGAACAGGACACCAGCGCTCACCTGGAGCGTATGAAGAAAAACATGGAACAAACCATCAAAGACCTGCAGCACCGTCTGGATGAAGCTGAGCAAATAGCCATGAAAGGTGGCAAGAAGCAGATCCAGAAGCTGGAGTCCAGGGTGAGTATTTCTAACTTCCACTGTGTTGCCTGGCAGTATAGTACACAATACAGGTTTCTATGGCATTAACAGAAGCTGCGTCCATAACTGTTCTTTTCAAGGTGAGAGAGTTGGAGAATGAGGTGGATCTGGAGCAAAAGAAAAGCAGTGATGCAGTGAAAGGCGTACGCAAGTATGAGAGGCGCATCAAAGAGCTCACCTACCAGGTATACTCTACAGACTCTGTCATAAACATTCACCAAATGATAAAAAAGTTATGCCTTAACAAGCAATATTTTTCGAATTTAACAGACGGAGGAAGATAGAAAGAATCTGAGCCGTCTGCAGGACCTGGTGGACAAGCTGCAACTGAAAGTTAAATCCTACAAGCGAACCGCAGAGGAGGCTGTAAGCCAAAACACTGCACCTTTATTTACTATAATATAGTCCATTTGCCTTTTCATCAGTAACAGTGCTGCAGCAGCTCTTTTACCATTCTCTGATGTTGATTTTTTTAGGAGGAACAGTCCAATACAAATCTGGGCAAGCTGCGCAAGTTACAGCATGAGCTCGAGGAAGCCGAGGAGAGGGCCGACATTGCAGAGAGTCAGGTCAACAAGCTGAGAGCAAAGAGCCGTGACGCTGGTTCTAAGGTCAGTAAACAGTCAGAATGATGTGATGCACAGTGAGTAACATCAGTGATAAAAAGTTCTGATTTCATGTTTTTTCCTTTTTACAGAAAGGTCATGAAGAAGAGTGAAGCCTTTTTAACAGGATCTTCAAGGACATGGTTTAGTTGTGGTAGTATTTTAGTTTATTCTCCATGCAACATGAGCGGATAACAGAATAAATACAGCTTTAAAGCACCACTTTGTTTTCTTTTTTTACTGTATTTGTAAAAGATGAAAAGAAATGACTTAGAAAAAGTGAGTCACCACATGACAATGAAAAAAAAAAAGTAGTGGCCTGCATGGTGAGATAATAATAAAAACTAATGCGGCAACTCCCAACGACAGAATCCAAACCACAAAATGAAAACAGAGTTGCTTTTCATGTTTCGACATGACAAGAGTGGAAGAGTTCAAACCATTACTCCCTGTACTAATAAGACAATAGCCTGCACTGCCGGACTGGTAGCTTGAGCAATGGGCGGTACAGCAGGGAATGAGCCGGAACAAAGTACGAGTAAACTCAAAACACCTGCTGGTGGTTGAGACCACCAATCGCATGACTCAAATCGTCTTTAAGTGATTCCAGGTGGCAAGTTCTCCATTGAAATTGTTACAAACCTGGAAAAAAAAATAGTGTAGTCAACTCAACATCATGAAACAGTTGAGGTGTATTACACTCAGTCACCACTAGATGGTCAAAGAGCTCCACTTGTAAGAATTTATTTCTCCGTAATAACAGAAAAAGGAAAAAACTGAAAGAGAATCCAAAATATCCGGTTTCAATTTCTCTCTCAAAATATATTAAGTGTTTGCCTTTTTTAAATAAAGACAGTTAAAATGTTTCTAAATGCTTGAGTACATCAATTGTTAAATCATAAAGTTATTTTGTCTTATTGTTTTTTTAGGGAGTCAGTCCAGTGTTGTGGTTAATGAGGAAAGAAAAAAGAATGGTTTGTTTTACATATACAATACCTAAAGGATTTGACTCAGAGACATCACAGAGTATTACGATGTTATGAGGTAGTAATACAGTGGAATAAGGCTGAAGTGTATGAATTAAGTGCATTTGGCTACATAGGATCATTAAAATATATAACACAATTACATACAAGTGACCAGTTTTTTGCCTAGATCACAAAAGCAAAACCTTTATACTTCATTTCATAAGGATACGTATGATAATATTATTATACTTTGGTTCAGAGGAGACATATTAAGATCAGTATCAGGTTCATAATTTTACTTTGGCTTACTACTAAAATAGGTTTATATGCTTTACTGCTCAAAAACACATCCATTTTTTCATACTGTCCACTGCAGCAGCACTGTGTTCCCCCTCTGTCTGAGACGCTCTGTTTTAGCTCTGGTCTCTTTAAGGCCCCCCTCCCTTCCCGCATACCAAACCCCCCTTGATTGGTCCGATTACACATGCCTGAGCAAACACTGGTCCGGACAGCTCTGTTGTTTTTTTCAGCTTCAAATTAGCTTCACCTCTACTGTGAATATAGGCATAAATTATGTAAATGTGTGAAATGGTGACGCAGTGTGATGTTGACCAGTTATGGAATTAAAGGCTGGACTACTGATGAGGCATTTCAGGGACTTCTGTGGGATAGAAGAGCTCCCATTGGCACAGACTTTGGGCTTCTAACTTTTCAGACCTTTTACATGTAACACACTGAAGAAGCGGAAAAAACGGCTGGTCTCCCTTATACCAAAGTATAAAGTTGTTCAAAGCAGTTACTCTGGTTCGGTAATGTCTTTTGTTTGACTTTAGACAACTGCACCTGCTAAACTCTCTGCACAGCCCGAACATACACGCATGTACGCACACACACACAAAACAATCTGGTATGACCATGCCAACAGCTGCGACTTCCCACGAGGCTGTTTATTGTTGGCTGAAAGCTGATACTGCTGTCGTGTGCACGCTTAACCTTTGTACTGCAGAGCCTGCAGCTTAACAGACTTTATATAATGTGACTTAAAAAGCCAGTTTTTAAGAATCTGAAAGTGAAAGTAAAATATGAATTATTGAATGCAAGTTTATTTAACTCAAGTAACCTTTACACAAGAAAAATAAGTTTCTGTTAGCTTATACAATCCAAGTACATTCCTAAAGACCAAACAAATAGCCTATGGTAGGCCTTAAATATTGCTGCTAGTGGTCCAATCCAGCACAAAATACAAGATACACTCCGTCAGTCTCCTTTATCAGCCCCCCATAGACTCAGCTTTGTGCCTTTTCCAAGTCTGTACCAGGAGAAACTAGGGCTCTGGATGAGGCTACTGGCTAGAGAGGTGTTGCACCGTTGCCATGTCACCAGAGCTGCGCTGTTGTTATGATGACATAAGATGGAAAAACAGATCCAAAATCACTGCTCTGAAGGCTGTGACACATGATGTGAAGCAGCCATGCCTTTCCCTGATGATGTCACGGCTAATAATACGAAGCAGTTTGTATCGTGTCAGTGAGACTGTCTCTCTGGTAAAAATCATACGGAGAAGAGAAAGTAAATGACACAAAATACACTGCCAGTAAACACACACACACATGCAATAACTTAAGAACTCAATCCACCCAGTCTAATGGACGTTTTATCTAGCCATCACCATGACAGTTTATGTGCTGCCACAGCCAAGAACAAAGGGAACACCCATTTGAATAATGTGAAACTGTTAAAACAGCCCCACCCATGGCAGACACCATTTAAAGTAGATAGCACCCAGTACAGTATTGTGATTAATAGCATCCCCTGTAGACTTGAATGTAGCCCTGGGCACTGAATCATCCATTTGTCATGCCAATACTTCGTGTACCTTTCACTTATTATGGCATGCGGGATGGTTAAAAGGTGAGAATTCAAGCTGGTTAAAGCTGGTCATCAAGCAGCAGGAAGAGTGTATCCAACTTGTTCCACTAAAAACACAAATTTAACACAAACATAAATCTAAAAACAGGAGTTCTTGTTGGAAATATTACATTTATTTATAAAACATATATTAAGACTTTGAAATCTGTCAGTGTGCAAATAAGAGCAAGCACTGTATAAAGTACTTTTATAATATCTGATAACAAATGTTATTTCTTGACATACAGTGTGTTTATATTTAATCGCAGAATTTAAAAAACCTCTTCAACAAAACTTTTTACACTCTGCCCATTTAAAAATAGGTGTCAAAGAAAATAAATTGCATCTGCTTTACGCTTAAAACATTTACCATGATTAATTTCAATCTTCAAACAACAGAAGAAAACAGATGAAATATCATATGATACCACATTAATCCACATTACCTCAGCACTTACTAAGTAGCAGGATGAAATGGAAACCTAAAGATAAGCCTTATGTCAAAATTCTCACCTTACACAGTAGTTTGATCATTAAAACAACTAAACAGGTGTACATTTCTACAATTGTGCCATGCAACTGTTCTCACTGTAAAAGTTAAACAAGTCTCAAACAATATTTAATATCCTTAGATTGCAGATCATATTTACTTCACTGTACATACACACATCTTTAAACCTATGCTGATAATATCATGCTTGCTCATTTAGTGTCTTTTTGACAGGAAAGCAACCACCACTTTAGAAAAGCAAATCATGCAGGCAACCAAATGTCCCTATTTTCCTCACGTCCGCATTGTGGCAATGACAGAGTAAACATAAAAACAAAAAAAAAAAGAGACAGGAAGAGGTCACTTAACATTACATGTAAGCCCATCGTTCTTCTTGTGGATGTTTAGTTCTCATGTCCCTCTCCTCTTTGTAGATAATGAAGTCCAGGATCACACAGACTGACAGCAAGGGGGATTATTTAATTATTATTCTGCTTTCACAATTCCGTCTCTTTTTCTTCTCCTTCACCTGTTTCTAAGTAATATTCATCATCTGTTGTTGTGTCAGAGCCACTGTCTGAAGACTCCTCAAAAGTGCTAAGGCTGGATACATAACCTCTGGAGGGCAAACATCCTCTGGAGGACTGGCTGTCCGCTGGCTGTGGTGCTCCTGATGAGCTCAGGAAGGTAGGGGAGGACAGGCTGGGAGGTTGGGACATTCGCCTGGATGCTGGTGACAGAGGAGGTGTTGGAGGAGGGGTCGGGGGGCCTTCTGTATCCCATGCAAAGTGACAAATGTTCATGTTCGGGCTCCAAAGGCGTGCTGGCTTTGAGGTTGTGGTATTTACAGTTGGAGAAGCAGAGACCCCGGAGCTCCAATTCGACAAGCACCTCGTCAGTGATCGAGGAAGAGATCTCGATCTCATTTTACCAGGGTCACTGGGGAAATATGAAATTCGACTGTCCTTACTGGGCTGGCAATCATATTGTGTGGTCCAATCAGAAGTAGCAGACCAGTGATCTGGATCCTTGCTTGTGCCTCCACAAGTCAAGCCAGATTTAGAGAGGTCACCCACACTCATGAACCTGGATCCAGTGGAGATGCGACCCGGCCCTGATGGTCGACTTGACGAAACCGAACTCACAGAAAATGACCTCCCAGGCTCAATGCCGTACTTTAAGTCTGCATAGGAGGATGCCAAGCATTCCTTGCTCTGTCCTAGACTTGCACTTGGAGGACCAGTGGATGCCCGGCTTCTTCTTGAACCCCCTAGGCTTATCCCCTCTGCTGGCTCACATGGTGAGGAGGATTCTCTGCGACGCTGTAGCTTTGGACTGTAGAAGACACTGTCGTCTGTATTATCAGGTGAAGGAAATGAGACAGGTGAGAGAGAGGAGAAGGGTGAGAAGGGGCTCCTGGGGCTGGATGCAGACTTCCCCAACTGAGTAGAACAAGCAGAAGAGAGATTAGAGCTCCTTCCAGGACTGGGGTCTCTACAAGACAGGAACTGGTTTGCTGGTTGATAATCTGTCCTGTTGTCTTTGTAAAAGTCAAACTGGTCAGCTGTTGGGCTGTGGATTGTCAAATGAGGTTTGTTTTTACTTTCAGACTTGTGATCTGCACAAGTATGTTGCTCGTCTTGGCCAGTTTCTGTAGTTGATCTCTCTGACCAAATGTAAAACTTATCTCCTGTCACTGTGCTCCCAGGAGCAGAGGGTGATGTGAGAGTGTATCTGTTTTGAGCCCATCTATTCGTAACATCAGTTCCCTTTTCACTGTCCTTCAGCACCACCCCTTTCTCCTGCTCTCGCTTCTCTGGAGTTTTGGAATTGTCATCAGTGGCATCACTGACATTGCTAATGTCACTCGATCCGCTAACAGAAGGTGTTTGAGAGGTTCGCTTCCACTTCCATGGGAATGACAAGTCATCGTCAGACCGTCTAGTGCTGAATGTTTGTCTCAGTTTGTTAAGGACCTGGTCCACTTTGTTATTAGTCTTATTGGCCCTGTCTGACTCTGATCTTGATAGACTGGTGTTTGGTGTGCTGACACTTTTTTTCAGCACAAATCGGCTTCGCTTCGGACTTTGTTCATTGTTGCTCTCCATTGAAAAAAATCTGCTTTTACCAAGTACACTCTCCTTAGCTCTTCTGTTGGAGCTTTCACCATCAGGGGGCTGACTCCCTGTTGAGCTGCTTCCACTGGATCCTTGATCTGGAGGACTACGTGGTTTACTTGCTGCTTCTTTACTCTGCACCCTGTGTGACTGCTGACTTAAATTAGTCTCCATAGAAATCGGTGCATTTGCAATATGTTGCAGAGGTGTGGTGTCCTTTGGGGCAACTGTAGCTGTATCTACTTTAGATTTCACCTTGTAAACCAGGGTCTCAGTTACAAATGTAGAGGAGCTCTGTGCCCCATCACCTGGCAGAGACTGTGAGCTGATATTAACTCTGTTGTTGACAAGTGATATCTGGCCATTTTGGCGATCTTGGCTATTCTTGCGCAGATTATTGTTGAGGTGATCAGTTTCTGATCTGTTTCTGGTGGCAGTTTTGGTTTGGGATGGCAATGCTAGGGGTCTTGGCAGACTGATGGGTGACAGAGGGGGTTTGGATGTAAGAAAGGTGTTGACTGCAACTGAGTCAGTATGTGTTGAAAGATGTTGGGTATAATTTAACTGTGAGGGTTGTTGGAAAAGGGGTGATCTGGGGGTTACGATCTTAGTTTCTCCCTGTGATGACCTGGAAGACATGAGAGTGGAATAAGGTGGGGAGCTATATCGAAGCTTATAACCACTTGAAAAGTCTGGAGGGAGGGAGAGAGGAGCAGAGGCACGACACTGAACTGTGCCAGACTCCACTGATAGCGTCCTCTCCTGTCTGGGTGTGTCCCCTCCTCCATGGTCAGAGATCAAAGTGTCACTAGGTCTTTGCTTAGATCTCTCACGCTCTCTGGATACTAAATCAGCAGAGTCAGATGATAAGGATCGATACTGCCCTCCTTTCACCACCTGTATGCTGGAGGTCTTAGGAGTAGGAGAGCAATGAGGAGATGTACTTGTTGGACTACTTGATCTTAGAAAGGAAAAGATGGATGGCGTTCTCACACTTTGTGAGGACCTGGAAGGAGATGGGGAGCTTGTTGGGACATGAGATAGCTCTGGCTTCTCAACTGTGATGGGCTCAGAATGCTGCAGATCCACCGAGTCTTCCCATGTCACTCGTCTCACTCTCTTTGCCTCTCCATTGGGGCGCAGTTTCTTTGTGCCTCCTTCTTGGCTGCTCGAAAATGTCCTCCCTTCCTTAGGGCTGGATCTGTCTGAGTAGTTGGGGCTGGTAATTGGAGTGGAAGGAGGGGTTAAGAGAGACGTGGTGGGAGAAGATAAAAGGGCAGGAGTGAGAGGAGGAGTAAGGAGGGATTGGCTGGGGACAGTTGTGGCTGCAGGATGGCTGCCAGGTATAGATGAATAGATGGTGGAAGCAGTGGACTGTACAGGACTGTAGTTTGTTTTAGACAAAGCACTGTCTGTGGGAATCAAGCTGGACACAGGTTTAGGGTGAAAAGGCTTTGGAACTGAAGCATAGGTTCTTTCAAAGCCAAGAGGTGTGACGTTACCTGATTTGGTGAATTTAGGTGTTTGGGAAGAAGAGCCGGTATATGATGAAGCATGAATATTGCTCTGTGAAGCAATTGGATTAGAGTAAAAGGAGGAACTAGTTTTAGTGTTTCCAGTTAGTGGGAGACCAGAGGCAGTTTTGGAGGTAAGAGCTTGGCTAGTGAGAGTGGTGGTAGCAAGAGAAAGAGATGGTTTGGTAAACCTTTGAGGGTTCCTGTTGTGAGGAGATGCGGTGGTGGTGTTGGTATTGGATGTACAATGATTGTTTTTGTATTTGCTGCTGCTCTCAGTGGGTGTTTCTGGACTTCTGGGATTTAGCAAAGTAGGTGGTAATTCAGTTACATTCGCTGTTAATGCACTATTACTCGCATCATGCTTGGTAGGATCGTCTGTGTGACTCAGTATTGTTTGTGCTGTAGCTCTGCTCATTTTAGAATCGGACAGAACATCAGGCAAACTGTGAGGCTTTTGTGGTTCCCTGATATTTAAATTGGAGCCATGATGCTGTTTGACAAGCCTGTCTGATTCATGGTCATGTGAGTCCTCAGCATTTCTTTGTTTGAGGTTGTGAGTTCCTCCCTGTGTCTTCGTACAAAGGTTCATGTTACCTTTGTAAACTGACTCTGTTGTTGTGTTGTTGTTGTCTCTGTTATTGCGGATTGGACTACTAAATATTCTGTTGTCAACTGGACTTGGAGAACCCAAGTCATATTTATCATTACAGGGTGAAACAACGGGTATGTTTGGCTTGTCTTTCATGTTAGTTGCTTCATTGAGCATTAGGGGGGGACCAGATTCCTGGGTAACTTGTTTCCACCAGGAAGTGGATGTCAGGGTGGTCCTTCTAGGGAGGGAGTGTGTTTTTTGGAGGGCAGAGAGGTCATATGGGGTATGTCTGGATGAGGAAACTGAGCTCCCTGAGAATAAGTCTTTTATGTCAGAGCCCCTGCAGCTTTGTTGCATCTCTGATGGTCCACCACTGAGAAATGCCTGTTTGGAACATGAAAGACCGGGCTGGGTCCTATATGTTGTTTGAGGTTGTTGGGTAAATGGTGCATCTTGTGCATCTTTGTTTGTAGGTGAAGCTGGAAAGAACCGTGATTCAAATGTGGTCGTTCCTCTTCGATTGGAAGATGATGGGGAAAGGGTGGGCCCAGTTTCAGTTGTCTTATAAGAATAAGACGATGGAGAGAGGAGGGAACTTGACCTCTCTTGTACATTATTATTGTTAATGCTTTGAGAAAGGTATGTTGTGAATACTTTTCCATCTCGATCAGTTGGCGAATTGCTCAGAGGTGAGGGGTTTATCTGAGAAACTGTGGAGTCTGCATTAGAGTTCTTGCCATTGGATTTAACTCTTCTCAAAGACAGAAGTAGACTGCTGGTTGTTGGTTTTGAGTTTAAAGATGACAGTTCTCCTTGATGACCTGTTTGTGGATACCTCCTTTGTTCATTTGAGCCAGGGGAGAAGGGAGACACAGGCGTTACATTTGTGGCTACAGGGTTTGAAGCACCTGTATCTCTATTCCAACTGCCCATCCTTCCAGAGTTTACATCCAAAGAGACAGTCTGAATCATTCTCCTCTTGGATTCATAGTCCAAACTTGCAGGACCACTATTAGTTGACCAGCCCACTGTATTGCTCCTCGTACCTGGAAATGGCAACCTTGATTGGGCTTGGGATCTTTCTGTCAATAGCCTGTCCATAGTCCCCTGAAAGCTTTCCTGTGTACGGTTTTCCATAGTGTTGGTCACATCTTGTAAATTCCCCTGGGCTTCTGAACTGCTAGTTCCGTCAAACCTTCTGGTCCGTCTTAGTCGGCCACTCAAGTGAGGGGCAAGAACTGTTACCACAGTGGAAGACAGCATGGTTCTAGTCGGGCCGGATAGTTCCACAGGATCAGTTTGTTTCTCAAGCTTTGTATGTTCCTTTATATCTTCCTCTAACTCAACTGATCTAGTGCAAGTCCTTGGTTGTGACCCACAATCAAGTGTGCGCCAGCCATTACACTCATATGGTTGAACTTCCCCATTTGAGAAACTGTGAGTTATACTCAAGTCCCGGGAAAACTCCAGTTCATTGCAAACAAGTGTGATAAACTCTTCTTTCTTCTTGGCTGGGGTCCTTTCATATAATGTAGAGTCACCGACTACCTTTATAGAGATGTCCGTTGGTGATGTTTGTCCATTAACCTGTAAAGAGAGGAGGAATTATTGCAGATAATGGAGATGTTAACCTTTTTTCTTTTTTTCACCAAACTAGAATCTTCATTATAAATTAATTTTATCAAATTATTTTAGTGCAAACAATTGAGACACAACAACATTTCACATTAAATTTCTTTACATATATATGTCTAGCTGTATCATTAAAGCCTAACTCTTTTCATATGGCAACTTGACCTTATCAGAACATACCAATGCAAACTACTGGCACACTAAAGTAAAATGCTTTCTGCAATTTACTGTATGCAACAGTGGCCAATCTCATATTCAAATTGTGTGCTTGCAGACACCAGAGCTTTGCTTAAGTGTCTGTTCCCATGGTGTAGCTATTTCAGAGATTCAGGCCCTGACAAACAGGTTTGAAAGACATGAAAGATTTCCAAGGACACACACACACAAAAGCACACACACCCTGTCTTTTCTAACTGTTAAAATAATAACCAGACTCATGTTTTCAAGAGTACGCAATGTCACTTATTATGTTGTGATGATTTCAGAGTTAACTGCTTCATGTGGTAAATAATATCAGAGGCTATGAACTTGTCACTTGACAACACTCATTCATTAGTAATGATCAAGATTGTGGCTAATTCTTACCTGACAGCTGCTGATCTTAGTGTCAGTCCTCTGTGTTTCAGTTAAACTGGTAAAACAGGAGACAGAAGTCATGAAACCCATTAGGAATACTATCTGTGATTAGACTAGTCACCTACTGCAACGGTGGATCTTACATAATGTACAGTTTGCACAAAACATTAGGTTTCCCCTAAATATGAACTATGACATCAACACTGACTAAGGTTAGACCAATATATCAGTTTTCTGACACACCGGGCAGCTGTTGGATTTCCTTTAAATAAGTAAGTAAGTAAGTAAGTAAGTAAGTAAGTAAGTAAGTAAGTAAGTAAATAAATAAATAAATAACACTTTATTATTGTTATTGCTGGATGTGATATGCACCTCAAAAATGAATGTAGTACGGAATAAACACGACACAGCATTTAATAATCTAGGTGCCTTGAGTTTCGTTTTCGTTCATCATGTAAGCTGTACTCTTCTATGTGTTTACAGTAAATGTACTTGCAGTGATGTATATTTAATAGACATGTAATAGAATGTCTAGAATGAACTGTGGAATGTTTGATATTGAGATAGATGACTGATAAGAGTTCATGAGCACTAGGAACAGCTAGATAGGAACAGTATGTACATGATAATCAGGCAGTGAAAATACGCCTTTGCCGTTTAAAAAAAAAAAAAATCACCTTAATTTTGGTCACCTACAGTTTTCTGTGCTCTACTGTAATGTTTTTGTGAAACAGTGAAGGATCACATGGAGATCATTTTGCCACAGCAATGCTGATCAACAGGATGGTCAGCATTCCTTTCCTCCTCCCTCTTTCTTGACTTAACAATTTTCCCACTGTCACAGGTGCACTAAAGTCACACCTTTTAATGAAATTATGACAGCACTTGGGTGGTATTTTCATGTGCATGGCGGCACATGGACCACACATGATCAGACACACTCAGTACATGTCTATATAAGGACATGGATGGCATGAAAGAATGCAGGTGGCTAGCTGGCAGGGAAAACGGGTGTGTTCTCCCTTGAGCCTATAAAGCTAGTTATATCATTGACCTCTAGTCACAACGCCAATGTAATCTTTGGCCTTGCATCACATGTACTCCAGTATGCTTTAGGAAAATGTTGGGCTTATACTTCCTTTTTCCATAATACACAATTTCTAAAGCAATTATGCAAAAAAAAAAAAAGAAAGAAAGTCTGACCTAATATAACTCTAATTTTCTCTTGTTCTGCTGACTACAGGAAGTACTGTCATGCAAAGAATCAGCCTGCAGGTAAATCATTTGTGATAAGTTTGGTAAAGACTATAAAGCTGGGCTGCTGAAAGGGCGGTAAGAGCTTTTTTATCTTCCTATACTGACTATCAGGGCATGTAGTGTGACGTTCAAATGCAGACCAACACAAACATACTGTCAACTCATGAAAAAGACTAACACATATAAACGCAATCATGTCCAACCTAATCTTAGGGGTTACATAATTATCTGCACTTCCTTGTTTATACAAGGGGCTGACCGCTCCAGTAAGTGTGTCACAGGCTAAAGTATGCAGACAGGGTTCAGTGGTTCAGTTACTGTTTGACTAAATGTTGGAGGTGACTTGTGATTTCAGCAACTCTGACAATGACAGGACCATAAGTGCCAGATGTACCTATTCCAGACCTCAGGAATCGCTCCTGGGATGTTGGCTTGTACAACTTCGGAATCATAATGAAACATCTTATTGTTCGGGAAGTTGAGAGAATGGTTAAGACCTGTTTTAAGATAACAAACAGGGGTGGAAAACTCTAGCCATTTATTTTTTTTATCATGATCTGCAATAAAATCTTATATTGCCCCATCACTAGTCAAGAACTTTGTTTTAAATTTCTGATTAATGACATTTCTCCTTCAAGACAGAATAGCAAAGCTTCTAAAAATCAATTTTTCGGCCACCTGTAGTAACAAGCAACTAATAAATCATCTTGTAAAATGAAGCTCTAGCCAAAGTTCAGACACAAGGACTACTCTTTCCCATGCTCAGTCATTAGTTTAAGTCTTACAACATCCCTTTTTTTCACCCCTCTTCACACATCTAGCCAATCGCACAGCAACATACTTTCACTGTTAGCCTATCACCTTGCTGCTGTTTTTTTTATGATAGAATAGCTTAACAGATATTAAGTAATAATATGATTGTCTCCTTCCTCTAATTCATTCATGCTGATGTTTTGTGCGAGCCCCCCATACCCCCCATCACTACCCAGCCTTCGCAGATTCACCAGCTTCATTGTGTCATCAGATCTAATTTTTCTACTCAGGTCCTAACATTTAGACTTGATTGCTGTATATTCAAAGGTTTCAGTGGCACACAAGAGGTCATTTTGAACCAGTATATTGCAGAAAACATTGTCATGGACAAGGTGCTTCTCTTCCTGGTCTGAAATATTAGGACCCTGATGAATGTTTTAAGTATTTATCTACACCCATGTCTTAACTGAAGAGTGAAGTCATGTTATTCCTTGAACTGTGACTCAGGGGGAAATCATTTATTGAGTCTGCATTCATGGTCAGTGCTCAAATTCATTAACATTTGTCACAGGGTATATCTATTTCTTGTTTACCTGTGTAGACAGGGGTCTGAATTCTTCTTGACTCTCAGCTCTGGGTTGTCAGGGCCTAGCTTCCCGGAGAATCTGGCGTAGAGGCAGGAAGTGAATCTGAGTCCAGTTGGCTTCTGGGTCTGGACCTGTGAATCACCACCACGGGCAGCTTCTTCCCGTTTTAGTGCTGTAACAGATTCAGAATAGGGGATTATGTTCTGCTCACTGCTGTAAATTCAAATATTTGACAGACATAATGTATGCATCATGTGCATCTGATGTTTGTGTGTCACCTTTGTGAGTTTCTTCTTGTCTGATGGCTAATGGGCGACACTGCTGTCCAGTTGTGGTTCCATCACAGTGGTTCCTGAACCTTTCACTGAATGTTTCATTTTGCTGTTCTCTGAAAAAAAGAAAAGAAAAAAAAGAAATACCAAAAAAGTTACCATTACTAAAACTATTTAAGACTTTTTTCTAATGCATAGGATTTTTTATGGTGGCTCCAGTTCATATCCTTCAGGTGACTGTGCAGCCCCGCAGTGAAGCAGCTCGGACAGTGCTACTTGCTGAGGGACAGTTCAACATTGAGTCAACACAAGGACGTAATCACAGTCCTATTGTAGATACTGTACCTTCAGCTTATGTTTTGTTTTATAGCTGTCGGATTTCCCCTGTCTATAGCACCACCACAACTCTACACAGATGTATCATACATAATTGTGCCTTAATCATATTCCCCACAGTGACAATATCTACTTGCTACAGAAACCGTTCTTGTAGTCCCCATTTGGTATCTCCGTAGCCCCAACATGTTGCTACATTGGCATATGTTTGTGTTTGTGTGGTGCATTCTCACAGGATAAGCAAAGTCTGTATTTTACTTGGATTTCCTGACATTATCTCATGGATATGATATGTCTGTGTAACACCTATTTTCAGAAGAGAAGAAAATAAGAGAGAAATAATAATTAATTTGCCTACTTTCTGCATGTTGTACAAGCATAAATACACATATGCTTCTTTTTTAGATCAAGTAAAAGATGCCTTGTGGCTGAATATGCTCCTAACGTTCTGTGTCATCAATTTTAAATGGCAATATAGCCATAGCCCTCATAGCACAGCTGTTGACTGCTGATTATGAGCTGTGATCAGATGTCTTAGTTCAGTTGTCTGACAAAACAAGACAGATATTATCACAGAAACGCTTATAAAATATGGGAGGAAATATGCGGTGGAATTTTTACTTTACAAATGACAGACATAGCAGATTCGCATGGGATTAGGGTCACAGACTTATCTGCAATTACATTACGAGAGGTTCCCAGGTTATGCTAGTCGTGTGCAAATAGGGCTATATATCCTCACATTTGTACAGATAAAAAACAAAGTTTGGTGTTTTTGCTTGAAAAATGAGTGTTTGAATGAATAGCTGCCGACTTATTTTCTGTGATCAATTCATCTCATCTTCCAAGAATCTACTAACCTTTTATGCTGATTTACATACACTTCTCTTTCCCGTAATCTGACTCGTATAAAAATGGAATTAGAGCTAGAGGTTCAGGGAAGGAAGCTCAACCGGTCATGCTTCCCTCATCTTATCAGCGGGACAGTGCTGGACTGATAAGCTGTGGTTATGTAACAATTTTCGACTCTGCTCACACCACACTTTCTCTCTTACAACCAGAGCACAGAGCTAACACACCCACTCACACAGTCACTAAAACATGCATATGCACATTTACTGCTGCAACCCAACGCTGAACCCACGCTAGTGTTCCAACTGCCGAGCACGATGATCACACCACAACACCGATGAGGCGGTTATCTAAAAATGGATGTACGTGTCACTGCAACCTTTGTACGTTAAACATAACAAATTAAACTACAGCTATTATCTGTCACAGGACATTCCAGGATCCCTTTCTCTCTCTCTTATCCAGTTCAGAGGTTTATAAGTGGATGGAAATTGCTACCTAGGATCCAGAGTCTTTGTGAAAGCTGCAGTGCTTCGTGTGATCAAAGAGTGAAGCCGTTTGGTTTGTCTCTCTTGACCTTCCCTTAATACCATGCAACGTCTCCACCTATCCCTATCCACCTTGCCTTCAGGGGCGACTCATGGGCCCCATTAGAGCTTAATATCTGTTAAGCTTGTAAAGAAGCCTGACGTGACATGACATGAGAGAGACACAGAGAAAAATGAGGAGGGAGGATTGGCGGGAGGGAGATCTTCAACAGCTAGTTCCGTGCCAAAGCCAACACGCCTTCCATGTTGATGGTACTGAGTGTTTTTAATCCTACCTTTCCCGCAGGCAACAGAAGAAAGCAGATCATATCACAGCAATATCAGTGCTATAAATCCGGAGGTAGCCATGTTTGGCCATTTTACCAGCGGAGGTAGGCCTGTGATGGCAAAGCATGAGGGGCCGCCTTCCCAAAAGGTGAAACTGTGCCTCCATAGCTCTTTTGAATACGGTCAAGTAACCCTTAATTCCCCCCTTCAATAGATGGGATTGCATGCGTGGAACTGAGAAAGGCAGCCGTTTAACTATAATCGTTGAATCTGTGGATTACTATTTGATTATTTTTACGATTAATGGTTTAGTCCACATTATGTCAGAAAATGCCCATCATAATGTTCTTGAACCCAAGTTGACATATTCAGTTTGTTTATGTTGTCCAATCAACAGTCCAGAACCCAAAGACTTCAGATTCAGCTCACTGTCATATATGGCAAAGAAAAAGAATCAACTCCTGACATTTGTAAAAGCTGGAGCCAGTAAATACTTGGTGTTTTAGCTTGAAAAATGGCTTGAACCATTCATCGATTTTCAAAATTGTTGCTGTTTACTTTCCTGTTGTTTTCAACCTTTGTTCATCGCAAAGAAACCGCACTGCTGTAACAGATCAGTGGCTGCAGCCATGTATTGTATGTAATCATGGCAGCCAATGAATAAAGCATTGCAGCATTTACAAACTCTGATTCAGCAGGTGGCTGTTTGCAGCTTGAAAGGTGGTTTGTGATCCACCAAGAAGAAGAAGAAGAAGAAGAAGGTCATATTAATTCATTAATCTTTGCTCACTCTGTCTTGACCTTTCTCACTTTCACTTGTGCATAAATTACAGGTAAATAACTTATTTTCAAAACACAAATATGTGAAATTATTGGTTATCTTATGGGTATCACCCATCAGAAGCAGACCTTATCAGTTATCAGTATCAGCTGAAAAAAATCCATGATGAATTAATAGTGAAAATAATCTTTCCAGGGAGCTCCTTGTCAATGCCACAGAAACTCTGGCAGTCCAAGTATCCCCATTTGAGAATTACCAAATTAGCTGATAGTTAATTTTGATAGTATTTCAATGGTTTAAGTCTTGTTCAAACTGCTCAAATGTGAGGATTTTCTGTTTTTCTCAGTTTTATCTTTTCAACTTGTCTGTGTTTGATTTTCAGATCACGGGTCAGTCAAGCAGAGGATTTAAAAATGTCTCTTTGGATCTCTATTTTCTCGCTTTAGATAAACAAAGCAAGTACTTGAAAAAATAATTGACAGATTTGACAGAGACAGTAATTGTTGGGTGCAACCTGACTTTTTCAAATGCATTAGGGTAAAAGGACACCCTTATTTTCTATGGATTTAATTTAATGTTTTTTAAGGTTAGAGTTATTATCCCATCTTAAGAGTAAAATCCCCAAAATTAATCTCAGGCATTAGTGACCTCTAATCCGGTGTTGACAAAATAAAACAACCTGTAACCACCAGTCAGTGCTGCTGCAGCCCTGTAACATACATCAGTTATCAGCACTGTGTGAACCGTCTCTCAGTTTGTTTTCATGCTTTGCGAGCTGATGACTAATTGTTATCCTTTGAGAGGCTATTTGGGCTGCACCATTATGTGCAGTGTGTGTCTCATACAAGTATGTCGGTGTATTCTTCACTTGAGGTCAGCCTCGCTGTGGGTGTGTGCCCGCTCTATTTGCCAGCTAACACTTACATAACCACTAAGATCCAGCCTGAACCAAAGTGTGGGTGTGTACTCAACACATGCAATGTTCAAACTACTGCAAATTATTTACACCCTAAAGTTCTTGAGACTCACCCAAGGAGATCTTAATGACTTTGTGCTGACTTGATGAGCGGTAACAAAAAGTTGGCAGTACAAAGTAAGACCTGCCCTGTTTGCTGCCACACCTTCAGTGTCTGTCATGCTTCCAGCAGAGCTGTTTACTGTTGAGCCTATGGATGGGTATACAGTCAATATGTTTAGAGGGTATTAGCAGAAGGATGTGCAGATAATTAACAGTGGTAAGGCTCCGGACATGCACAGGCAGCTGCATTGTGTATCCATGGTAGGATCTTTGTGTTATAACCAGACTGGATGTGCATGTATGAGCTCGCCTGCTAAGCCACTAAAGCTGAACTGCTCCATAATACATCAGCCAAATGATGCTGGTTTACAGTAGGCCTATGTGGATTACTGAATACACCCATACAAATCTAGTCTTGGGTGGCATGTAAGCAGCATAATTAGACTAATAATAAGTTCATATACAACAGCATTCAGTCCAAAAACCTACATTCAGAACTTGTTTACATATTTCCTACATTCCACCTCTGCAAGTTAACTCGAACCCAGATACGTCACGCTTTATAAGTGAGAAGGAGAGCGTGTCCCACCAAACCTCAGTCAAAAATCTGGCAACTTTCGTACACCAAGACCAAGGAGCACACGAATCGTGAGCAGCAACTTCTGATCATCAGCACAGCTGCTTGTGTCCAAAGTAGCATACAAAACACTCTATAGTAAAAAACATTCGACTTTCTTCACAAGTTATTCCCGCATCGAGCTGTCAAACACAGTAACGTGTGGGTAGTTCCGAGCCAAGAACCGGGTATAAAATGTCATACCACTGGAACAGCTTAGTGCCGAATTTGCTCGAACCAAGCCTTGAATCGTGAGACGTCTTCGTTTGGCTGTGAGAGTCGCGCAGTTTTCCGGACACGCGTTGCAACGTTAAACATGCAGGTTTATAAACGCAGTTCGGCGAGGGCTCACAGAAGAGCGCTCGAGCCCCGGCTCAAAAGTCTCCAGCACGCAAAAACAGAGTCACAAAAAGTGCGCAGCCACATGAAACGGGCTGAAAAGAGGCGCAGCGCATACAAAGCAATGATAAAATCTCGGTTATAAAGCACTTTAAAGCCGTGTGGACGTACCTTGCGGCTGTACTCCGCGCTGCACTCCGTGTTGCTCGTGCTGTCCCGTGCTGAGGCGTAGCTGTCTCTCCTCCTACAACAACTCTGAGCTCCGACTCTACTGCGTCACTTGTTGACATCCTATCTGAACCGGTTCGGTCAGCATTCAGCGGTCACACCGGCGCATCTTAGAAATGCGGCGAGGAATTCACAGCGAGCGCGCCAAGTGTCCACTCGGTGCCACTCATCATCATCATCATCATGGTTATCAGTGTGGAGGTGAAAGTTCAACACCTCCTGACACGCAGACAGGTGATTACTGGCGGCTGCGTCCCTTTCCTGAAAAGTGCCCCCTTCGGCCATTTCCTTCTCAGACCGGAGGCACTATTCAGATCCTGCACTCAAGTGAAAGTACTAATATCACACTGTTACAAGTTACATTTCTGCATTTAAAATGTTGCATGAGTAAATACATGTCGCCTAATTGATATTAAATACTTAAGTAGCCTACTCAAAGTAACAGTGGAATGTCCTCTGTGACTGTTATAGGCCGATATTAATTAAATGATTACATTATCATCACTGCTGCATTATTGTGAAAGCAACATTCTCACAGTCAGTTGGTTGAACTATTTGAACTGCACCTTTCATTAACCTTCTGATTACTTTCTCCATTCATTTATTAGCTGTTTGATTTGTAAAAAAAATCTAAAAAAAAAAATAGTGAGAAATGCTGTCACAGTAACCCAGAACCAGAGGTGGAAGTAACTAATTACATCTTGTCAAATTACTGTAATTAGGTCATTTTTTGGGGGGGTACTTGTACTTTAGGGTGTATTTTTCACGTCTACATCGTGACTCGTAGCCTACTTACTAGTAAGTATGCATTACACCATGTAATATACTTAGTTACACTGAGTACTGAGTACAACTGGAATTCATTTCTTCACCTTTCATCTGCAATTTTGTAGCCACTAAGTAATCTGATCGTGAACGGGATATACAGACAACAAAGCAAAACTCGGTTTAGAGGTGTTGCCATGACCACTGAGCAGACTAGAGCAGGAGTTGAGAGTAATCTAGACTAAAGTTTTGGAAAAACAGAAACTGATGACAGTTATAAAGTAACTAAAACGCTGAGTAATGTAACTGCATTCATACTTTTCATACAGATTTTCTGTCCTCTTTCCACCACTGCCCAGAACCCAAAGTGACGCCTTCACAGTTCTGGGTTTGTCCAGCCAGAGTCCAAACATTGTTTCACAACTGTTGTGTGTGCAAAAATCTTAATCTGTAAAACAACTAGTAACTAAAAGATGATAGATTAATGCAGTGAAATAACACATACAGTATTTCCCTCTGAGATGTCATGAAGAAGAAGGAGAAAGTGGCATGACAAGAAAATACTCAAGTTAAAGACAAGTACCTCAACTTTCTATTTAAGAACAGTATTGAGTAAATGTACTTAGTTACAGTCCATCACAGCACTGATTGGTCAGGAGCCAAAGACGTCACATTACAGACCCATTGTGGTGATGATCTCTTTTAACATTTTATATAGATTAAAACTGGAAGCATGATCATTTTTATCTGCTGGCTCATTATCAAACATTTTAATCAGCTACAAAGAGACTAAGTTTGCTAAATTATTATCAGAAATCTACATGTTCTTGCAGATTTGGTTTGTGAAAATCCTAAAATAAAAGCTCATTTGTAGCTAAACCACATGATCACGTGTGCTAAATCGGAAGATACAACACGACTAATGTCGCAATGACCCAAACTCATTAATACACAGTTCTCAGGTACGCTGGGCATCAAAATCAATCATACACCAATCATCATTAAAAAAAACGGCCTCTGGTGCCTTAAGATTCTTTAAAACAACTGATTCCAACTATTCCTCATCCCTCAACCCCCATATTAGTCATTCATAGACTTTTTTTTTGATGGCTGTTGTGCCGTGGGCTATTTAAAAGCAATGTGGCAATAGTGGAGCATGTTTTGGCAGACATGTTTATTTTACCTGTGAGGAGAGGCTTGCACATGTTTGTTGGTGATTTCATTTTTGATAGGTGGTTCAAGATTCTCTGTGAGAGTCTTTGTTCCTCCAGACACACTCTCCATCACCTGCCAACAGCTCTTGGCCTCAGTTTCTGCATTACGTAGTTTTGGGGAAAAATTATATTCAGAAGAGAAAGATCTTCATTGACTGATTTTTTTTTTTATGCCTAAACAAACTCTCTGTCTTAGTTTATTTATTTTGTTTGTTCAGGCATAAAAAAAATCAGTCAATGAAGATCTTTTTCTTCTGAATACAATTTATTTTCCAAAACTACATAGTTCACCTTTAAATATGACCCATTACAGTGAACTTAGAATTAGATGGAACACTTACATTTAATTCAAATACTCAAAGCCTTTCTTTTACCAAATTATTTTGTTTGTTTGTTTGTTTGTTTATTTTAGTGAATCCAGGCAGTCTCGATTTAATTGTCTGACCGAGGTGCAATTTCACCAGCCACCAGAAGAGGTCAGTGTTGCTGCACAGAAAAATAAAGGTTCGTCTGACTCTAACAGCTGTTCAGGGAAGCAGCCTGAGAGATTAAACGTCAGATGATCACAATCACATATCAATCATATTAGAGTTATGACGTGTTATTTTCGATTACGGCATGATTTGATGGAAATTGTTACGGGGCACGCTTGACACGACGGCTTCATTAAATGTAATTGTGTCTGCATGTGTGTGTGTGTGTTCACGTGTCTGTTATAATTGGATAATTGAAAAGAAAACTGCGCCTTGTGACCATTTTATTGGCGCATTTGCTGGATTCCTGTTGGCTCCGTGCGTAAAGCTCTGTATATTATCTCACATTTAAATGGAAGTGAACGGGAGAATGAGAGGGATTAAGTGCACGCAGTTACTCAGTAAACCTCCTCCCTCCACCCTCCTCCCCTCTCCTCCTCCTCCTCCTCCCACGGAGGATGCAGGGCAGCGGGAATGGTCCTGAGCTCTGACTCCTCACAGGAGAAGTGGTCGCGACCATCCCGAGTCACACATCACGCTCTGGGATCCGATTTCTCTCGCTTCTTCTTCTTCTCCTTCTTTTTTTTTTACCCCCCTCTCCAGATCCTTCATCCACATTCCTGTCGACTCATGACAGCATGACGGGAGTCGGACCTGCACATTTGGGATAATTTTTTTTTTCATTTTCATTTTTTGTTGTCAATAATGGTCCGCTACAAATGTTCATTCCCACGGAGCTGCAGCTGAGGTTTCATTCAGAGTGATACTGGATTCCCACAGCGTGATGGATACAAATGAGTTCGCAGTGCTGAAACTTTTTGTTGTTGGGATTTTAGGTGAGTATGGCTCTTTTCCACCGTATCTTTCATTTGCAGAGCACATGTGAGGGACTGAAACCATCCCCCCATAACTCACCCAAACACTGATGGATAGTGTTATTACAGGCAGAAATGCCACAGCGCACAAAAGCCCTGCTGTGTGCAGTTTCTTTGGATCCAGTGTGTTACTGTAGCTGCACATGCCTCCAGCCATCACATTATTTCTCCCAGGGCGCTGCCTGTCAGGTTGCAAAGTGCACATAATTAGTATTGCTAAGCAGTATCAGGAACATCAATCCCATCTCTCAGGGCGTGCTGTGAGAGGAGGACATACAGTGATGTGCCGTGGCATCACGCCCCAGTGGACAGACCTGACCTATATCGTGGCCAATGGGATTTTGTGGATCTGGCTCATTAACTGGTGGCACAGGGATGAAATCATGTATGAAATGGTGTTACATGTGAGTCCTCCCGCTGAAACATGCACATGACCCGAACTTGTTGTTGGGACTCAGGTGTTTGCGTTGCTGCTCTGTCCTGCTCGGCGCCAGAGTGACGCCTGATTGAGGAGAGTCAAAAAGCTTGATAATCTGCTGTGGAACCTAGGAGTGTGGTAGGAGCAGGATCAGCGGAGTAGAAGCAGCGCTGTGGCTCAGTGATGACGGGGAGTTCAGATACTGAGCTGGTTTGCAGCACGGCGAGTCTTTCCAGGAGCCGGTGAAGCAGGCTGAGTGCCCTGAGGGAGCAGCTGTTGAGCTGATATTTGGTCTGACACTGATTGAAATTACCTGCTCCCATGTGGACACATTGAGCCAGGTGATACAGGACTTCAACTCAGACTCTTATCTGTGGTTGAGTCTCCGCAGGGTTAAACCTGAGGGTGGATAAATGACGTAAGCATCAATCCAACAGACTTTCGGAAGTTTTTGGGGGCTTTTTTAAAGAGTTAAGCGTGTAGTAAGGCTGCAAATAGCAATTACTTTCAATATCGATTAATCGATTGGTCTATAAAATGTGAAAAATATCCCAAAAGAGCCCAAAGTGACGTCTTCAGATTGCTTCTTCCGTCCAAACAACAGTCCAAAACCCAAAGACTCTTCATTTGATATCCCTAATGTTAAAGAAAAACATCAAATTCTTACATTTAAGAAGCTGGAACCAGCAAATGTCTTGAAAAATGTCTGAAACCAGTGATTCAGCCTCAAGCCCTGTGTTTCAGAGAGACTTCAAATTCTTCTTACCTATTGTGACTATAGAGGACTGTTGTTGTTGTTAGCGTCTCTGGAGGGTGAAAGTGGGTTATACGACTGAAGCGTGGGGCCGACACATTTTAGAAAGCCCTTTGCCTTTTTTAAGAGTTCAGCATGTAGTTTTTTGGGAAGAATTTTGTATTCAGCCGTGAAAGATCTTCATTGATCGATTTTCACGCTTACACAAACAAGATTTTTTCTTCCTCACGTGCCTCTCAGTGCTTCTATTTACAGTGTAGTACCATTTAGCATATTTACACAGTAGGTGTTCGCTTTTGGCCGTTGTCCGCCATGAAGCTTCAGTTTTGGCACCCCCTGGTTTAGTCCACAAAAAGACTCCCAGAGTCTTCAAATTGCTTCTTCTGTCCAACCAACGGTCCAAAACCCAAAGACTCTTCATTTAATGTCACAAATGACAAAGAAAAGCAACAAATGCTTACATTTAAGAAGCTGGAACCAGAAAATATTTGACATTTTTGCTTGAAAAAAGACTGAAACGATTTTCAGGTCAACTAATCCATTAATTGACTGAATCCAATTATTGCAGCTTAAGTGTATAGAGACAAGAAGATGTGGTCTTTGTGTCCTGCCAAGACCTCCAGCTTGGACTCCCCTGGATCCCTGCCACGTAACAGCTGTGGCCCCACAGCGCTGTAAGGCCAAGCAGAAAACTAGCTCAGATGGTCCTACTCTGACTTGAAGCGTGTCTTTCAAAATGCCGATTCCAGTGTGATGGAAAGCTGGAAAAAGATTTATATGTGATCAAACAGACTTTCATCTGTGTTTTCGAGTGTCCAAAAAAGACAAATGGTGTGATTTCACTGCAGCTGCTGCTATCAAAGCAATGGGAGGTTATATTCCCATGCTGTCAAGAGTAGCAGTAGTTTCCTGTGATAGCTCTTGTCTAGACTAAGAGAGTTTCCCATCAAGATCCCCCACTGGGAAGAAGGGAGTTGGATTCCATTGTGTTCTAAGAAAACCAGAACATAACTCGTAAACTCAAACTGAGTCATTCTGATCATTGCTCTCAGTCTGAGGCCGGAGTGGTGGATGCAGCAGAAAGTAGAGTGCAAGGTCCCCATCTGCATCGTGATTCCCACTGACTGTGGAGCATCTGCTTACCCCAATAAACAGCTATTCATACTCTCACAGCGAGGGAAAATGCCTTGGGGTGCTTCTGTTCCACTGCCATCTGACAAAAACATTGTTGTGAAGAAAATGTTTTTTGAAAGTTCTATTCATAGACCTGCGAGTGGATTTCAGTGTGTTGAGCTCATTTCAGAGCATGTGTCTGACGTCCATATGCTTCCTTACACATGGATGTTGTTATACACGGTGGTGTTTATCATCTGCACATTACGGGCCTGAAACGCTTTCAAGTTTAGTCATTTAAGGGCAAATTATTATTATTAAGTGAAGAAATGTGAGGCGTTGAAGCCCAGTCAACAGAATAAAATGTTGTCATATGTACCATTATGATTTTTCTCCCAAAAAAGTCATATCACGTTCACAATACATGTTTAGGACCTGTCATATCAGGAGGTGGAGGCGATGGTGGTGCTGTTACTGGTGAGAAGGCTGCCAAGCAACTGACCACAGCTCGAGAATGTGTTTCAACATTCTTTAGTGAGAAATCAGCGGATATGTTTGAAGGATTACAGCTTTCAAGAATTCGCAGCTGTGACACCACTTGATATTTTTAAATAGACAATTTCCAGCTATGTATATGGTAACCAGAACAGGTATTTTAAGCCAAAACGTGAGCTTTTCCTAACCGTGATCAAGACAGTGAGCACAGCATTGTCACAACATAAAATTGAAAATTGAACCTAAAGGAACATAAAGTTGCAACATCAAGAAATTTCAAATGTCAACATATCCGTGGTTTGCAGTAATGTACATTGCCTGCATGTGTTCTGGCGAGTGGGTTGTGCTTTCACAAAGAAAATAGCTGAGCATCTGTACAGAATTTCTGGTTTTGCTGAAGTGCGTGTTCAATTAACAATGTGATCTGTTGAAAAGTTCACATTTGCATTTTCATATATTGATTGGTTCAGCCTCAAGTCATAGAGCGGCATTTTGTTAAAAACGATTAAAAACCCACCAATCAACCACACTGTTACACTGGGTGACACGTTCCTGCCTCACCATGAACACACACACACACACACACACACACACTCCTTGATTGACTTGGCCTGACGTAACATTTCATTGCCGTCCAGTTCAAAAACATCTATTTCCAAATTTGAAAAATGTATTTATGTAGATAAAACATGAATTCATGAAATGTTGATCTTTGGTAAATGAACGGACAACAGACAGGGGAAGTAAATTGCGAGACAGACTAGTACATTGATTGTTGATTTAGGTTACAACTAGGGAGAGAAAATCTGATGGTTTTTGACTGAGCTCGATCTCAAATCCGTCCATTTTTGCGGTATTTAATGTCCCCTACTTTTGTTTCCAGACTTCAAAAAACCCTATTAACAAGCAGATTTGTGAACAAACTGTGACTATGCCGATTGGTCGAATTACTTCAAACGGATCTTCCTTTAGGCGACGTATTGTAAATAATGCAACGTGAGATACAGCACGCAACATTGCGATGAGGAGCTTTTTTGCATCTTTAATGCAAAAGTGTGCTTTAATGGTGAAACTCGAGAAATGAAAAGGATATTTTCAGCCCACGTTACAACAACAGAAGTTACATGGACTGAGAGGAGGGATGTTCAGTCAGAGTTTAGAAAGTCTGCCATCCAACCTTGGTAGAAATCTTCAATAAAAGTACCTTGTGAGGCCTCTAGTGTTTGCTAAACTCACAAATGCATAAAGACACAGCTAAATATCATAAGATTATCCAGGACATAATCTATTGTGCCATGCTCGGCCTGCTGACCTGACACTCGGATGACCACCTCCCTGCCTTTGAGAGGGAATATTTGGCGTCACAACCGGTGCAAACATGCTTGGTGTAACAAAGCCTATAGATATGAAGTTAAAACATTATGCTGATTCACAGACGTTGTCACATTTGAGCTTCCTACGTAGTTCGACTGCAGTGCGAGCATGTTAAGAGCATTATTAATCTTTCAGCTGCCTGTTAAAGATTCATGTTGCAGGAGGGGCTTGAACTTTGTCTCCTCGCTCATCCTGCTGATATCACAGTCTAATGCTGAGGTCAGGCTGACTCCATGAAACAGAGGGTGTTTTTTCTGACTGAGCGCCATGTGGTCAGCAGATTGCAGAGGCCTTCTACACTTTAAAGACGGACCTATCATCTGTTTGGACTAGTATCCCATCCATACACTGCTTATTGAAAAGTTAGGGTAAATAAAGGTATGAGAGGTTTAGATTAGATCTCTTCTCATCTACGCTACGGAAACACACTGCAAATAATGGTGTTAGTCAATTAACTGATTAGCTGACAACAAATTAATGATTAATTTAAGTCATCTTTGTTTTGTTAAGTCAAAGCAAAAATGCCAAACATTCAGTCACTATTGAAAGAAGTCTGCTTAGCCTACTTGGTCTGTGATCAGATTGTTATCACTTTACTGTACTGTAGACCATTTATCATCCAGACCAAGGCTGCCCAGAGTGGAGCCCGCCATAAGGTTTGATTTGGTCCGGCAGATGTTTCTATAAATTTTTTTTAAAAAAGAGCCGCTGCTTGTACTGTTTAGTTTGTTGTGAGTTAAATAGGCCTGTATAGGATCCCTAACCTTATTTGACTTTTTCAAAATATGAGACAATTTGTGCAGAAAATCAGTCAATTAAGGGAACCTGGGATCCTACAATGGAAGCCCAAAGAGGCAAATGAAAAAAATTGACAAATTCTTTTTTCAACTGATCTTAAAGGTGCAATATGTAAGAACTGACCACTTCTCCAATTCAGACAAGTAGGGGGTAGCTTATCACCAGAGTAACCACCAACTGGTGCTAACTGTAGCTGCCCTTAGCTAGTAAGCTCAGTTAGCCGTGCAGGTAGCAGTCGTTTTAGCTGGCTCTGCCCGGACTGGCAGCTCAGAGCACCAGGGGAGTGTTTGTGTTGTTGTCGATCGGACTGCCACTTCTTGAGTTACAAAGTAGCTAGGGGCTACCTGAGTAGCATGCTAACTTCAACAGATATCTCTGTTAGACAATACATAGATACTGTTTATTTCTTCACATCCTGTTGATAATTTCAGTTAATTGGCAAATGTTTTAAGCTAACATTCTTACATATTGCACTTTTAAGTCATAGACATGAGAGAAATCACTTGCCTCGCTGGGCTTCCGTATGTACAACAACAATCCACAACGGTCCACCATGTGATTTTAGTTTTGGCCCCCGAAGACAAAAAGCTTGGGCACCTGTGATCTAAACCATCAGTTGATTACTTAAGCAAATAATCAGCAAATGAATCTAGTCTAGTCTATAAATCTAGTTATTAGCAGCGCCATGGCGAATTGTCCAAACGAGAATGTCTTATGATAAATGACAGTCCGAGGAAGCAGCGAGAGTACAACCTCATTATCTGGACTCATTCCTGGCACTGACTCCTCGAAGAAGAAGCACGAGGGCAAAGGTGGAGCCAAATGGTCATTAGTTGTCTCTTTATATCAGAGTATGAGAGAGCTGACAGAGAGGTGGTTTTCTGTCAAAGGCCCGTCAGATTTCCAATCGCAGAAAAGAAAAGGTTGTAATGAGCACCATTAAAACTGAGTTTTGGACGCGTAATGCAAAACTGAGTCTGAAGACTGAAATTAATGACAGCTAATAGACTGAAATGAGTTAATGATAACAGGAGAGGGCCACGCATAATCATGCAATTTTACTGACGGAAGAAGTCATGCGAGCAGAAAGTAATTTCTTTAACCGAGATTTCATTAAGTTCAGATGACGACAGCAGACACGATGTAATGAGTGGAAGACGCCAGACTAACTGAATGAAGAAATACTCAACTCTTCCGTTTCTGTCTCAGTTTACCAGCCTGTTAGGCAGCAATCTGCTGCTCCCTGTGGCAATCAATTGTTGGTCAATACTCTGAAGCTGAGATTGACATTTCATTAACACCTAGGCCCTGACTCATGTTCAGGTGTTAGAAGTGCTCTGAGGAGAGCAATTTGTTAACATTTCCTCGCCGAGAAGAAGCCAGCGGCAGTTCTTAATGAAGGCGAACAACCGTCAGTATTTAGTGTTTGACGCATTACTTAGAGACTGTATGAAAATAACATTATGGAAAAGGGGGGTTTTTGATTGGCGGCTATATGAAATCATCATTCTATTAAAGGGGACCTCATCAGATTTTACACATAAAAGTACCCCAAATCCTTCCTGTCTAAAACTGTGCATTGTGAGTCCAACAATTTTATAGCGCTCAATATTTAAGGTTTGAATTCTTTCTCTTGCTGTTATTTTTGCTTGTTAATGGCGAAATTAATTGTACCCACTTTCATAGCGTCAGCATAGTTAGGCCTATTTAAAGCCATTATGGGGATGGGGTTGAATTCTATCTCTTAATATCTTAATATTGTTTGGACTGGCTTTGTTTTTAAAAAAAATCAGCATAATGTTCAGTCCAACTTCTCATCTCAGTGATTTTCATAGTCCCTTAGTAAGGCTTTACAATAACAAGTAGTGTAAGGGATTACAATTTGAACTTCGGTGATATATTGCAGTTACTCATTACATAACACTGTTACTTTGACAGCTTGTTAGCTGTCTTAAAGAGAGTCTGGTCAGTTTGGTCTCTCTGTGTTCTGGTCCGGCACATGCTATCTTGGAGCCATGTTGTGAGCTCGTGCTAACGTCATCTCCCCACTGATAACCCGACATTCCAGAATGGTTTTGGGTTTGTAGGCTTCACTGTGATGACAGCACATCTTGGCGGCTAACACCGAGGCTAACGTCACGCTGGCTGTCTATGAAAACTGTAGGCTGGCAGCCTGATACACGTCGTGTTTTCTGTTGGGTGTGTGTGCGTAGAGGCTTTTAAGTGGCAGCGCTGACAGGGTTGTGCTGAGTAATGAAATGAACTAATGGCTCTTGCTGCTGAGAAATTGGTAAAGTTTTTGCACTGAGCAGTTTGTAATAAGAAGGCCTAATTGAGTACATTTTTCAAATCACCAATTCTTTTATGGTTCATGTGTTTTAGCACCAATCAGCTCCATAAGAAACACAGCTGCACAAGTCAGACAATGTGTTTATTCAAGCAGAAGCCGGATTAGAGTCAGAATTCGATTTGATTTGTTTTTAATTAACACGCTAGACAGCAGAGAGAGACACTTCCACTCACTCTACTCCACTGGTGTTGCTGCAGCTCTCCCTGGTATTGGACCCTAACGAAGATGTCAGTGAAGGTTTTAGGTTCGTTAATAACCTTAAAACACCCCAGTCTGTACTCACTTGTGTCCGACTTGGTGTGGCAATCTGAATTTATCTCTGTCTGTCCTCCTCCCTGCCTCCTCTGCTGTCTTTTCTCTCTTGCCCTTTTGTCTCTCAGACAGGATGATGAACAGCTTGTTGGCACTGTCCCGACTGGCGCAGAGGCAGAGGTCCTTGGCACGGCTGGTCGGACCGCTGACAGAAATAAGGCCTTTTCGCTCGGTTTCTTTACATGCAGGAAACTGGTTACATTAGACAGCTGCTTAATGGAATTTGACAAAAACAGGGAGGTTGATAGATCTCACCTCAAAGTCACCGTGTTTTCTAAATTACACTGATTAATGGGGGTAATAGGTGTGGAGGGATGTGACCTCCCCTGAATACATATTCGTGTTTTGATCAGACGTCAGTGTTCTCACCCTCCATGCGTCTGTCTGTTCATCAGCTGTATCGGAGTGATAATGCATTCCTCTGCTGTGCTCTGGTTTTTATCACACAGATTGTGGCGGAGGAGAGAGTGATTCATGCCCAGAAACAAGTTGACACCTTTATTACCGATCAGCTGTGTTGGGGTCTGCATTACTTTGGCGGATAAAGTGTTTACGGCTACTGTGTCTCTAGAAGTTTGGCCAGTGAAAGGGGCACTATGTCGATTTGGAGAACAAATTCAAACACAGAATTTTAATATTTACAATATTAATGAGGCAATAATGCAAGTTCAGAAATATAAATTTTTTCCATAAGTGAGTAAACAAACGGTTCTCAGAGGAAAATAAGGTCCCCAGAACGCTGTTTGAAGCTATACAAGGTGGCAGGGTCCGCCAAATGTCTTCCCCAAAACTACACAGTGCACCTTTACGGAAAAGTGCATCAATTCTATCCGTCATTGTGACTTAAGGAGGCAGAAAATCGAGGCACAACGATCGGCCAGAGGGGCTTGGTTGGGAACGTTATATCATGGTGCCAAGCCTGAATATAAACAGCTTATTTGTCTGAGAGGAGAAAGTGGCCCATTTCGACCTCTTCGTCTGTGTAGCCATGCGACTGTTAGTCCTCTTCGAAGCATTTGGTGTTTTTCTAAAAGCCTACATAAAGAGGATAATTAATGCCTGCCATGATGTGATTCCAAACAACAAATGTTTGCCTTTTGTTGGATGCAAGTGTTCCCGCTTGTTTTTGTGGCTTGTCAGAGAGGGGATGATACAGAGTGGCTTTAGGCCATTTTTTGGCTTTTATGTTTTAAAATTAAACACTTGTCTAGAGTTGAAGAATGCATCGGGGAATACTGATGAAAGCCTGGATTGCATAGACTGTCTAATGCTGTTTTTCCGGTTAATTATCTATGTTAGCGAAGAGCGAATGGGAATTCATAAAATGGGCTGATTCTGCCAATTCACTGTGTCCGTGCCCCTTATCTATCACCAGCAGCCTGCGCTTTGCATCTGAAATCGTTAACGCTCGTATGAATACACTTTTACACAAGGCGAATGCTAAAAAAGAATCATTTTTAATGACGCGGTTTCGTTTAGATGCTCCAGCGCTGACTAAATGTTGACGAGATGCTCGGTGCAGCAGCTCAAACAGGCCATGATAGCTCGTAGACAGATGGATTTTCTCCACGGGGGCCTATTCCGCTCAAGCTTGGCTGTAATTTTCCTCTCCACATGGTAAATGGACTGCATTTATATAGAGCCGTTATCCCAAAAGCCCTTCATGGAGCCTCACATTCACCCGCCTCGCGCTGTCGATCGCCAACCCCGCAATCATAAGCCGACCTGCTGCACCACCTTATCGTCTGTCGCCCAACACACGTACAAACAGTGTAATAGGTTAAAAAAAGAGCATTTCTCTCCGGAAAGTCCCCCATAATTGATTCTCCCTTCTCCGCCGCTGGCATTTTATTTCGGTCTTTCTCCGTCAATGTCGTCCAGTGTCCCACCTCTCCTCCTCCCCCTCTTCCTGCTTTTGTTTGCCAAGTACCCAGAGTTCCCCCCGCGTCTAGCACATCTGTGTCACTATCCAGTCTCCTCTTCCTCTCCCTTCTCCTTGACCCTTATTAGATCCCCTCCACATGGAAGAGTCCACTCTAACAGACGCAGCCTGGACACTTCTACTGAGGCCTGACGGAAAGAAAAGGTCCTCTGGGCTTGCAAGCCAAGAAGTGGTACTTAACTTCAATGTGGTTAATTTTATCCATCCGGGATCAGTTTTGGATCAAAATCAAATCTGTGGCGACTAAACCATAAGTATAAAATATTTTGCCTTTAGCGACAAAATCGCCCTCCAGATTTACCCCCTTTCTACTTCTTCCACCTTCACAGTGGGTTTTTCTCCCGTCGCCTCCCTTATTCACTCTCCGTCTGAATTCATTTTCAATCGCCTCACCTGCCACATCAGCCGGGAGGTGAATAATAATCACCCGACAGTCAATCACTGAGACCCGTCTTTGCTGTGAGTCCCACAGTTTTTTTTTTATGAGGAAGTGATTGCTTTTGTCCGTGAGCAAAATAACTTCAAATAACTGAGGACATTTAAATAAGTCACATTGCGTGCCTGCCAGGTTTGTTTCTCCTGTGGCTCTGGGCATTTTCAGAAATGTGATAAACATCTGAAGCTTGTCACCGAGGCTGAGGGCTTCAGAGCAGCAGCAGACAGCTGATGGTCAACTGGGGAGAAATCCAGATTTTAACATCGTCTCACTCGCTGACGGACGACATCCAACTTTAATATGATGCTCTTGAATTTGTGGGATATGAACTGGCAAACATGTTAACAACTAGCAGTGCCAACCAGACAGATTGCTTCCACAGATTGTGGTGCTGTAAAAATATTAGTATTCCTCCTTTTATTTAGAATTGAGATCCTGACTGCTGTTGACTCAGAAACAGCTGGAATAGATAGAGCAACAGACAAAGAGGATTTAGAGGAAAAAGCAGCTGTGTCCTCTAATGATTTTCACTGCACTGCCATGAAACCTTTCTGTCAGCTTTGCTGAAAACAAGGCTACATAAACAACACAAAACATAAAATAGAGACATAAAATATATTGCAAATCAGGACGATACAAAATCCAGAAAAACAAATATGTATTTATAAACATGTTTTTGCAGATGGTATAAAGTACAGGATATACCTCACAATGGATTAAATGACCCATTATAATAACTTAAAGTTATGGCAATCAATAGTTTTAATTTAAAATGTTCATACGTAACCTCACTATAATATCGGATATCAGCCAGCCAGGATCGACATTCAGCGGAGGAGGTTCCTTCCTGACCACAGCTACAGAAAATCAGTTTTAAAATGAAACTCACTCTCATAAGTTATTAGTGTGTGCCAGTGAAGAGTTATTTACCCGTAATAGCCTTAATGCTTCCGCAGAGCATTTTCAGCCCGGAGAAGGAAATGCAATTTGTGGGATAATGATGTAGCATTTTTGGGTAACAATGGAGAAAATACATGCTACTGACCACAGACAGTTGAAACACTGACCAATTTCTCAGACTGAGCAAAAAGTTTACCCATGTCAGTGCAAGATTTAGTTTGATTAACAAAAAACAACAGTTTATCACACCATGACTCTGCGAAATGCATGCTAATGTTGTTAGCCACATCAATTTAAAGGAGAACTATCATGCTTTTTCGAATTTCTTCTTTCCTTCAGTGTGTTTTATAAGTTCTTGTGCATATAAAAGGCCTTGAAAGTTAAAAAGACTATACTCAACTCGTCTCTCCCACAGAAAACACTGCCTCAAACGCCTCATCAGTAGTCCCGCCTTTAATTCCATGACATAATCCTTCGTCACCATGTCACACATCTGCATAATATATGCGCAGACTGGTGAGCAGTACTGGCTCAGGCATGCGCGAGCTGACCAATCAGAGCAGACTGTGTATTTGGCACCCAAATGTCAATGTTGCAAGTAGCAATAAAGAATAGAAAAACAACAATGCAGCTTTAATTCTAATTCTAAGTCAAAGATATTCTCTGCCACTGCAAAAACAATGTCTTAGTTGCTCAGGATAATCCACAATCCTCGTTGTTGACCACATTTTCCACTGCGTGTAGAAAATGTTGAAAACAGTCCCTTTGATATCTGATATCGGCCAGCTGGGATTGACCTTCAGTGTGAAGGGTGCTCCATGAGCACCGTTTTGTGAAGCGTTACGTTACCCACGCATGATAGCCTAAATGCTACCTCAGAAGCATTTCAACCTTGAAAGGAAAAAGCCTTTTGGGGGATGATGAATGATGGAGCAACAGTGATATTAACCAGCCATTTCAGTAGAAAGATATCGATACTTCAAAAACGTTTATTATCAAACTCTAATAGATATAAATGAGTTGGTGCAAGGACAACAAATACAATACATCTACTCTAATAGCTTGCTATTAGTTGAAACACAGACCAATTTCTCAGACTGAGCAAAACTTTGTAACTTTGCAAGATTTCGTTTTATTTGTTGTTGTACAGAGAACTACAGTCTAGGATCTGGTTAATACTATATTCTTACCCAGTTGCAGTCTTTCTCCTCTCTTTTTAAACTTGGACGAGCAAAGATCTGCTTTCATGAACTAACAACAATTTGCAGTGACTTTCTGCGACCTAGTTAGCCCAGAGCAGGTCAGCGCTTCTATCACAACAACATCCTCTCCTTGTTGTTTTGTCAAACGAGGTCACCGCGATGACCTCTTGTGGTAGGAGACTAATACAAGGTCGTTCATTCTCCTGTCAGAGAGCTCTGCTGATAACGGGGCTGACCGACAGCCTGTCACCGCCTGCCAAGGGTTATAACTGCCGGAAGGTCAAACCGAACGGACGCTTGTGGAAACAGCGCCGTACCTTCCGCCTTCAGTTTCGTTCATCTCTGTCCAGCTCTAATTTGAAAGCTGCTACGTATCTTTTGCCAACATCAATTTAATATCAACATATCAATTTTGCTCCATCAGCATCATTATGATAAGGTTACATTTATTCAAGTCGACTGAAGTCAGCAAACAGCGTTCTGATGGAGCTGTTTGTTTAGGGGTGTGAAGACTGAGTGGAGGGCAGTAGATATGGCGTCCTCTGTGGATCTGTTCATTCCGAAGGCAGTCAAACCAGTTTCTCACATGAAAGTATTTGGGGTTATACATAGTTTCAGATCGCAAAACCGATGGAAAATTCCTGCCTACATGTTGGCATCCTTTATAGCCACAGAGAAAAATAAACTATCTCAAGGAGGAAGAGGGGAGATAAGTCGCAACTTCCTCTGTGTGGCAGGAAGAATCTGGGAATCACTTGACCAAAGTGTGTGTGAGGCTACTCATCATCGGATTCAGTTTGTTCGTCATGCTTAATTTCATTAAAGCAATTACATTAAGTTCTAAAATGTAATATAACAATAGAAATGATGGATTCACGTGTTACTTCAAGAATTTTCCAGATGTGAGGTGTGAATGTGAGCTCCCTGTGTGCCCACATCACACTCTTCAACACCTGACATTCACTTTAGCCCTGCGTCTGTCCGCTGTAGTTAAAAGGATTTTTATTCGTCTGTCGGGGGAGTGAAATCTTTCCTTAAAAGCAAGCTCCCTGTAGCTGTCTGCCTCAGCGACCTCAGTCTGATAACCTCCGTCATTGTTTGAGGGGCTGTGAATTCCCCTGGATCTGAGAGGAGATGGAATAACAGAGGAGAAAGGAGTATAACTTTTTTTCACTCGTGAAAGCAGACATTTTTTAAATGTTTTATCTCGCCAAAGAAAAAGAATGGTTTTCTGTGTAACATAAAACCCATTATTTCAGGTCCCTGCAGCTCCTTTAAGTTGTTTTATTATTGTCAAACTCTTGTCCAAAAAAACGTCTGCTTGTCAGTGCGTCACAAACACCTCATTTGACCTCTTCTCTAAAATAAGGTATCCATTCTGTTCCCCCGCTTCCCCCGCTTCCCCCGCTTAGATGGCATCTGCAGTACAAAGACAACAAACATTTTCCTTCAAAGGCTCGTGTTCTCATTGATCTGGCTTTGCTTGCTTTTTCTCTGTGCAGATGTTGAACACGGGTGGTGGTCAGCTTGAAAGCCAAGAACTCAATGATCTTCAAAGCATCTCCAAAGATCAGAGAGGAGGGGGCGGTCAGGGTTTTTATTCATGAACGGCGCTCGCAGATGAGAACGAGCTTCAGATTTGTTCGGACATGCAGAGCTGTTGTTTGATTCGCCTCACATGTTGCCGCGGCTTTTAAAACACAATTCAAGGAGAAACACACACAACCTGTATTTAGAAGCGGTGTCTTCAAACGAGCCATCAGGACCTCTGTACGGTTGTGATGTCACAACCGTATAGTCGTCGCCCTTGGCCACGCCCCCAGCACAGCTGTGGTTGCATAAACATTGGCAGAGCTAATGCAGAGTGGTGCCTGCTTAGGCCTGTGAGAGCTAACCAATAATGTGTTTTTTGAACATTAAAGCATGTAATCATCTTGTAGACATTCAAAATAAAAGTATGAACCTGAAAATCAGCATAATATGTGACCTTTAATTTGGTAAATTACATAATTGGGGCACTTGCAAAAATACTGTGACTCAATATGCACTCTACTGACTGCCTTTCGAGGTGCTGAAAGGATTTTGACACAGTTTACCATGTCACCTTATGTGACTCTGCAGTATGAGTTAATGAGTGCCGGGGTTGCTGACTCTTCCTCTTCATTCCTCATTTTGTTAAAGTGAGCCCCAGGGTTCTATTCCAGGACCATTAGAATTTTCAATATAAGTATATGATCTTTGTGTTACTCACTAAATGCAAAGTAGTGTATTTTAATCTTGGGGATACTGTTATCCATGTCAACAAGAGCTTATTACAAATGTACATACATTCTAAAGGATCTGGACGTAGGACTGTTGATCAATGTATTGGCTTCTTAATTTGTTTTTTAACCATATTTCAAATAGTTTGGAATCTCATCCCTGCTTATCCATCTTCACTAGATCTTTTTTAATGCTCTTTTGAAGCGTATGACAGTTGTCTTAGTCTAATTAAAGGCAAAGGAGACTATGAGTCTGACTTTGTGCGTTTCTCTCTACCTGTAGAAACCTCAGCTGGATTTCCATGACTTCGGTCTGTCCGTCTGTGCAGAAAGATGAAACGACAGCAGGAAGAGAAAGAGACAAAGGGGCTCCTGAATTATATCCCTTTTTAATGTCTCAGATTAGATGTTAAACAGAGGACACATTATTGCTGTGGGCATAGATACAGAGTCGGATAAGACCTTCTTCATATCCTGCTCGGCATGCATTATTCAATCTCTCCATGTGTTTCAGCTAATGTCATTAAATCAGAAGTTCCATTTGCAGAAAAAAGTGCAGCCACACGCAAAAACTTCTCCTCCCCAATTAAATCTGACAGTTGTTTTAACGAATAACTTCCTGTTGTGGCGACGATGACGACGAGGCAGACCTGAAATGAGGTAGAGGTAGTTAAACAAGCCCTGCCACTTGTGCCTGTGATCCGAAATCTGTTTGGACAGTGCTGGCTGTTTCATCTACTTTCTTTCATCGCCTATTTTACTCTCATCTATATTTATCTTGCCAAGCTAGCAGGCAGTGGATGACAGCATGACAGTGTGCCAACCGAGCGGATACTCGACTGGCATGCTGTCAGAACGCGTGCAACACCTACGTACACCTTGATCTAATCCGCCTCGGGTTTAAAATAGCTCTGCTTTACCTGCATAATTTATACAAGTTTAATGCTGTTCTGATGTAGCGCCGAGACTGCATTTCAGTCGACTCAGGAGTCCTGGTGCAGAGATTGTTTGCCCTTATCGACAAATCGTAGCAATAATCGTTAAGATTCTTGCTTATAGGTACAAACATCCTCCTCAAATGGAAGCAGTTTTTTTGTGGATTTGATATAAGAGGCTTGAAGGATGATATTAATTGCAGCCTTTTGGTGTTTTGCTAATTTTAAACCCCCGCATGCAGAGAATCTAATGAGTATCCTGCAGTATGGGTACCTCCTCCCTTTATACAAGACATCAAGGACCAAAACAAGACTTAATTATCCCAGCTTTTTTTACATCTTTGTTTTCTGCTTGCTTTTCAAGAGTCTGTTATTACTCTATAAATAGCAGTTGTAGTGTAATTTCAAATTAAAGCGCCCCTCTGATAAGGCCATGCACAGTTTTATTCAAAGCCAGAGAGCTCTTTGAATACACTATTAAAATGTTAATTTGCCAGCATGATACTCTGCGTGCACTATGATGCTATGAAAAAAACTTTGATGTGGACACGCAGTCACTTTCCTTTTCCATAATCACAACTGATCTGATTATATTGTGAAGAGCCGGGCTTGATCCATGACCGGCACCGTCCACAGTGGCAGGAAAAGGCTTCATTAGCATGAAGCTCTGCGTGAGTGGGACTTGTCGCTGCTCTGACGCCTGGCCAGCTGTCGGCAGCAGCAGCGGTCACAGCTCTGTGAACCTCAGTGAAGAGGCATCTGACGGCCTGATAAATGGAATGAGAATATGGGGGGCGGCTCAGTGAATGAGCAGATATGAAAGCCATCCGTCTGCGTCTGACTGATGGGAGATTTAACGATTCAGTCGTCTATAGTACCCCGAGACTAAATTACTGTTTCTAATGAGAAGCTTTGAATGAGTGAATGAGTGAATGAATGTCAGCCTGATTACTTTTTGAAATGTTTGATTCATTTTTTCCAAGCAGGGAAATATGAAGAACATATGACGCCACACGAAGAACACAGGCGGTCAGTTATCCGTCGCTCACAGATCAGGAACAACTTACATACAGAGCTACTGCAAATGGATGCCCGTGGGCTCGGCAAATTGAAAAGGCATTGCTACAATCTACAGCTCGCAGCCTATAAGTTGGCTGCAGATAAATTGCGTCGCTGCTGTTCATCCTCTCTGCAGAGGGATGGGGGGTAGATGCAGCTGGAAGGCTCTTATGGGCAATTTGTCGTTTATAGACCCAGCTGTTCTGCTATGCTACGGTTGAAGAGCTCGATGCCTTTCTGGGCCGTAAAAAGGATGCCAAACAGGTATATAAGCTGTATGCAAACCCTAAAGATTGATGAATCAATATTTGATATAAATAATAACATAAATGCCTAAAGGACGGTTCTCACTCCCAACGAGTCAAATACAGCAGTCTCGTCAGCTGCCCCACGTGTCTAAGTTTGACACTGTAGTTACCCCTCTTGCCTCATTTCTGGATGCTCCCTCCTACGTAGTGCAGCACTATTGGGTAACAGTGGGTCATATGCAGGACCTTCCCCTGGAAGACCAGATCTCCTGTATTTCTCCAGATTCATGACATGTTTTCACACATGATTCCCCAGCCTGTTTCTGGCACTGTCCACTGTTCTGTTGAGCCTCGTCCTCGCCATCGAGTGAGAGACGCACAGAGAAGAAGAGAAGAAGGAAAAAAAGAATTGGGTAAATTGCAGATCCTAAAGAGAAGAAATGGGGCGTGCATGTCGGACTATGTGTCGTACCTTGTTCCGTTACTCACTGGGGTCCCACCACGTCAATCATCATCCTCTCTGAAAGTATGAATGAAAAGTAAAGAATTGTACTCTCTACTAGAGATTCATTTAAGTTCACACCAGTGGGGCAAATTATTCTGCATGATTCAAAACAAAACATATATATTCTGACACATTGAAGATAACCTGTGTCTTTTTCCTAACTATATAACATATAAAATGCACATATTACTTTGTCGTTCTCATTCTTTAAAGTCAACAGAATGCAGGAAACAAAGTCTGTAAATGTTTGGCAAGTACCAAGGTAGTGGCATGACCGTTATTTTAGCACAAGGCAAGATATTGTCCTAAACCTAACAAAGTAGTGTTAGTGCCTAAACCTAACCAAACTGTGACCATTTCACAACATGTTTGTCAGCAAGCTTTATTTATACTATGTTGAAAGTTGAACCAGATTGGACTCTTTTGGGAGAAGTAAGTTAAGCTAAACGGATGCTGGCTGTGGCTTCATATTTAGCACACAAATATGAGAGATGTGTCTTGGCAGGAAAGATGTGAATAAGCCTATCGTGGAAACTGTTGATTAATTACATTAAATTCAGCGGGTGGCCAAACAACTCCGAATGAATGATGATGCCGCTTATCTGCCGGGGGAGTATTGTCTGCTAACACGTTACGGGGTGATAATGTCAGTGTTGTGTTTACAGCTTGTTCCCCTGCCTCCGAGTGGTGAAAAAGTTCACCGATATTTTCCTGCCTTTTTTAAATCCAGAGCGCTTCTGATTTGGCAAACTGTCACACACCAGGATGAGAGAGGCACCAAGCTGCTTTAATTCATCCTCTGGCATGAATCGCTCTATAAATCAGCCAAATCTCTCTCACACACACTCACTCACTGCAGATCTGCCTATGTTCCATCACTTCATTAAGCTGGCATAGTAGATTTAGTGGCAAACTTCCCCCCGCCGCTGTGCAGGGCTCCCGCTGAAGGGAACCCTGCAGCTAGATTGTTGCTACAGGTTATTTTCATCAGTTCCTCCATCCTGCTTGTGTTTATTAATAACGTAGGAGACAAACAGTCGCTACCAAGTCTCTTCGGAGGGTCTAAATTTGTCAAGAGCGTATGAGAAGTTTTCTTCGAGCAGGAATAAGAGCCGGATGAAAGCGCGAACGGGCTTGTCAAAGCGGTGACAAAGAGGCAGAATCCGCCGTCGTCAGTTAATTTAGGGTGAGGAATCCACAGGTGGTCAAATCATCCACGCCGCACAGCAAAACAACACTCATTTGTTCCATGCTGGCATTTCTCATCAGTACAAAATGTGTCGTTGGACTTTTTTTCCTAACAGAAAGCACATTATATATAGTATTTATCATTGCAGCTTTAATTATGTTAACGCGATTACTGAGAATGCTGGAACAGGCAATATATTCTTAGCTGACTTTAGCATTTACATGCATTTTAATGCTGCTGAACAGGCCCAGCAGGATGACTCACGTCACTCTGATGTTACATTCTTTACATTTCTGAGCTGCTCTGTATCACCAGTAGGTCATTTAAGTCTTCTAACCGGAGCTCATTTGTTGTGAATTTTGTGTGTTTTTATGATTTATCACTTCTGTTTTATTGTTTTTTCTTATGCTGCACTGAAACAATTTTTATGTTGAATTTACTCAATTTTATCATGTGAAGTGGTTGCATGAAATAAATTGATCTAAAACCAGATATTTATTTCAAGCCGAATGCTCTTAGACTTTTTTAAGTTGAGTGTACTGTCGACTTTTTTGATAATTTACTTCGGTTTTGTCCTGGAAGTCAGTCGCTATCTTATGTTGGCATTTCCAAACTAATGTTTAGCTACTGTTACTCTCTGTAAGCGGAGCGGAGAGAGGCACTCAAGAGCATGCATGAAGTCACTGACAATACATCCACAGTCCAGCAGCGTTAAACAACTCGAACACATCGTCCACAGGCTCTTAGAGACAAACAAGATAGAGCGGAAGGTCTCACATTTTACTTCACAACACGTGGTCACATGTTGCATAGAGCTCCTTTAAGCTAGTATTGTGAGTAGCATTTATTCAGTGTTTTTGTATTCAGTATACTAGAATGTACATGTACATTCAGATCCATTAGATTTTTGAATGTCTATGTAGTAAACTTTTGAGATTGTACTAGTGTCTTAATTGAGCACTTTGTGACCTCGCTCTTTGAAAGGCGCTATGTTTCATAAAAGATGAATGTCAGGGCACGTATCCAGAAGACAAAATAATATGTTTAATGCAAACAGCAAAACCATGGAAATAAATCATTTAGTGACAGTGGGGCAGCAGATTTACAATATTATGGTTAAACCAACTGATAATCTAATTGTGCACTTTACAGTCCAGACATAGATAATTAATGTCGGACAAAATATATTCATTTATTTTGTTTTCATGGGTGATATCAAGTACTATCATCTATTTGCATTCTAAACCTACAGCTGCAAAGCTAGCTCTTAATCTGCACTGCCTTAATGAGTTTCATCATATTTTATCTTCATTGTGGTAATTATTATTAGTGGTTTCAATAGAGATGCTAATTTGGAAGCTTTTGTAACGGCACAAAGATCTCGATTGAACAACCATTTGAGGACCTTTGATGTGCAAATACTCAACTTTTCAAGTAAAGCATGAAGAGATGCTGGCAGCTTCTTCATTTCTATCCCTCAGTTTTTGAATAAACAAGTAACACATCTGTAAATGCTGCACCCACATGTCATAATAACCTGTGACGTAATCTTTGGTTAAATGTCGTTCTCACAGAGCTCGTGCCGCCGTAAGTGGCTTGTTATTAAAGAGCGCAGGTGGGGTATTTGTTTTTGCTGATTCCTGCCGCACAGGAGCTTATGTGCTCAGCGATGCCTTTATGTTGGATGTTACGCACGATATGTTATTTTTGGACTCGAGGCTTATTGTCGGGAGAAATTAAATGCAATAGGAGACCTGTGGGAACCAGAGGGCTGGAAGCCAAGTTTTGAAGTCAGTGATGAGATATTTCAAGGAGTGCAATTTTTAGAGTGCAGTGTTCCCTGTCATTTGATTTGGTGTGTTTATTAGCGGATACAAAGACGGACGTCTAGTTCAGAGCATCTAAGAATACCTGAGAAATGATTTTCTGTCTGTCGCTGAGTCTTTTAAAATTCCCTAATGAAGAAATGACAGGAAACTGGATTCCATGTCTTGAGATATGGGATGGATTTGACTTTATGACTTCTCACTAGCTCGGGGATTCTCAGGCAAAGCCCTTAGCAGGCGCTCGGTCCCATCCAGTACAGCTGAGGGTGACCCGGCTGTCACCTTCAGATCCCCTCTTGTTCTGAGTCCCTGTTACCTTTTAAGGTCTCCAAAAGCTTTTACTAGCGTCCCCTTTTTTGCCGAAACACATCACTGACAAGAATTCTGTTCATTCTTGCTCTTAGCGGGCTATTTCTTTTTGTTATAAATAGTATAAAGGAGAATGTTCAGTTCAGCTTTCCAAAGGTTTTCACTGCCACATTGGGAGATTTAAATCCCTAACTGGTGTAACAGTAGATAGGACAGCTGGTTGTCGGAAAGAAGAGGGAAGCTTTCCATTAAAATATGGAGCTAACTGAACAGTATATTTGAGGCTGTTTTCAGGACACTATTCTCCAGTATTTTGCAGATTTTGGTTCATTTAAAATAAGTGTGCTTCTGACACAAATCTTTGAATAACAGTGTGCATAATGACTCCCAAAAGGTAGCCATATTCATTTTTATTCAGGTCATCACAGCTCATCTCCAACCTGGCTGAAATGTTCAGCGCTGCCATAAAACACCTCATTTGTACTGCACTCTGCTCAGCTTGGGGAAAAAAAACAAAAAAAAACAGGTTGGCACAGTTAAGGGACCCAAATCACAGAAATAATTCATCAGGATTTCTCACCCACTACATTTTACATCTGATCCACACCCATTTCGAATGATAGTACAGCTTGCCCATTAAATTTGAAAAAACAGTTGGCTTGTCCCCCCGACAAAGTGTAAATTCTTAGTTTAAGATGTAGAGGTTTCCCCTGTTTTCCAGTCTTTAAGCGAGGCTAGCTGTGGCTTTATATTTAGCACACAGGCACGACCAAAATGTGTCTCGTCCCATCTCGTCAAATACGGCTGCTTTGTCAAATAGCCATGGCTTGGTTGGGTTTAGGCACAACAACTATGTGGAAATAGGAAATATCATTCTTTTTGTTTAAATAACTACGCTCTGACTCGACTCGTAACTTACAGTAATATGAATTACATCAGTGACGTCAACTCGAGTCTCTGGAGGTAAGGTCCAGTGTCTGACCCATCCAACCACTCTGTCCATCCCCGGCTCATTCTCATATTACTGCGTGAAAGGGGCTGCTTCAAGAAGTGACACTACAGTGGTAACTACAATAAAAAAAATGTGAAGTGTTGACTCATTGTGTATCAATGTTCTTATTAAACTCTTCAGCGTATTTTACAAAATGACAACCTTCTACGTTCTTTCCATCTTTATCTTGTCAGGGTGAAATCATAGAACGCCGAAAATGAAACCAGGCCTCAATCTACTCATATACTTGCTCTGACATGTAGAAACTTTTTATCACATCACAAACACTCCCTACATGCTCAAACAGGGAAGTCTCTATATTTAGCGCGCTAACTTGGTAACAGTCTGTGTCCTGCTGCGGGGCGTCTTTCAAACCGATTCTTCGCTTTGTGAGCGTGCCCGCTTCAAAGGGAGATACACCTTCCTGTGCAGCGGCACGTCTTGCTTTGGTCATTCACAACACCCCGCTGCAGTAACAATGAGCCGCCGTGTGCAGGAGTTTGGATCAGAGAACTTGGAGGATTCTCGCTCCTTCTCTGGGTTTCTCTTCGCAGCATTCTTCCCCTCTGCTGGAGATTCGCCGCAGAACTCAAAATATGAAGGAAATGAAAGGACAGAATTGAAAACACAGTGTGTGTCGCAAATAATGGATTCATTCAATCATGAAAATGTTCACACAAATGGATTATATACAGGTTGCAGAGATTATCCTGCCCACCTCTGATGTGTCACTAACAATGTGCCCCAGACGATCAGAAATATTAGTAGTGTTGTACAGAATTTTTTATATACTGTAGTGAATATGAACAACGACGAAGAACCTGTTGTTTGCAACTCCTCACCTGACAGCTCACTGTGGCTGTTACTTGTTGTAAAATTACTACCTGCAATATTTGACCGATCCACGGAGAAATACAGTACATGGTAAAAAAGTAAAGTAAAAAAGTGCTTGATGATTACATGAAATTAAAGCGGATGGCAGCATTTCATATCTTCAATCAAGAAGTACAGTGCAGTATCTGCAGGTGCCGTTTTCTCCATGTGATTTGCCCATTAAAGGCTTTTAATGTGAAACAAGATCGATGGGAAATTGGAATTAGCGGTAATTTAACACAGCAGATCGCAAGTCAGATGATACCCCTGGGGAGGTTTTCACTGAAATCTATTTTTAACTCTCCAAAGTCTGGAGTAAGTCTCGATCAGTCAACCTGCCGTTGTGCAAATGAAGAGGGTACAATCATTTAGTCAGGACACGGTCCACAGGTCCATCATAGAGGAACATGACTCCTGTGACCACTCAGAGGTCCAAAGGTGAAAAAAGCAGTGACGTTTGTTTGCGCACCAAAAAATGTAAAGAAAGAAATGACTGTGTTCTAATTCAACATATTTAACTTGTCAGTTCGCTCTAAAGTATTTCTTCTTTTGTCTCTTTACAGTCAACATCTGGATAATGAGAGGGTTGTCAGGTAAGCACATCCGTCCATCCATCCATCCATCCATCCATCCATCCATCCATCCATCCATCCATCCATCCATCAACACATAATAAGATGAAACCATATCACTCTCTGTGAAAAACTCATTATTGCAGAAAAATAGCAACAACAAGAAACAGCAGAGAAAGTGAAGGTTGTGCTATTGAGACATATTGAAACTGACATTTAGACTATTCCAATAACGTGGTGGGTAAAAATGAAACTCGTGATGGTAAGTATGAAAAATATAGATGCATAATATATATTACGGCTTCATGACTGAACATAATGAGAAAAAGGAAAATGTCAAAAAATGCTTGCGGTAAGCTTAAACAGCTCATAAATAAAACTAAGAATACAAGCCAAACAACCGGGAACATCCATCTTTGTCATGTTTCATTCGAGTCACTATATCTGAGGCAACACACACCACGCAGGGTACATGACCTATAAATGCTCTGCTCTTTTCCTCTGCGTGTCCTCTCAGCCGCTGACAGTTTCAACATAGAGCCCACTCCCTCCCGGCCCAAGAAACCCTGCAATGAGTCCCGTCTGCAGTGGGAGGTGGAGGTCTGTGGAGAGGACTTCAAGCGGGACATGGGTCACATAGATCCACAGAACTGGTGTAACCTCACACACTTTATCAGGTATGACCATATCTATATGAACTGAGACTAAATACATCAGCTTTGTAAATGTTAATGATCCAGGCGGAAGGAACAGGCCTGGTGGAGATAGATCAGGAGGTTTTAACAGGAAAATACAGTCAGAACTGCAGTGGGACATATTGCTTGATAACAAAACATCTTGGTTCATTTTAGGTGACAAGACATCTTGGTTAGTTTTAGGAAAACACTGTGGTTTGGGTTGAAGTGAGTATGTTACCTAGGTAAGATAATTCAGCTGACTTTTGGTTTCACATAGAACATGAAGAACGCTCGCCTGGGTGAAATTGCTGTTTATTTTACCCATCCATTCAGCCTGTCCGTCCTCCTATGCGGACTTTGTGGCTCTTATACTACTCCACCTGACTTCCTCATTTGCTGTTGTAATAATAACGATGGCCACTAGAGGTCCTAACAATAAACGGACCATGGGCCGTAATAAACTGCTTGCGGAGTCAACCTATAGGGTTGTTTTCTGTTGAAGATGCCCTGTTGTCAGCCAGGATAGGTCACTGGGCCATATATAGCACAGTATTTAGTTTTTAAAGGTTGAGTGTACAATGAATTGAAAGTAAAAGTTGGTCTGGGATGCTCATGTCTCCTCTACTTGTTTTCTGTAAAGTCACATAAGGTGGTCCAGGTGGTGCTCATGTAATCACGAGGCAAAGATAAAACTGCAACACCTTGATGTTAAACCGCAGAGTAAATATGTTGAAAACTGATGCAAATCTTTGCAGACGAACCTTCTGGATATAAAGATAAAACTACTTACAGCTCAGTGTTTTATGCCTTGTTGTTTACGTTTTGGAAGTTGTGCATCTCTGTATGGTTCCTGTTGGCGCTGTGCAGACAGCATCACCTGGTTCACTGCTGATCCTAAAGAAAAAGTCTGAAGCTCCAAAGTTACACGTCCGTGACAAATCAGTGGGTGGATAACGATGGTAGGTATCGGTTCGGAGCATAAGATCTGTTTGTATCTGAATAATGTCTTTAAATTCATTTATACCCCTACTACATCCTGCATAGGTATGCATTTATCTTCATCACATGTAGCAGAGGCATTCATTTAGACACACACCCCCACACACAGCATCAGCTCAGCTGTAATTGCATTCTGAGGCATTTATCAGTGCCTAACCTAATTTTATATGTTGTCCAAATGGATTATCAGCAGCATCGTACACTCTTCTTTGTGTCCTTGAGGGGATTTCAACAACAGCAAGCACCGTTTGGCTGGTTTCTCGAAGTATTTGCTGGTGTTCTTTGCCATTAAATGATTTCCTTATTATTCAGACTCCAACAGAGAGAAGCATCCTTTCCCCTTAAGAGGGAGCTCATAAATTAGGTAATCAGGGAACTACGCTGGAGGCAGCTTTTACGAGGTGATACAGACAAGATTTGTCATTTTGTACAACCAGAAGAAAGGCGTGAAGGATAGAAGACATCTGGATGTCTGGATTTGTTATCTTTAATAGTCCTCTTCTCTGAAGTATAGTTGTCTTCCTGTCTGAGTGCTCTATATTTGTAGTTTTACTAGTTGTCAGTCCCTCACATAGATCGCTATGAAGACTGTAATCCATCTCAGCCTCCTGCAGCTGGTTGGATGTCTGTGGGAGAGCACAGTTGGAGGTTTGCTTCTCAAAACCAGAGCTGTGTCTGAGCCCTGACCACCCATCTCTTTCGATCTTTATCCAGATTTTAACCTCATTCCGTCCGCTCACCTTTGGCCTCTCACGTTTTTTTCTTTAACAGCGCAGCCAGAAGGCGAGCGGGGAGAGAGCCGTGAGACTGCTGTCTTGTGCAATAACGTTCTCGTGGGAGATTCAAATCAACGTCAAAATAATGATTGAGTCACAGATTTTTGGGAAAAATTCAGAGATTCTGAGAACCAGCAGACTGATCCGTCAGGACTTTTTTACTAATGTTTCTTTCCAGGAAAGTCTGTCAGAGCCTCCTGCTGTTTTCCAGTAACAGTGTTTTACACATACAGAGTTTTGCACATTCACAAACAGATTTATTTCGGTGATTATGAGAAAGGTGAAATGTAAGATTAAGTTAAGCCTTTGAGAAAGAATTAACCACATCAAGACAATTATCAACCCATTGCAGTTTTCCTTTAGCTTTATTGAGCATTTTAGCATCTTTCAGCTCATTGTTTCTGATCGTCTGAATCGCAATTTAACTGTTTTGATTCACTCTCAGTGCTCTCACAGGGTTGTTCTCCCGCTGATGTTTGTCGTTGCGGCTCTTTACGGTGAAAAGCTCGAATTGTCCTGTTTTAAATGACAGACAATTAGGGACAAGCTGGTTATCATAGTGGAAGAGTCGGGAGCTAAAGAATCTGACGTTTCCAACAGGAGATGGTGGAGACCAAAAACTGAGCTAAAAGAGTGAATTTTGGACTAACATCCATCAGTTGGACACACTCCAAATGAGTGTTGTGTTAATTGTAGAGACTACTTCCCCAGAGTGGCCCAACAAACAGTTAAATGCAGATTTAGCTATAAAAAATGAAATATGAATGGAATTTTTTTTAGCTCTGTGAGAAAGGAGGTATTAAAAAAAGATTGCCAGTCCTCCTACTACTTTCAGCCATCCCTCTCCTTCGGTTCTTTTCTCTCATAATAGAATAGAGAGGCAGCCAAAATAAATAAGTCCTTCAGAAGCACATCAAAACAGCTGCCAGTGATTTTCAAGTACACATTAAACACAGACCTGAATTTATGTTCTGTCTCTGAATATGTAGCCGGTACAACTGTGTTGTCTGTTCCACCGTGACTCTATAGAAGTCTCTGTTCCACCGTGACTCTATAGAAGTCTGTCAGGTTTTTACACTATAGAGCTGAAGCCACAAGCCATTTGTGTTAAAATTCATTAAAAAAATAAAAGTCCAAGGTCTTTTCTGATTTTTGACTCGCTGGGTCTGAAGTCATTAAATTCATGTCAGGATTCTTCCGACTGGAGTCCAGATGATTTGTCTGATGTCGAACAGTTCTGCACTACGTGTCACAACCCTGTAGGGTGAGGTGGATTTCACTATGTGACTTCATAAAAGGAAAACTTATTCAAACCTGCCGAAAATGACAAAAATGAAAATGAACTAGATTGATCCTGACGATGGGTAGATGATAGATAAACTGAAGATAGGTGAAACCGTTTCAGGCGGTGTGATCGTGTGTTTCTGAGCAGCTGTGATGTTGGACTTTCAGGACTGTTGGACTTTCACTTTGAGAAGTGCAGAGTTGTGTCTTCTTTCTTTCTTCCCTGCTGCTTTAAAGGAAACAGCATAACACAAGACTGTCCCACCAGGCCTATAAATAGTTCGATCCTTTCAAGTGCTGTTTTGGTCTACCTGAAGAGCAGGAAGGGTGGTGTAGTGTCCGGACTCTGTTTTCCACATTTCGCTCATACTCTGCTTCTGCATTAGCAGTGCGGCTCATTTAAAACGGAAGGATATGGAGAGGGATTTTTTAAAGGATCTTAATGAAAATCTGGTCCGCCAGCGATGCCTGACAAAACAAACGTGACTGACGGATGAAAGATCAGAAGACACGAGAATAAAGAGTGTTTCATGTAGTGGCATTTACAGCGTGACTTGCTTTTCAAGGAACTCTGCCAGCATGAGGCCACATTTTCATGAGAGAAATGATTCCCGTGGGTGTTTGGTGTTCAAAATGAATTTACATAAAGCAAGAGTGGATGATACACTGCAAAAACTCAAAATCTTACCAAGTATACTCATCTGAATTATGATTAAACATCTATCTACATTTAATATAAGACACAATCACCTAAAAAAAAAAATAGCATTTCAGTGGCAATTTTATCGTTTGTTTTTGTACTTATTACAAGCAAAAAACACCTTGTTTTCATCATTTCTAAAACTTATTTTGAAGTGGCATTTTTTCCAGTGCACATGGACTTTCTCAGCAGCAGTTTACTCTGGAGCCTGGGAGAAGGTGATAAGAAGGCGAGAGGGAGAGGAAGGGAAAGAGCCAGAGAGTGGTGAGAAGGCTCTAGCTCGGAGAGCGAGGGGCCTCATGTTTAAACAAGCAGTGACCCCTGCAAAGCTTCCTCCATTTGACAAATGAGCCGTGCCTCTCTGCAGTGATAGCTGCTGGCCAAACACCCAGCCAGCGGGACTGTTATTGTTCGAAATGAGTCTGTTGGAGCTTGTTGGTACACATAATAAAGGGTAAAGAGACACCACTAAGACACTCTCTGTGTGTGTGTGTGTGTGTGTGTGTGTGTGAATTTACACTTCGTTCAGTCATTTACCTTTAATAACATTTTGATTCTCTGCCCTGAGCGGTTTACAGCTCCGCGAGCAGCACCTTAATGTTATCACACAACAGCAGTTGTGTTGGTCTGTCTTGAACATTTAATATTCCCTGTCTGGAATTACAGTCAGTCCCTGTACAGACCAGGTGCTGCTCTAAAGTCATCAGAGCTTTTCCCTACTGCTGCTAATGACGACTAATGGACAATTTAGATGAGCAAGCGCCATTTTGAGTGTGTTATGTGGTCCACACGACTGGCGGGAGACTGGCGGGAGCCAGGCAGCCATGGAGGGAGAGGACGGCTAATGGTTTAAATAACTTGACTTGACAATGCTGTGCATATGGTGTGGTTATGCTTATGGATAAAAACTGCTTGGTTAGAGCGAGAAAAAGATCATGTTTGGGCTTGAAATATCTGGTTTGGTCGCTTCAAACATGGCTGGAAATTGTCCCGAGGTCTCTCGTGGTTCCAAGTTAACAAATGTTGAAACACAGACTTGAACAGCGGTCACTGGCATGGCAGCCTTCCTTAATGTAACTCCAACACGGTCCCAGTCTGGATAGAAACATCTAATGTGAACATGTTTTGTAGATGTGTCAATATGACACGTACAAATGTGAAGGCGTCAGTGGTTTGCGGAAATGTTTACTGCTTAACAGTGTAGCAGCTAGGTATTAGCTGTGAACTAGCTAGCAACAAATGAACTGTCCACGTCTGTGGGAGCATTTCCGTGTGTGTGTTCAGCCTCTGACCGATCACAGAACTCACCCGTATCTCCAGTTCTTTGCGTTTTTTTCAGCCCCAGTCTTTCTCTCTTTTCCACCTCGCCTCTGTCCGTTCATGTGGCGGATTTATAAAGCCTGGGATACAAGTTGGAACATAAGGTGCTTTTGCATCCAGCTCTCTGCTTGTGTATGTTGAATTTGTGCCGAAGAACAGTAAAACGGAAAATTCACAAATGAGTTCTTGCACTTGAAAGTGGAGGTGGAAAACTGTATAGATAAAAGCAAAATGTGGCAATGCATTCAATTTCACATCTAATCCTACATTACCCTGACTTTGTTTACAGTCATGCCACCTCTAAAAATCGGCCCACGTTCTCTCTGACAACACAGAGTCAAGTCTCCGTAGTGACTTAAAAATACTTTGGAGGACAGCAGAAAATGAAGCGTCAAAAAGAGAGACTCAGCAGCATCAATATTAAGTTCCAACTTTTGGCATCAATGCAGTTACTCAATGAGTTACATGAAGAATGAAGAGAACATGGATATTACAGTGTGTATAGTCTTGATTAACAGCAGCAGCATAATTCCAGTGTTTTCTTCCATTAGGTTGAAGGCCAAAGTGAGACATTTTGAAGGATTTGCTTTTGCTTTCTTGCATAGAGTGAAAGATTGATACGATTCTCCTGTTTGAACAGACAGCCGCTGGATGGCTTATAAAGGGCAAAACAGAGTGCCTTGCTCTGTTTAAAGAGAATTCAATCTGCCACCTAGCACCTTCAATAGCTCACTAATTAACATGGAATATATGGCTTGTTTAATCTGCACAAAAGCCTAAATGTCAAAATGACAATTTCTGGTGTTGCATGCTTCAACTATTTCTTTGCCGGGAGCGTGAGAGTCATTAGAGGCTTCACATTTACGTCTCAGCGGGAAAGTGAATAACTGTATTTCTGAAAATGTTGAACTATTATAAGTTCTCGCTTAACATTTATATTTAGTATTGCTCATATGAAACAAAATGTAACAAAATTTACTCGTTGGCAGAGTCGTTAGACCCAGGAGACAAACAAACAACTGAAAGATAGGAGCAGCCTTTCATACATGCATACATGCACACATGTGAGTCTCTTCTGTGATGCAGATGTAGAATAGATGCCATTCAAATATCCACCAGTCATGGGATCCATCTTCTATAAAAGGTTTAACTGGAGCTGCATCAGATAACCACATCTATAGGCGGACAGTTTTCCAGCCATTAAACGGATGTGTCGTCTGTGTTAAGTTGTCTTCCAGAGCGATAAAACCCCAGATTGGTTCTATCAGTGTGGGTTTCAGTGGAAGCTTCGATGTCTCAGGGGTCTGAGTTATGGAAAAACATTCCGAGGAAAAACATTTTCTTCTTGTGTGCTCAAATGAGATATTAAAGACTGGCTTTATGAGCGTTAGTGCAAAGCTATCTGTATACCCAGAAACCCTATTATGTGTGCATGTATGTGCAAATCTGCTCTTTGTATGCATCATGTAGATACACCGTATATGAGTTTGTGAGTGTGGTTACTTTATGTCAACCGTGAATCAACCGCGAACCTGGTCAAGCTTTTTTTTTATCCTCTGAGCTGATTATTGTGTGGGTGGTGTAAGCTGCGGTGTGTTACATCTGGAAAATAACTTAAAAATCTCTCTTATTCCCTCCAGCCCTGCATGCTATGTTTTGATCGCTTCTGCCCGAAAGCACCGACACATATATTTTTTATTTCTCCTTCCGTCCTTTCATATTCTTCAGCACCTAAGTATTCTCTCTGCTGCCGATTTCTCATTTCAGCAGTGGCATACACCGTTTGATCTGTTGGTGTGCACTGAAAAATCCTTACTCAGCTTACGATTTGTTTGATCGAAAAACACCATTAACTTGGAGCCCTTAAAATATGAAGTCGATGGCCTATAATAAGATTGCTTTCTCATATTCCCTACATCTTTACACATTCATCTAAATAGTGCTTAACTTTCTCAAGAGTCATTCAGTTTCCACATGAATATGAGCTTCCGCTGGTTTTATAATAAACTACTGCCGAGTTCAGATTCGACAGGAAGCTTTTCTCAGCAAAACACTTTTCTTATCACTGGGGTGTGGCCTTTTTGTCCTCTATTCCCAGCACTATATCTCTATATACAGCATCCACACAATATAGATATACATCCCTTACAGACAGCATGGTTTATATGAGTTGCAGCACTTTAGATAGATAGATACATAACTTTATTAATCCCAGAGGGGGTTTAGGCCCTTTAGCAAAGGGCTTCAAGACAATGGCTACAGCTTGACGTCAGAGCCTCAGTTAAATGTTCTGGTTGAAACAGTCTAATGTATTAGATGTTTTGTTTCTGGTGCCAGTTGCTGTATTCTATTCTAAGTTAGAGACTGATGTCAACACTGATGTTAACATGTTCATTTTTTATTAGTTATAAAACAAAGCAGCAATAAAGCCTGACTGTCTGATCAGTGGATGTTTTGTAGGTGGTAACTTAATTAATCTAAATTCTGGTTGTGTGTGTTTAAGTATGAGTATAAAAACTTTAAGGTGCAATACGTAAGAATTGGCCACCTTGAATTTATACTCCCAACAGCTGGGGGCAGCACATCATTGCAATAACTGCAAACTGATGCTAACTCAATTCTTTTTATACATCCATGACTGTAGCTACTGTTAGCTTGTCTATCAGGGGGGAGTGTTGGTGTTTTGCATCGCTAGCACAGGAACTTTGAACCCCTGGGAGAAAGAGGCTTTTGGGCCAGGCTAGCTGGTTAGCATGCTAACTTCAGAAGATATGTCTTACACAACACATGGACATCTTTGAACTAAAATTCTTACATATTGCACCTTGAAACCTAGAATTACAAATTCAAAGTAAGGTAGTATAGGACAACTGTATACAACACTATTTGACATTAAGTCTTTATTGTCTTAAAAACTACCATTATTGTTGTGATTATAATTTTGAGAATTGTTTGTCATTATCATAATATAGCATTTTAGAGGGAGGAAATAAGCAATAAATAAAACACTCTATTAAAAACTCTGATGGTTATAAACAAGGACATCCGCTTGTGTTGAAAAGTGGTGGGGATTTAAAAGATAATGTAAAAAAAACGTCAGGCGATGTGATGGGTAGATCTGACGAGTTGTGATGTAATTACAGTATGGATATGTCAAATTACATATGCAGTTGTTTTTTCCCGCACATGTTGTAGGCAGTATAGGCTGCTATACATGTTAGGTCCAGGGTTAAAATTTGGTCATATTTCACATCAGAATCAGCAGCAGGCGACTTTCAACTGCAGATGCTGATTGAAACCAAAGGATTTGATCTTATTCGTTAACTAACAGTCTTGGTGCCAGGTAATTTTTTCAAGTGCTGGAAACAGGCTTGAAAGAGTAGGTAAATTAGCTTCAGCTGTAGTCGCTGTGGTTTGTTTTTCTCACCTTCGCTTTATACGCCGTTACAATTTTACATTTTGTTGTTTTTAAGATACAAATTGAATTGTATACTTTATATTATATCTATTATTATATGGTAAAAAATATGTTCAAGCAGATTCTGCTCTATAATCAAGACTGCGTTTTGGCAATAATAGCAAAATGCAGTTTACCTGTTGTTCCATTACTTGCAGTTTAAATAGTCACATATACAAACATTTCCTCATTAGACTGGGAGCCGATGTGAGCTAAATATTGAGACAATATAACAATTGCTCATTTCACAGTTCTGCTGGTGAATATCAATGACTCCAAAGTGTCATGGGGAAAAATCTGGACGTGGAGGATTGAGAATTCAGGATGGAGAAAGAGGGATTAGGGCTGGATGAATGAATTTATCAAAGCAGAGCTCTAAGCCTGGAAAGCTCTGTGAAGTACCTGAACAGCAGTGAATGCCTCTTGAAAGAGAGGAGAGTAGTGGGCCAAAAAGGAAACGGAGGTATATCCCCAGTCACAATGATGGATTACTTTCCACACCTCCAATGCTTTGATTAATACTAGCTTAACCGTAGTGGGGTATTAATGGTTGTGTGCCCTTCAGAAAACCTGGTGTATTAAAAGGTCATTTTGAGTTTTAATAGATGGAAACTGTCCACCTGCACAACTACATGCATGTAATACCTTGAACTGTGTCCATTTTTTGCTAAGTCTGCTAAAAAAAAGCAATTTAAGTACAAAACTGATAAGATCAAAAGTCAGAAATCTACGCAAATGACCCCCTGGGATTTTTCTTTAACCTTTCTCTTCTTCTCTCCTCAGTGAGTACCACGTCTTCACACTCTGCACAGAGGCAAAGTCCCACATCGTGCACTGCTACTGGCCCAACCCGCTGGTGGAGAGCTACATCATCCGCATACACAAGCACTTTTTCTCCAACTGCACCATTGAGCAGGTGGTATGGGTGGACCCGCCAGACGACACGCTTACCATCCTTATCCTCGTCCCTGTTTTCCTCACATTGGCCATGATAGCCCTGGTGGTTTGGTGCAGCAAGAGGAGCGATATCCTGGCTTAGCAGTGGAGGGAGATGGAATAGGATGGAGAAGAGCGTAAGGAGGACTGAGTTTATGATCCCAAACAATACTGTACAAAACAGCACAGTGGTTTTTGGAGGTTGCTTCAGTTGGTCAAATTACCCCGCAAGTGGTGCTGCAAACCACATAAACCTCCTTTGGATGTGTGGAAAGTAGTGCCTGGTTGTACAAAGTTGTACTATTATGATCATTTTTCATATTTCTGACACTGACCTACTATCATTCAATATTTTCAACTCCTAAAATGGTCTTTTTTAGAAAAGTATTTGACTGTGTGTTAATGCGTATTTGCTTTCTTGCACAGTGGATATGTAGCTGGAGTCAGACGGTGGCTAGCTTAGCCTAACATAAAGACTGGAAACGTGGGGAAACAACTAACCTGTCTCCGTAACTCCGGTAAAACCAAGTTGTGGACCAGTAATTAGGTGCAGTAATTCTTGGAGACACCAGGAAGCATCTGCATCTGATATAACACCTAATTACTGTAAATGTGTTGCTTTGACACTTTGGTTTTTCTACCGAGTAAACACACAAGATAAAATTTGGCATTGATGAGCTATAGTTGCCAGTAGGCCTCAGTGGACTTTGTTATGTTCAGACAAATCCATGCTAGTGGTTTACCCTTGTTCCCTGTGTTTAAGCTAAGCTATGCTAAGCTTCTCATTCTCAAGAAAGCAAATAAGCACACTTTATTAATTAACTATTCCCCCATTGTAGTTTTTACTTGACGTCATATCTTATTGGGTAACTTGACCAGCGGGACAGTCGACCAAATCTCACTGCATTCTTCAAAGCTCATGGATCCTGAACCGTTGAACTCGGAGATTCTTGTCGGAGCACTGTATCGTTGCTGAAGGCCAAAGCGTCCACCGAGCATCGGAGGCAGTGACTGAACGCTAAGCTGGTGGGAATGTGACTCCAAGAGGACACCATGTGTCAGATACTTTAACATGATACTGTATGAAGGCATGGATACAAAAAGAAGCCAAATGTGGACCCAATATTAATTCTTTGAGTTTTATTTTACTGTTGAGTCACTCAATGGACTGTCACCACTGGAAAGGATACACTGGTGAGCAACCCAAAGACAAAAGCAACACTATGATTCACATATTTCTGGACTTGAATTTCTTGTGTGACTACCTGAGCCTCAACGGACTGTTTTATAACAGTGTAACTTATCAGATACTGTTGGATAAAATGTTGTTAATACTCGCAAAGAGGGGATCTCAATGTAATCAAAGAATATGAACAGACATTGAGACCTCAAACTGTACAGTTATGCTCTCTGTCCGTGCTGTCTACTGTATCTGCATTGCCTCTCCAATATTACCAGACACTGATGCTTTGAAGTGAATCCCTTTGGGGAAAGTCTTGATTTAATGTACGCACTTCATTGGTTCTTTGAACCGCAGTCCTCACCAGCCACAAGGCAAACTAAACCAAGCACTGCTTTTTTTATTTTTCTTCCAAAGCATAAGGCATCAAAGTCTGTTTGTCAGCTCTCACCTGCACACTTTTGTCATGGAAACTCGTCAGCAAAAGTACGTTGATTAAATCTCTCTTAAAATAAATGGTTGCTCTCCTTTTTTTCATGAACAAAGCATGTACACACAAAGTACACACAAACACTCGGTTCTTCTACCTTAGCTTATGTCCATGAATGTTACTGGATGTTTTGCATTCTCTCTTATTACCAATGTAATAAAAAGGGTATTTTTTTGATTGAATAAAATTACGTTAGCAGCACATTGCACCATAACACCAGTGGAAATACATCAGATTATAAGAAACCTTAGCCCCTCAAAACTCTTCTTTCAAATGCTTTCTACATCATTTCAAAATCTCACAGTTTTGAGGGATAAAATCATTATGACATTTACTTTGAGATGCTACACTACAATAATGTCACGTAGCTTTATGGGCGCTACTTGACAATATTGTTTCATGACACAGCAATTACAGTAAAACTGGAGAATGATGATTATCTTCAAGAGAAGAAAGAACTAAATAGATTCTTCTAGAAGTGGAAGTGACATCATCTCAGCTGGAATCAATGAAAGGATCAGGTCCTAACCATACAGTTAAACAGTTTTGTTAGTCGCAGATTCCGCCATTCCTGAGCTAGATTCAGACTGCTGCCGATGCACTTTTACAATGACAGTAAAGATATTCTTCTATTCTATTAAAATGAACAGAGTTTGTTCTATGTAGCCAGTTAGCATGCTACCCAGCTAACCCTGGCCCGTCTTGGCCCTGTTGAGCTCAGCCCCATTGCCTGGTCTGTGGCTAACTGTTTAAGTTAGCCCGCAGCAGCTAGTCGCTACAACCAAAGAAAGCTACAGCAAAGCGTATTGTGAGAAACAGATGTCAGCTGCACTTCCTTTCAAGTGGCCATTTCTGATAAATTACACGAATCATGACTAAATCTTTCCAATCATTTCCCACTGAAGACCGCTTTTAGACTAGACTCTGGGGAGTTAGTATTAAGCAGCATTGTTTTTTTGTGAAACCGACTTTTTTTGTGAAACTTCAGAGCTTCCACCGAGCACCGGGGTCATGAGGTGGAGCGAGAATAATCGAAAACAAACGCTCGCATGCTGAACATTCAAGTGTCGTGACTCATCACGAGGTCTAAAGGTGCTTCCTCCATGAAACAAATCTGCCTCTGAAGCTGCTCCACCCAGCTGCACGGCCTTTTTTCTTTCTGATTCATGTCATGTGTCATCTGAGAGGTGAGTCAATGTGTGTATGTGTAAGGCCAAACATCCATCACTGTCCAAAGAGAATGCAACCATCACAGGCTTGCACTGTCAGATCCTGAAGGGGGCGTGGTCATTTTATCATTTGAAAATCTGCTCTCTGAATTATGTACTTTGGATTCTTTTTAAGGTCACAATAAAACTCAAAGCTAGAACTGTGCTTGCTGTTCCGGGTGACTGTTTCTCACTGTGGACGCACTGATTTCTGCAGTGATCTGGAGAAAAGACTATATGACAGAAAACTGGCACAATACCCAGAGATGCAGACACATCCGGTTTCTGATCTGTCCTGTCTGAATGGTGCCATGGGAGCGTGAAATTGATCTTTTCTCAACTTTATTAAGCCATACATATTTACCTTTTGACAGCATTACCATGAGAAAAGGTGATAGCTTCACATTTGAAATAACAAAATGGCTACAATATGATCATTTTGTGTTAAAGTGAGAATATTCAAGTCACATATTTTAAAATTTTCAGTGATAACTGCAGTTATTTTGATCAGAATTATGTCAGGTCATCAAACTAAATGAACCAATCAAAAATATCACTTGTTTTATCATTATTATCTCATGCTGTTTGCTTATAAACCCAGTTGACAGCGTGGACAGCCGGTGAGGCCACATTATAGAAGACTTTATTAGCTCTGTTGCAGCTACTTTAATATACTTTCTTTAAAACTCTTACTCTCTCTTGTACCTACCCTTTTCTATTCAACCCTCCACCGGGGTATAACTGCTCCAAAAATAGTTTACTAGAAGTTACTGCCCCTTAGCAACCGAGCTAACAAGTTTGTGAACCAATAATTAGCAAAATGCAAGTGAGGAGTAATCCTCAAAGTACTGATAAGATAGCAAGAACCTTTAAAAACCATTGTGGTTAACTAGTGCGAGCATGTTTCCTGCTTCCTAGTATGCTTGCTGTTGCTAATTCACTCCTGTTCATTGACAATGAATGAATTTTGGGTGCAATCAGCATTACCAGATGGGAAATGTAAAACTAATGTACCAGAGGCTTAAGATTATTGTATTTTGGGGGAAATTGTCAAACGTGAGACATATCCATGAGAACGAAAATGCGAAAATGTGCAATTTTACAGAACAGTTATTCAAAATAGATAACTTGGCTCACTGGTGCATTGAAATCAATTTGACTTGAAGAAAACGTACCTTTCTGAGAAAGGTCAAGCTTCACCACCAAGGAACTTCGAATGACTGTTGAGCAGAGGTAAAGAGAAAAACAGCCGTGCTCCCACATCACATTCATCATCAGCGCCGCACCAAGCATGATCCGATTTAACGCAGAAAGTCTGTGAGAACCTCGCAAAATGTGTACTTGTACATTGTTCAAAGATATTAGCGTGGTTTGTTGAACTCTCACATGATTAAATCCGTGATCGTATAAATGTCTTGATGCTCACGTTGTAAATGCGGTCATCTTTTCCTAATTTCACTGTCCACTCCAGACAGCATAAACAAGATAATGTGATGTTAATTAGGCAAAGTGCCACACACTTACTCAGTCCCGACCAGATGCCTAATCAGACACATAAAGTGAAAACACGTGTAGTTGCACTGCAGGGCCTTCAAAGTATTTATGATGCTACAACAAGTGAGTCTGCAGCAAAAATATATTGGCTCTATATTTTGCTGCTCGGTTTCTGGAACCTGACTTGAATCCAATCCTCTAAACTCCTACACTTGAAGTTTATGTTGACTCTTTCTGTTTACGTCTTTCTAAATGTCTCTTGCTTTTGTCCTGTCCTTAAACGACGTGTTCAACAGACAGCGTGAGACATCTGTCAAAGAGAAAATGTGCTTTCGGAAAAATGCTTCGACCGAGGCCCTGGGAGAGTTTACTCTGGCAAATTCATGTGTACGTGCTACCAGATCGAGACATCATTCTTTTATGAAGACAACAATATTATCTGGATCTATACAAACAGCCAGACAGCTGAATCCTAAGCGGTTTTGCGATGTGTCTGTGTAAACCTCCGAGACAATGCACAACAACCGAGCCATGCAGTTTTAAATCTTATCATTGCATCATGTAAATAAACTCAGAGTCAAACAATGCAGTCATCGCTGTCAGTGGGTTATTATCAATGATGTTGACATTGCAGTCGACACTCGGTCTTATCTTCATCGGGCTGGACTGTGAGGCACAAAGCTGGAAGCGACAAAACCCAACGGCCACAAAACAATTACAGTTTCATTACTGGCTCCGCCTAAACAAACAAATGGCAAGATATCAGGCAATATTTATTCCATCTGAAAGTGTCCAGGAAACCACACAAGAGTTTTCTGTTTCTTCTGAGAGGCAAAACAACAGGGTTTAAACAGAGGGGACAATAGTTCACTGAGCAGTGAGGGGACACATCGCAGCGCAGTTGCCCTCAAGGATGGCTTTTCACAGCGCTTCCACGGCCAGCGTCTTGGAGGCAGGAAGGATATTAAAGCTTTTTCCCAGAGTTGACAGAAGAATACAGGGAAGTGGGTTGATCCAGTGGTTTTGACCAAAAGCGGAGCAGGAAGTGCGAGAGTGCCATGCTTCCACACAGAGCTGCACTGTTGTGGCGGCTGATCTGCTGGCAAGGCACAAAGCACTGTGAGTCAGCTGTGGCTTCTCAAGGTTGATGTCAATCTCTGTCATTGTGATATGGTTATTTTTTGCGAGCATTGTAATAATGAATCTATTGAATTCTAGCCTAACGTGCTTTTCTTTCCAAAGTATCCACACATGCCGTGGAGGATCGACAGTCTGCAGGTTTTCATGCTGCTAATCACCTCAGCAGGTGATTTCACTGATGAGTTCCGCTTTCCTACATGAAAGAGCGGTAATCAGCGAAAATCAGCAGGTGGAATGTTAAACTGCACACTTTTGACCCTCTATGGCACATTGTTCCCAACCCTCGTTTTATGAAACAGGATTCAAATCCTGCGTAACAATGAGTAAACTGGCTGCAGTCATTATGTCAGACATGGTTTGTATCAAGACTGCCATATATATAAAACATGTAGACTGCACACTGACAGGGAGGTACGTTTCCACTTTAATAGTTTGCATTAAGGCTTCTAAATGCGTTTTCATTCATTATTTGTCAATAACAATAGAAAACAATATAATGTTATAAATTAAGAGAACAGAAGTATCCCAAGCAGCTGTTTATTGCGTGGGGATAATAGCTTCATAGTGTCACACTGAACATTATAGAGGATCTGCAGACAAATATTAATCTCTTTAGACTGACATAAATATAATTAATAACGCCTTTTTTCACCGAAGACATTTTGACATGACACAGTAGGTAAAGCACATTTATAAATTATTAAATCAATGATGGCTGAATTCCATTCAGCTGCGTTAGTTTCAGGGTGCATTCTGGTTAATTAGCTGCGTCTACATGGAGCCTAATATTCTGATTATAAAAATTTTAAAAGCCCGAACAGAATAAAAATTCTCCATATAAACACTGAAATCAGAATGAACAGGCCCAAACTGAATGAAATGGTTGCAGAGGGGCAGTTCAAACCTTTTCATAAACCGATCACAATAAAAACTTTCCCATGTAAACAATATAATCTTATTGCGGCTGCATCCCTTCGAAGGACCTCCCTCATCTCAATGTAAATGCATGGTGATGTACGACGGCGCGTCCTCAGGTGAACTGCTCCACTGCTGAGAGTTTCAGAGAACTCAACATAGATGATGATAGATATCCATCTTCAGGACAAGGAGCTGAACTAACACGCGCCAAAAGAGATAAAATATCCAACGAGGAGGAGGAACACGTGACGTCACTTTTGCGCATGTAGGAGAAACACTACTTTGATAATCGTAATTAATCACTGGGATCAATTATACACTCGTAAAAGGGGCACCACCTCCGTTGTTTGATCTGTTTGAATAACCCGGAGGAAATTACTCAAATCTGGACTAAACAAGTTTAGTTTATAACAGTCCTAATCAATTTAAATGGACATATTCAATTTCATATTTCATAATTCATAATTCATAATTAAGTTCAATCTCATGTCTAAAGCATTAAGTTCTTTTCACAGTTCCATGGTTCTCCACCTGTAAATTAAACTTGCACAGACAACGACGTACAATTATATAATTTTATTAACTAACAGTTCAGGGTAAATAAATGAAATGGAAATTTAGACAAACAACAACAGAAAATAGAAAATAGAAAATGTGACTAATGTGCGGATGGTGAAATTGCGGGTCGGGTGAAAGTCTTTAAATATTACGAGAGTAATTTTAATTTCTAACGAGACCCTTACGGAATTTCTTTTAAGATCAAAAGATAGAAGATCAGGAGGTAGAAATCATAACCTAAGACACCAACTCATTTCTCACGTGTGTGAATTCATCTGTATGGAGATGTTCAGCCTGGGAGTCTGGGAGTCAGGACGTCCGGGCCTTGGTCTCCTCGGGTGCTCTTTGCTCGACTGCGTCTGCAGGGTCGGTCCAGTAACCCGAGGGAAGTTGCGTTTCGTCCGGTACTCAGCTGATGACACTCTTGGTCCACGGCCCAGCGGGATGTCCGCTTGAGATCGTTGGGGGTCAAAGCCGGTCTGGCTTGGCAACAATGTCTCTTTCGTTGGAAACCCTTTTCACGGTTTCTGAAGCAGTCAGTTTCTGCAACGTCTTAATAAAGATATTCTTAGTTGAGTGGTCGTCTTAAGGTTATTAAGTAACAGTCAACTTGCTTGACTAAGAAAAACTGGAAGATGCACGCTGGTCTGGCGGATCTTCTCTGTATAGTTACTCAGTAGAGGATGAATTAAATTGAATTCAGTTCCTCTGAATCAGGCGGTGATACTTCAATCAAAACAAACAGAACTTCGTTCTGCTAGAGTTTAAAAGTCAAAATACTTAAAAGAATTGAGAGAAATCAACGTGTGGTTGGTTTCTGTGGAGATCGCTGTGTCGCAAAGTCAAAGTTAAAATAAAAGGTAAAACTTAAAAAGAAAAGAGAAGAGAAGGGCGCTGGCAAGCGCCGGAGCGCGAGCTGAGGCCTGAGCCTGAGCATGAAGAGTAAAAAAGTGTGTAAGAGTGAAAAGAGAGAGCATGTCTCTGTGTTTTATTAGGCTCCCTGGGAGGGAGGAGTGATAGGTTCACGCCTTAGACCATATTGTAGCCTAAGTCTTAACTAACAAAACTTAATTTAAAGAAACTATAGTTTTAATGTTTCAAGATCGTGTTTCACCTTTCCCAGAATTTCACCATGGCTTAATATGTGGATTATGCCTACGTGAAATAACATGGCAGAGTTGAAATCCTTAAAGTTCAGAAAGGGATAAAAATTTGATTACAAATAAACATGTGAATATGCAGTAGAACGGAGGACGAATACATAGCTTTCCTGTTCGACATCAATACTTATTAACACAAACATGTTTAGAAACATTTAGTGGAAAATAAGAAGTCTTTAACAAAAAGTTCTCCTTGAAGTCTGATCCATCCAAGTCTCACCCTGTACCAGACACAGAACACAGAAAAGCATGTCGTAAATAAGGACTTGACAAAGGGGGGTAAGGAAAGTAACCAGATACCATCTCCCTGTTGAGGCAAGACGAGATGGAAAACACTCGTCCTTTCGTGATTTACAATTGCAGATAGGTTAATCATGACATCTTTTGAAGAAATGGATCATCTTCCTGTTGGAGCTCTGAAAGTGGATTCCTGAGAGGATGGAGGGTCTTTGTCTTATAGAGAAAGGGGGTTACCCAGTGGTGTTAGTTCACCATCGGTTCATCGTAAATAGCTAAGACAGCGTTTGTCTTGAAGGTTTTATTGCAAGAACATCGTACTCCTTTAGCCAGATGTAGGGATCAGACAGAAAGGCGCCTGTCCTGAAAACAGTCTGCTTAGGAATGAAAGGGGTGATTAGTAATTAGACATTAGATGTTTGTGAAATCAAGGGACGCATGGGCAGAGGTTCCTACATCTCCCCCACTTCGATCAAATGACCGTGGTAGCAGGAACTTTGGATCGACGGAATCAGTCCATCGTCGCGGATTTCAGGTGGCACACTTCATGATCAGAGTTGGTGTCTGTTACTATCATGTGCTAAGGTCTAATCATATAGAAAAGAAAGAATGAAGAGGAAACAATACTGATAATCCTAACTTCTTCTGAGGGTTAGTAGGAAGTATTAATCCTATAAGGCTACAGGGGCCTATGCTAGGGTTAGTAATTGTTATTTACTAGCTGTAAGACTCTTCGGAGTCACGACCTTCAGATTAATTTTGCTAGTACATTCATGCATTTATCGAATTTACATTGTAAGACCTGTTTTTAGGTATGAAGTAGGCTTTATGAAGACTTTTATAATACTCGTTAGGGGATTCTTGTCTTCCCTGTTTGACAGTTAAAGCGGCAGTTAGACCTGTCTTTTATGTGTATCTTTAGTATGTAACTTTTAAATTAATTTAGTAATGCTTTGCTGAGGCTTCATAGCTCTTTTTGACATGGCGAGGTTGTCGCTCGATGAATTTGTTGAATTTCTGATTAGAGGTTACTTTGATTAGGTAGATCTTGTCATCAACGGTGACATTTGGGAATCTCCTTAGATAGAATTCTGTATCTTTTAGATAAGCACTGGTGTAGTCAATACCACCAGGTTTGGGTTCGAAACGGGTTATGTTTTGAGCAATTTTATCTAGGTTCCTGTTGAAAGGACATCGCGAATATTAAGCGCTTGAAAGAGGGACAGGCTGAGGTGAAGAAGACCTTTTTAACTCTGTCACTCAGATCCTGTTCAGTCCGAGTGCGGACAGTGGGATCTATGCGGGACATATCTTGCATCGGGGACATGCCTAATTTGAGCATTCCTGTGGAATCTGCTCTTTTTACCTTCCTCATGAGAGTTTGTATCTATAGGCAATTTTGGAGGATGAGCTATAGTCAAGAGAATGTTCTAATTCCCTTTTAACCTTGTTGAGCTCTCTTTGTTTCTGCATCTATTCAAGATGGGTATTGTCAATTTGATCCCTGGCATCTTTTAATGCCTGTTGCATGTCTTGAAGGCATTTTCTTTCACCTTCTATGAGTTGATATTCTGTTTTATCTAACTCTATCCCTTTTGGCGTGAAGGATTTGTTTTAGCTCTGCGTTTCCTTTTTGCAGTTTAGCTTGTTCAATCACTTGTTTTAATTTGAGACTCAACTTAGTGTGGTCTTTTGCCATAACTAAGGACTTGTTTTGTCTCAATTAATGACTTCTTTGTCTTCTCATGTTGCTCTTTAAGGGTTTTATATTTGTTTGTTTTTCGACTCCTATTTAAGCTAACGCGTTCTATACCAATTGGTCTCTGCAAATTTTTAATTTTAGTTTAGTTTTTCTAAAAAAATTCATATATAAAAAAATTCTTTATTTGTTTATCTTAATTGGACTTTAAATTCTAATTGTTTACAATTAGAGGTAGAGTTTTCTTGGTTAATTAACTCTATATTTGGGTGAAATTCAAAAACAGTAGGCGTTTTGGATTTCAGAGAACCTGATAGCTAATGTTTTAACAACAAAGGCTAAAGTATTCAATCTAAATGTAAAGCTACTTGGATTTGTAGTTAGCAGCTTAATCTTTTGACTTGCATACTCGAAGCATGTATCAAAAATCGAATTCCAAGTAATATTAAACGAAAATTTTCAATTAAATTTGGATTAAAGTTATCGAATATGTAGTTTACAACTTAATTATTTAATTTACCTGTATAATGAGACACATCCATTCATTATAGTAAGTATTGCAGTATCACAGGTTTCAAATGTTACAATTTAGCAAATCTCTGTGTGGGATTTCAGACAATTAAAGCTGAAAGACCCTATTCAATTAAACAAGTCGGTTATCATAGTGCGTTATTAAATGTATTTGTTTATACAATCAGTCACCAGGGGTGATGTTACAAATTATATTTTAGCAGAGTTTAAATCTGTTTGCCAACATATGGAGCTATCACAAAACAAAAACCTTTATCGAATCATCCACCAGATGGAGATATCACAAAATGTTAAAATTTAACAGAGTCGGCCAACAGAGGGCACTATTGCAAATTTCGAACTTTTAATAAAGTTGAGCAACAGAGGGCGCTAATTTAAATTTTGGCATTTTACCTAAGTATCAGTAGAGGAAGTCAAGAGGAAGGACTTTCTATTTTAGCTCCGCCCACTGATATACCCCCCTGTCTTAACAGAGTTTGGCTCAGTGGGATTTTGGGCTCTAAGGGGTTCACTTCTAAGCTGTAAGAATTATAGCAGTTGAGTTCACTTTTCACACAACAGCAACTTCTGGGCGCGGCAGCCAGAAGTTATTTCTTCACACACACAAGTTTTTAGCACTTCTGAAAACATTCAACCCGCAACTAGCATAGCATTTGAGCTGATAGAGGTTTTCGGTCCTCATTTACACAGCCAAATACACTGTCCTTTGACAGATTGTTGCCACAGCAACCAATCTTGATACTACAAGGAGTACCTTTAAAGCCTCTCACTGTTAACACAGCTGTTTTCTGTTTAGGTAGCTAATCTAAATCAGGAAACACGAGGGTCTGAGAAAATTAAACATATTGCTGGAGCATCGCAGCCAATAGTAATTTTGACTCAGGATGATATCTAAATCCCTGGCACAGCGCAGCAGAATAGATTCATCAAACCGGTTAACTTAAGAAGTGTGCAACGACACTTGTGCATGCAAATAAATCACAGAACTGGTACAACACAGAATCTGTACACAAAACATTAACGCGCGGTGGCAATAAACACATTTTTAATTCACAGATCTGGTACGACGCAGAATCTGTACACAAAACATTAATGTGCGGAGGCACTAAACAAATTTTTAATTCACAGATCTGGTACGACGCAGAATCTGAAGTCAAATGATTCCAACATGTACGATGCTGGAAGGCTCTTTATCATTCACGGATCTGATTACAATGCAGAATCCGAACAAGTAATTACATATTAAGCAGCGACATTTATAGTTCAGCGAAATTTTATGTTCACACACCCTTTAAGGTATGTGCAGTCAAGAATATAAAGTTAAGTATCGCCTTAATCACTCGGTGGAAAGCCACACGTCATTAAAACAGCTTGGATTTTAATTAATACAACTGATGTTTGTCTGTACACCTTAATTTAATGCAGAGAACTGTGGTTTTTAGGTGTCCTCACACAGACGGCACCATAAATACTAAGTTGTCTGTACACATTAATTTAATGCGGAGAACTGTTTTTAGGTGGCCTCACACGGGGCACCATTAATAAATGTAGGAGAAACACTACTTTGATAATCGTAATTAATCACTGGGATCAATTATACACTCGTAAAAGGGGCACCACCTCCGTTGTTTGATCTGTTTGAATAACCCGGAGGAAATTACTCAAATCTGGACTAAACAAGTTTAGTTTATAACAGTCCTAATCAATTTAAATGGACATATTCAATTTCATATTTCATAATTCATAATTCATAATTAAGTTCAATCTCATGTCTAAAGCATTAAGTTCTTTTCACAGTTCCATGGTTCTCCACCTGTAAATTAAACTTGCACAGACAACGACGTACAATTATATAATTTTATTAACTAACAGTTCAGGGTAAATAAATGAAATGGAAATTTAGACAAACAACAACAGAAAATAGAAAATAGAAAATGTGACTAATGTGCGGATGGTGAAATTGACGGGTCGGGTGAAAGTCTTTAAATATTACGAGAGTAATTTTAATTTCTAACAAGACCCTTACGGAATTTCTTTTAAGATCAAAAGATAGAAGATCAGGAGGTAGAAATCATAACCTAAGACACCAACTCATTTCTCACGTGTGTGAATTCATCTGTATGGAGATGTTCAGCCTGGGAGTCTGGGAGTCAGGACGTCCGGGCCTTGGTCTCCTCGGGTGCTCTTTGCTCGACTGCGTCTGCAGGGTCGGTCCAGTAACCCGAGGGAAGTTGCGGCTCGTCCGGTACTCAGCTGATGACACTCTTGGTCCACGGCCCAGCGGGATGTCCGCTTGAGATCGTTGGGGGTCAAAGCCGGTCTGGCTTGGCAACAATGTCTCTTTCGTTGGAAACCCTTTTCACGGTTTCTGAAGCAGTCAGTTTCTGCAACGTCTTAATAAAGATATTCTTAGTTGAGTGGTCGTCTTAAGGTTATTAAGTAACAGTCAACTTGCTTGACTAAGAAAAACTGGAAGATGCACGCTGGTCTGGCGGATCTTGAATTCAGTTCCTCTGAATCAGGCGGTGATACTTAACGATATATATTAAACAAAATCAAAACAAACAGAACTTCGTTCTGCTAGAGTTTAAAAGTCAAAATACTTAAAAGAATTGAGAGAAATCAACGTGTGGTTGGTTTCTGTGGAGATCGCTGTGTCGCAAAGTCAAAGTTAAAATAAAAGGTAAAACTTAAAAAGAAAAGAGAAGAGAAGGGCGCTGGCAAGCGCCGGAGCGCGAGCTGAGGCCTGAGCCTGAGCATGAAGAGTAAAAAAGTGTGTAAGAGTAAAAAGAGAGAGCATGTCTCTGTGTTTTATTAGGCTCCCTGGGAGGGAGGAGTGATAGGTTCACGCCTTAGACCATATTGTAGCCTAAGTCTTAACTAACAAAACTTAATTTAAAGAAACTATAGTTTTAATGTTTCAAGATCGTGTTTCACCTTTCCCAGAATTTCACCATGGCTTAATATGTGGATTATGCCTACGTGAAATAACATGGCAGAGTTGAAATCCTTAAAGTTCAGAAAGGGATAAAAATTTGATTACAAATAAACATGTGAATATGCAGTAGAACGGAGGACGAATACATAGCTTTCCTGTTCGACATCAATACTTATTAACACAAACATGTTTAGAAACATTTAGTGGAAAATAAGAAGTCTTTAACAAAAAGTTCTCCTTGAAGTCTGATCCATCCAAGTCTCACCCTGTACCAGACACAGAACACAGAAAAGCATGTCGTAAATAAGGACTTGACAAAGGGGGGTAAGGAAAGTAACCAGATACCATCTCCCTGTTGAGGCAAGACGAGATGGAAAGACTCGTCCTTTCGTGATTTACAATTGCAGATAGGTTAATCATGACATCTTTTGAAGAAATGGATCATCTTCCTGTTGGAGCTCTGAAAGTGGATTCCTGAGAGGATGGAGGGTCTTTGTCTTATAGAGAAAGGGGGTTACCCAGTGGTGTTAGTTCACCATCGGTTCATCGTAAATAGCTAAGACAGCGTTTGTCTTGAAGGTTTTATTGCAAGAACATCGTACTCCTTTAGCCAGATGTAGGGATCAGACAGAAAGGCGCCTGTCCTGAAAACAGTCTGCTTAGGAATGAAAGGGGTGATTAGTAATTAGACATTAGATGTTTGTGAAATCAAGGGACGCATGGGCAGAGGTTCCTACACGCACGTCACACAGCTGTTCTGATTAAATTTGCTGTCGCTCGTAAAGACCAGATCTAATAATTCCTTTCCCATGTAAACAGTTGGCCAAAATCTTCAATTGGAATAAAGGAACTTTGTTCATGTAAACATGCGACTGTCACACTGTCATGGACACATTCGCCTCAAACTGCCGATGGACCAGTTTACTCAGCTTCAAGAAAGCCTGGGTGGAGTGAGTGCAAGGACAGCGACAGACGATGTTTGATAAACGCTGTGTAATGTACAAGTTTGTGGACTGCTGTTGTTAGCCCATTAGCCATGCTAGCTGCTGTGTTTACAGTCTTCCCCTGCCATTTCCTGTCTTGCTGGCTTTTTGCCACACCGTGCAAATGAATTTCACCTGTGGGACACTTGGGAAAAACCGATTCATCATTTATATAATCAGTAACATCTGTGCTTTTCAACCATGACACGTCAAAAAATGCCTTTGATAAAGGCTCATATAAAATGTATTACATATACCATTTGAGAAAACAATTTTCTATATATGTTAAATGCTAACTGTAGATCCCACCTGTGCCCCGTCACTTAACATTTGTCTTTAATATATTCCAGCTAAACGTTAAGCTTCCTGTCCCAGTGGGACACAATGTCTAGAGGAAACACACACACTCATATGTGTTTTAATGGCTGCTACTGTTTTCTCCGTTTCCTCCGTGAATTCCCCCCTCTGTTCTCTGGTCTTGAACCAAGCGTGCACGCATGTTTTCAAATGGTTCTATTTTGGCTGTAATGTACACAGTGTGAGTGATCACTGCAGGGGTCAGGTGCTTTGTTTTGCTTCTATAATTAATGGTCAAATTCTTGCGCATGTATGTATTTACGCAGAGAGGCCCGAGAGTGGGGAGAAGGGCTCTGCCACACACAAGCAATACATACGTACACAAGTGGTGGTCTTCTACACGTGTGAGGACATTGCATTGACTTACTCATTCATCTGATGACGACTAAAAACGCAATGACGATCAGATATGTGTGTCCTTACAAGACCAGCGGGCATTTAAAAGTCAGTTCTCAGAAGTAGCCAGACCAGACCACACACACACACACACACACACACACACACACATACACACACAGTTTCCCACAGTAAAAAGCTCTGAAGCACATGACCCAAACAGGACATCCTCACCATCTTAAGTTCCCACTCTCCCCCTGCACCCCCATAAACCACTCTTTCCCGGTTTTCTTACTGTTTTTTTTTTGAATCCATGTTGAATGAGCCCACTCTGTTAACATCACCTCAGCAGTAGTTCAGCCCTCTTGCCCAGATGAGCAAATACAGAACTTTCCCCCCCGCTACTGACGTCTTTTCCCTGCCCTTTCAGTTTCAGTGGCTTAGATGGTAGAAAAAAAAGTCAGATTTTGTCAGCAGAGGATGAGGCAACCGATGGAAAACGCTGTAAGAATGAATACTGTTTTCTTAAAACATCTTGTATTTCCTGCGGAGGGCAACAGTGTTTAGTAATGATGGAAAAAACAGCATTCGATAATAATGAGTCATCTTTGCTGAACAACACTGTCAACCTTTAATTTACCCCACAGACTTTCCTACGAAATGGCAAAAAAAACTTTTGCAGAAACACTACAGCTGCTTGAATAATATGCAGTTTTTTTCCAGTCCTCGAAGTGTGACGCACAGACGGCAAACATCTGTAGGTGGTCAGTGTGAGTGTGCAAGGCTTTGGTCAAGGTTTGCATCCTGTGTTCCACATGTTGTTAGGTTTAGGCTGCTAAACCCACATTTACTGATTTCTGGACACTTGGAGGCCGAAAAAGTCTCATCACATAACAAATTATAACATTTCCAAGAGCGGTTAAACTCTACTTGTACTTGTCAAGTACAGCAACTTGATCAGTGGTCTTCAAACTGTGAGCTCTACCTGCCTGTCTTGCATCAGTTTTGTACACTAAAGCTCAACTTAGCAATAATATGTCAAGTTATACTGTCAAAAATATAGCTTGGTCACATATTGTGACATACTATGACTGTTATTAACGTTGTGAAATGGTTTGGTAACGTTTGGAAGAAACACTACTTGGTTAGATTTAGGAAAAGTATACATACTTATGGTTTGAATAAGAGTATTCACTCATTTAACATAAGTGGCGTAGGTACATTGGGATGTCTGTTGGCTCACTTGACTGTTGAAAAACGTACTGAGGCGGCTGAGCTGATAAAAAGTTGCGTGTCCTCATTTGGAGACACACCTTCAAAAACAAATCTGATATTGACATTTGTGACGCAAAACCAAATTCATCAGAGATCCTATCGAGTCTCTGAAGAGAGGCGAAACATAACAGATCGGGAAGTTAAGTACATGCTTGATAAGCTTCTGTCTGTGCCCTGTTTGCTTACTGAATAATGTACGTTTCCGAGATGTACAGATTTCCGCCGAGTAAACGCCGTGACAGAGGCTGATTACCGTGCTTTGCATTATGTCGAGGACTGTATTAATCAAGTAGGTGCAGCAAGTCGTTCGATCGATTCGATCTAGCAAACAGGTACTGTCAAGTGCCATTAACCCCAAAAGCTCAATAAATATCCGCTTTCCTAACACCATGTGACTCTGATACACTCATGGGTTTTGGTCTATGTAATGCAACAGCTACATTTCAACGACTCATGACTACGGCCGTTAATGGACTTGAAGGTTGCGCATTGAACATTGAGCCCTTTACATACACTAACTTACTTTCACAACATAAGTTGGGAACAAATTTCTCTTGACTCTTGGTCTGCAAAGGAAAAGACCGCAGAACCTAAAAAAAAAAGTCCTAAACAAGCCAACATTCTAGGCTACTGCAGCCTCCTTTCTTGATCCCCCGTCTGTATTTCACCATCCTCAGTGTGTGTTCCTCATCACCCGGTGTTGACATTTTTTCATCACTCTCTCCTGCTTTCACCTTTCTCATATTTTTCTTCTCCTCCTCCTCCTCCTCCTCCTCCTCCTCTCGCCTCTTCCCCAGTGATCCCTTTGCCCTCCTCTGTCCGACTCCCCCGTTGCTGGCCGGGTCACGTCACAGCTGGACTCCGTCACACAAACGCACACACACGCACACACACACACACACGCACACACACACACACACACACACACACACACACACACACACATAGTTGGCTGGAACAGACTGCACAGTGCCATTACTAAATTAATTTGTGCCACATGATAAGCGCCTAAAGTTTTGCAACAGCGTGTTTGCATGTGTCCAAATCCGCAGGCTGGGGGCCTCTTTAAGGATTCAACTTTTGCAACATCTTGCATCATCTTTCCAATAACAGCGTTATTATGGTCTGGGGATTCATGGCTCGGTTTCAGATTCAATATGTTTTTTGAATCCCGTCTTTCAGTTTGTAGCTTTAACGTTTTCCTTCCATGTGTCTGACAGGTTGTAGTGTAAAAGTGTCTTCTGTTCCCAGGTTTGCTTTTTCATCGTTCTCACTGCTAAGATGGCGATTGGGGGGATGATGAATCAGTTTTGACACTGTGACCCCGACCGACCCTCTCTGCTCTGCAATAACCCCATAAAAAATGATTTAAGCATGATTAGACAAGAAATCTACATCCGCTTACAACTGGAGGGTAAATCTGCATGCATGTGGATGCAGAAATGCCCGACTCTTAATCTGTAAAACTCCACAAGATGGAAGATGAGATGAAATTTTAATGATTTAAAAACTGGGTCACTGCTGCAGTTAGTATTCGATTTAGGAGTTTAGGAAAACATCAGAGAGAACACGCTGAAGATAAATACACAGGCTTCCGCTGACGCCCTGCCTCATTGAGAGAGATCTCCTTATCTGACAGATTTACAGGTGCCAGATGTTTGCTTGCTTCCACCAGCGTGGATAAGTATCATCTCATTACTTCTTTGCCATTGTGAATGGACACAGTAATAATCAGCCGACGATGTATCCTGTTAGTGGGAGCTTTCACGGATCCTGGTGGGACTCTCTGAAGTGGAAAAACCCCGCGGCTCATGGGAATGAGATGCAACTGGCGCAAATAACCGTCAGCGGCTCGTCACATGACTCAGTGAATTTGCATGGCAGAGGCAGCGCTATGCATTGCCGCCGTTTGCTACGTTTAATTTATTACCGGCCTTGTAACTTTCTGTGAGATTTTCATGGAGGGAGGCCAGCTTACTGAAATGTGAGACAGGATTTTTCACAGAATCACTTGGCAGCAAACCCATGACCGTTTTTTTTCAGCTACAGTATTCAGATGGACCGAGTCAGGCCAGCTGTTTCCCCCTGTGTAAGGTGTTGATGCTTGGCTCGGGTGACAGACGAAGAAGAAGAAGAAGAAGAAGAAGAAGAAGAAGAAGAAGAAGAAGAAGAAACATTTTATTGTCACATCAAACTGAGTACATATTGAAATTGTGTTACCTGCTTTACACCCATCCCTGAGTAATATCTGTGCAATCAGAGGTCTGTTATTGACTTGCCTACCAATGGGAGGCTGATTTGATTCTCGATGCCTGTTTTCATGTACCAGTGTGTACTCAGAGCGAACTGAGAACCGCAAACTGAGACATAAACAGAGAAGATCAGCATGGCTGACAGTCCTAGCCTGGTGTCTGAGGAGATGTTACAATCTGTAAGAGTGAATCCAACGGTGGTGCATCAAAGTTACTTACCCTTGATTGCTTTAAAGGCAACTAACACTCTGGTCAGGCGAGGCTGCTGCGACACGCGCGAGGTTCTCGGCAAAAATAGACCTGAAAACAACCTGCAGACGGTCACATCGACACCATACCTGCGTTTCGCTACAGTTTCAATGTCTGTCTGTAGAATATGTCTAGACCTGAAGAGAATACACACAAAGGCTGAAGAGCAGATCGTTTCCTGTCCGATCTCTTTTCCATTCTCTCCCCAATCTTTCTCTCTCTTTCATCCAGTGTGTTCCACCCGTCAGACTTAGGGGAACCGTTTTCGAGTGCCTAAAACCATTTTCGTTATAGTTCTCTGGGTGATCTGACTAAGTGATCAGGTACTGTTTGGGCAATCTTTCCGTGTAGGTTGCTGGCTCGGAGGTCGCTGTTGTTCCCGTAGCAACAGGGATTTTGAAAAACAGCAACACGCAGATATTGGAAAGGAGGAGAACGCGACCTAAAATAGGCTCGGACCCACAGTCTGCATCCGCTGAGTCAGACTGATCCCCTTTTTTGAGGGGATCATGTTTTTCACTTTTAACAGAGAATAAAGAGCACGATCTTAAGATATTCACTCGGATGGCAGGCCGACAAAAAACTTTTTGGGAAATGAATTTTGTATTGAGAGTGTCCCTCAATCTTCTCATCAAACTCTCGGCAAGGAAACAGATTAAAGCATTTCCAAAAATGTTAAAGCTATTCCCTTAATTCTTTTTTTTGGCCTGGCATCCGAAGTAAAAAATATCCAAAGATTATGCTCCTTATTCTAAGTTAAAAGCCTAAAATGAGAAATATGTAAGTTAGTGAGTTCATGAATGACATAAAATTTGTCAGTGGGAAGCGTTTTATGTTCTTTATGGAGGCACACAAGTGCATCTCGGTGGCATTTGTAGCCTCAGAAGTCGGTTTCACTTTTCCGGTGACGTGTTTGTGCCTTGTTGTATTCTGGGTGTTGCATCCTGCCGCTGCGAGTACAAAAGTGGATTCAAAAGAGCCCCTTTTCTAAAAGCAGAGCTCCCTCCAGCTTAGTCTTCCTGTTTACACCCATTCTCACACATTCACACACGCACACACACACACACACACACACACACACACATGCTAATAATCAGTTTGAAACTCATTCTTGCTGACGTGTATTTAAATAATATGCCTATTCCATCCATGCACACACTCACAGATGCCGGCTGACACAAACACACACACACCTGAGCAGCAGATTTATTATTCTCTCTCGTGTAAATATTTCATGCTGCATATTATTATTATGCTCTTCCTCGTGTTTTCACTTACCGTGTGACCTCCCACAATGCACCAGTGCACCAGCTGAACTGTCTCTAAACAGGATTTCCCGTGACATCATCGACCCCCGTACAGTATCTCCTGGAGCTTTTTTTAAATGTACATCCAGGCAAAAGAATGAAAACAAACCCACCGTGGTATGCAGGGGTAGTTTGATTTATGAGCACGTCACCAAATGAGTAATTCATTCATATCGCAAACTTAACTTCCTGTCGACAAGGAGGCTCACCGACTGGATCAGGAGCGAGGAGACAGGAACAGTCGCTGAGGGAGGACAGGGATTCGGATGAGTCATGCTGAACCCCCCAAAAAATAATCCCATCACACTATATATCAGGAGGTTGCTTGAAGCTATAAAGACTTTTTTTGGGGGGGGAGAAAAACTCTACTTTAAGAAATCTGCTTCACTCGTTGTTATGTAACATCACAGTGATGGATGTGGCTGGGCAGGTGAAAATAAGTAGAGACAGGCTGAGAATAAAATCCGTGAAGAATCCTCTCTAACAACTCTGTCGATGTTCTCCTTTTTCTTTACAGCGCTGAAGTGTGTTTCTTCAAATGCAGTCGGATCTCTCTCCAGGAGAAGAAAGGCGGAGACGGATACATACATTAAAAAACTGCAGTTCTTGCACAACTGCTTGTACGTGTTATACATCTATTACATATATTAAAACATGCCTGCATATCAGCTTTTTACTGAGAAGTTATTTTGTCGTAGTGGATCATTAGTGTGCATTTTTCTGTTTCACCTTTTTTTCAACCTTTACTTACTCAGGGTTCATATCAGGAATGTACTGATCACATTCACACGGTTACACGTTTGCACCTGGAGGCTACACAGTAAAAACACAGTCTGATCTGCTGGCCGCTGAGCAGCTCCACTGGAGCAGTCGGGATTAAGAGTCTTGCTCAGGGGCACCTAAGTGGTGGTAATGAGGGTGCAGCAAGCGCTGCCCTTCACTTTCCCCACCCAGATTTATCCTGAGTGGGGAAATGAACCAGTGACCAGACACAAGCTTGCTTCTGTCACCTTTGGGCCACTACTGTCAGTAACATTTGGAAAAAAAGGGTCTTATAGGTATTAAATTAGTTTATTAGGACCCATATTTAAGTTCCTTGTTAAGCAGCAACCTCTAGCTGCGGTAGTGATTATTACAGCTGCAAAGGAGGATGTCAGGAGAAGTGGTATAAAGAGCAAAAAGTCCATAAAAGGAGGAGGACAGGGATGGACGGTCAGGTTAAACAAGCACAGGAGACCTCTGTTTATGTCCAGTGAAACCAGTGATGTTGTTTTGGGAACAGTGATAAATGTCATTTTGGGAGCTGCTGGCAATCTACCTATTTGTGTTTATTTATGAGAATGTGTTGATGAGACCGTATTTAGGCCCAGCAGTGCTTCGGGCTAAATGCTAATGTCAGCATACAAACGCACACACAATGATAATGCTAAATTACTGATATTTAGCAGATATCTTTACCCTTTTCACCCTATAAAGGCATGAACAAAAGGGATCAGAATGTCATTAGTTTCACAAGGATTTGGTCATAAAAGTAAATTTAGACTTGATGATGGAAATAGAAGAAACAGGGGAAAGTCAGTAGGCTGATGATGACAGATGATAGACTGACTGACCAACTCAAGGCCAAAGGACAAAGAGTTTCTCTTTGTGTTTGTCTGTTCAGTAACGGTGACACTGTCCACGCTCCTGCAAATACCCAATCTTTTATTTTTCCAACAAACTGCTCCTGCTGCTACAGATGTATCTTTTTTACGGTTAGAACCCTCCGACTCAGTCCGACATTGTGCACTTGAGAATCACCAAATCTAAATGCTTTTATAAAATACCTACAAATTGACTCCTTTGGTGAAATCATAAAATACAAAAGTATTATTTTATTAATTTACTTATTGGAAAAAGAATAAATGTTCAGAGTTGCATAAGTGATTTGCACTGCATTTAAAAACGCCATGAAAGTTATTACCCTTGTGATTCACATGAACCATAAAGTGGATCAGTCAACAAATGGAGTCTGCCGGAGAGGTAAACATCGTCACTGTATCTCAGTGGAGTTCAGGTGAGAAATTACACATCCAACTGTCACTTCAGGTGCTGCCTGTCTTATTACCCTCCAATAAAAGCCTCATTAAACGCCTGTTACCTAGCAACCAGAGCTGTTATGGTGCTAAATGGTCACTATATGATACCACTTTGTGTGTGTGTGTGTGTGTGTGTGTGTGTGTGTGTGTGTGTGTGTGCATGATTGGGCCCTTAAAGTTCTTAAAACAGACCTTAACACACAGTATATACAGGTTTGTTTTGTTTAATAGCCTGCAGCCTGTAAAACTACTGAGCTGACTTATTTATCATTTAGTTAGGACTCAGCATTTTAGATCTATTCAAGACATGATGTAGCATGGAGAATTTCTATGTGAATGTGGGTCTAAAGCAATGCAGTGCAAATTAATAATCCATCCACATACACGTAGCAATTTGTAAACCTGCATATCTGTCAACACATGCAGTTCCGACTCCCCGTAATTGATGCCATGTGAGATAAGTTCACTCCCCAGTCGGTTAATGTTCCCCTCCTGTCAGGATTGTGTTTCCCGCGAAGCCAACCAATGGTGCAGGTTAAGGTCGGTAGATGGCACATACATCAATTGGAAATAGACTTTAACACAACACTGGATAAAAAAAATCCAGTGAAATAAACAAAGAATAACATGTAATTAAATGTTTTTGTTTTATCAGTTCTAATTAATTTCTAAAATGTAAATATGTAATAATACATATTATACACTAATTAAAAAATGAATTACAGAATTGAAAATTAAAAACATTTAAACACAGCCCACCAGTGGGAATCACTGTTATGGAGAACTAACCAGTGAATTCCCTCCACTACTTGAAAGCTGTTTTTAAAGAGAAAAGACGGTTTCCATCTACTGTAGGAACAGTATGCAACATTTTCATATGAAATGAAAAACTGCCCCTTAGTTAGCTTGTTAGTATTTAAAAAGGAAAACAGACAAACATATGAATATAAAACTACAAGAATATGAGGGATTTGACTCTGTCTAAGTACACAGTATGCTATTTTTTTTCTCACTCCCAACGGGGTTAAATATGGCACCTTGTGGTTAGATGGGTCATCAATGGTTTCACGTCCCATGTGTGACCAACAGTCAAGAGTGAATTGTTTTGAAGTTATGTCACGTAAGTTAACGTTATAAATTACATAAAATATGTTACGTCAATGACTTACTTATGTAACTTAAGTTATGTGACTTGAGTTATGAGACTGAATGTAGTTATTTTAACCCAATATATCATCTTTTCATGAAGCTAACCAAACTGTGCCATTTTCACAATGTTACTTCACTATACTTCAAAAGACTTAATGCATCATAATGTGAACTATTTGTCAGAGACCTTTATTTTGAAAGTCTAACTGGATGTTTCATATAACATAATAGTGTGGTACTGGTACTTCCACTGAAGTTCTGGATTTTCTGGGCTTGAATATTGTCAGAAACATTTGGAATAATGTAACTACACTATTCAGCAAATTTTATAACATAGGTTTGGTTGCCATTGTCAGCCAGGAGCAGCTCCAGCACCCATTAACCTAAAAATATACACAGTTAGGGATAATAGATGGATGGATGGTACTGTACATCTGTAACAAAGCGGTGTGCACACACCACTTTAAAAGGCTTGATGCAAAGTGTGTGTTTGTGTGTCCGCACACATTAATGCCATCATGAGTCAGAATCAACATGTCAGCAGCTGCCTGTGGGTTTTTCATCTCGTATCCTTTAAAGGCTTTCAGGGCTGCTCTGACAGTCGGTCTGCTATGCACACAACGTGTTACATACACAGAATAGGTTGTGCTGACCTGCTACAGCTCACACTAACACACACACACACACACAAACACAAAAAGTCTACTTGTTGAAAACAACGTGCCACGAATGCACATGGGAGCAGGTAGGGCATCGGCTGGAAGTATGGGCTTCTGTTCGTCTGTCCTGCAGACCCCCTCGCTCCCCCAGGCAACATGCCCTCAGAGCTGTCAAGTCTTTATATTGAACCATCAACACAGAGGAGGGGCGATACAGCCGAGCGTCACAGAAGGTGAAGCAGTGGAAGGTGAAACTGTCCCTCGAGGGTATCTCAAAGGCCAGCACAAACTCAGTACTTCTCTGCAGTATCTGTTTCCATGTTTCATGATGTTGTTGTGTTTGCATGGAAAAACACTGAGATGTTGTGCTTTTCTTCCTGTATGCATAAAACTACTGCTAATGTGATTTTAACATATGTGTCTCTTACAAAAGGTGCAGAGGGAGCAATTACGGTGTCAGTTTTATATTTGAGGGGGGCTTTTATTAGAACATGTCTGCATGCACTATAGCTCTAACCCTCCATATCTATAAGTAGCTGTTGAAATGAATAAGCAGATGTCTAATCCTTTTTTAAAACAGAAGTGATATTATGGTGGAATTGGGATCACATGTATTTTGTAAAGCTCAGGATTTAATTATTATCAAATTAAACTGAACATAAAATGGAACTGGGATCACATGTATTTTGTAAAGATCAGGAGTTCATTATTATGAAACTAAAGTACCTTAATTCCAGAAAAACACATCGTAAGCAAGTGAGCAGCTGAAGTTCAAAAAGTAAAAAATCCTTTTGGAAGTTTCTTTTACAGCTGCTGAGCAAAAAAATCTGAAAATGATTTTTGCTCTCCAAGGACGTGCAACACACCAGACTACTCCTTATAAATGTCTTTTGTATTCCATTTTAATCATTTTAACATTTTGAGCGCCCGTACCTGAATAGAAATTTTAAGTGGTGCATTTTACGTGTTGCAATTGAGTGCTAGGGGTGACACTGGTGGCTGAGACCACTCACCCCGGACAGAAATGGGTCAGTCAGACAGCAATCACTGTGTGCTTTAAGTTGCCATGGTGACTGCCCGCCATCCCAATGGAATCAGTGACATGCAGGACACAAGGAGGCGAGCTGTGTGGTTTTTGCATAAGATCCAGCGGAGAGAGAAAACATTTTGATGTGATACTGAAAGAATCTGTCATGAGGCTGGGATCTTCGTAACCCACAGGAAAGAAGCTGCCATGGTCAGAGGAAGTCTACGGACAGTTTTCATGTTCATGTGTGTGGAGCTGCAGGTATCAGACATTTCACCACATGCTCATATATCAGCCCGCTCTCACTCCTTTACGTACATTTTGTGACGGAATGTTGTTATTTTAACTGAGAGTATGACATTTTCTAAACCTAACCAAGTTTTTGTACCTAAACTAATCAAATCAAATCAATTTCATTTATATAGCCCATCACAATGAAATTGCCTCAGTGGGCTTTACAATCTGTACAGTGAACAACATCCTTTATCTTTAGATCCTTGACCTCAACCCTGTCAAAACCTCACCTAGCAGATTTGTGCCTAAACCTAACCAAGTCTTTTTGTGCCTAAACTAATCAACAAATTAATTTCATCTTTATAGCCCAAAATCACAATCACATTGCCTCAGTGGGCTTTACAGTCTGTACAGTGGACATCATCCTCTGTCCTCAGACCCTCATTCTCAACCTAACAAAGTATTTTTGGGTCTAAACCTAACCACGTAATTTGTGTGTGAATCTTATCAAGCATGTTTTCTGCCTAAGCCTATCCAAACCACAACCATTTCACAACATTAGTAACAGACCAAAGGTCAAAATATGTGATAATATGTGACCTGTTAACCAGATGTTGCACAGTACATGTTATTACTAAATTGACCATCTGAGCCATTCATGTGCAAAATTGACTCTAGAGGGGTCGGTAGAGCGTGGCCATCTGATGCACCAAGGTACTGTATTTGACAAGTTGCATGTACTGTATATACATGTATACATGCAATGCAGTCCATGACATGTTTAAGACTCTTTCATGTAAAGTAACCTAAGTCATCCATGCGTCACAGGTCACCATTGCTTTAAGCTCAATCATAACCTGCTGATACTTGACAAGGAAATCCCCAGTTCGATCAGGATGCCGTGTCCCCAATTTCTCTTTCCTGAAAGCTAAATGGCTTAGAAGTTTTCATGGCAAAGAAACACTACTACTACATTTCCCTCTGACAGAGTGTGAAAACAGGCCAGCAATTTGAATTATTGAGCAAACACAGTTTGAGGCAGTGTAACAAGACTACAGACTGGAAAAAATTATAGTTTAAAGGATGGAATCTGTAACTTATGTAGCTACCACCACTGTCTTGGAATAATTACCACCCACCCATCTGCAGTATTAATTATTCCCAGATACAAGTTTTAATCTTCACTGCACCACAACCTTTCTGTGCCTCCAGATTCCTTCTGTACACTGAGACTCATAAACAGAAGCCACTGGTATATCTTACAATAACTACAGTACAAGATATAAACCTATTTGTGAGTATAAAACTGTTGAAATATGAACACTGTCTAAGTAGTCTGCTATTCTGTCAAATTACAGCATTTTAAGCTGTTCTCCGGTCATATTCAGATAAACCAAAAGAAAGAAAAAAGGCAAATAACATAAATGGACTTGGTGCTGTTATATTTCCTCAGTCTTGTGGTTTGTGTTACTGTGATAGTGTGATTTGCTTCCAGAATATGAATACATCAGAGTCATAAATAACTAAATAAAATCCTTTTTATGAATCACATTTTAGCTTCAGTATCTGAGCGATGGTTGTGAGGTGTGAACACAAGTGTCTCATTCCAGCGCTTCTAAACAATCTCAAATGTCCTGAGCTTCAGGAAGTGTCAAGGCAGCACCGCATGCTTCCAAGAATCCACTTTCTGCTGCCAACAGAGCGATTTGTCAGCTCTCAGAAGCTCCTTTAATCTTTTTTAGTATACCGCTGTGGAGCAGTTTTTAGCTTCTTTTAAAAATTTAAATTTGCAGACATGTATAAACAATGAGCTACAACGTATTTGATGCTGCAAAGCCAGCTGCACAGAGCTGAAAAGTTTATTTCTGCGAAACTTATAAATATCTGTCTATAAGCACCATAATTTGTGCGTATGGTACCAGCTTAACTCCATGAAAGCAGCCTGAAACTGTTTTCAACGATACAAGATGGAAAGATTTGTCTTGACCTTGCTTCGCCTTTCACATCATAAAGGGACCTCAGTCACTGCAGACGGTGCAACATAAAATCCTCATTATCTTGTTGTTGGGAACAGGAAATAAGAGTGGAAAAATACAACTGGGGGCCAACAATATACTTCAATAAGATAAACACAGTTTCTGTCTGCCAGCATGTTGATTGGCCTCCTTCATCCAAGTGAGTAATGATTGTCACAAGGCATGACGCAGATTCTCTGGTCTGAGGGTCAAAACTGCTAATGACCACGGTCTGTGACACAGTCATGTTTATCTTTTATCCTTGTTTTAATGTTCAGTTATCATTTTACACTCAACAAGCTCAGAGCGAATGGTAAACACTCTGAGTACACACTGCCAGAGTTTTCTCTGTAGTACAACGTCACAGAAATGTTATTGCAAACTTTTTATGCTTGTCCTGACAAATATCCCGATACCAGGATATATTTCTTATTAAAAGGACAACTGTACCTGCTGTGGAGGTGGATTTTTATTCTGGATGCTCAATGCTCAGGTTTAAAACACAGTTCAAGCTGTTGTTCTGAAGAGCTGACACATGATTATGTCATCTTTATCATTAATCTCACACGGAAATTTCTGAGATTTTAAGTGACAATTTTTGGCAGGCAGGACATTTGGTAAAGTTATTATATATAAAGAAGGCCAATAAATCATTTATTTCCTCCTTCATTGATGCTACTCCTTGACTCTTGTCCTTTCATACCGTTCCTGCTACCTTCCCTGTGAAACACAACTCATTATTTGTTCCTCTCCAGTCAGTAACCTAATACCATGTCCCTCCCTGTCTTACTTTCTTTGGAGCCACTTTATACTTGATGTCTTCTGCTTCCAATGCCACAGTCACACAAAAATTGGCAAAGCAGAATGTACTTGCATGATGTGGAGAATGCAGGCAGGACTGCAAGTAGCCTCAGCTAGTTTGGTCTTGGACAATGTATGAGCTGCTGGAGCTAACGTAGCTAGTGGGCTAATAAAAGCATTCCACAAAGGAAAAGGTGATCACGTACTAACAAATTTAAGAGGTTTTGTTTTTGTTTCATACACCAGAGATCGGAACTGTGGAATAAAGTGCATCTTCACAAAATAGCTGTCATGCTAACCACTAACATGCTAGCAAGCAGAACTAGCACTTTTCAATTACAATAGATTCTCTCACTTTTCTCCCTGTTCTGTTCTCTATGCTCAGACATTTAGATCCTCGTTGTACACCACTTCATTTAATAAAATGAGCCAGTTAGCAAACTCATTAGCTCATTAGCTCATCTTGGTCACTAACAGTAATAGAAGTTCACAAAGGTTATTGAAATAAGTATTTGTATAATGGAGTTTTGTCTCATAGTTCAGTGTGTAAACCATGTCTCTGTTGTGGAGCGGTAAACACTCCGACAGAGGAAGGTCAATGAAACTGGGTGGATAAGATGGTGTGACAGCTTCCTCTATTTAGGACTCTCTGTTCTCCCAAAGGTCATCGCCGTCAAGGCTTGATATTACTCAATGCAACAAATTCCTGGGTCAAAGATCACAAAAGCTGAACGTGTATGCAGGGATTTATCACCCAAACTGGCTCTCTGTCTAGCTTGTTTTGGCTATCCATATGCATGGCACACTATTTGTTTGCAGTAACAAAAAAACATGTATTACCCGTTGTTTCAAATAGTCTGATTCTTCTTCAGCAGGGGTGAACAGATATGACAGAAAATACGGATTGCTTTGAGGTTATGTTACCGGATGCTGTATACAATGTGTATCCCCTCTATTATGTAACTTGTCACTTACTCCCCTAATAGTAGGTCAACCTCACTTTCTCTAAGCTCAGTCTGACTGAACTGAAGCAGACAAAGTGAAAGGTGCTCAACAAGAAGCCACTATGTCTTGCCCTCTTCATCACTTTAATCAGTGAGATTTGAATTCTCACATGGCCTTGCACCAATGCTCTGAAAGAGAGACTGACAGTGTTATTATCCCAGTTATCTGCAGCTATGCACCACACACTCCACTATTTCTGATAATTAAAGTTTTAGGCAACATGTACAGGCATGTGCAGGACTTATACACTGTCCTAAATAGTGTCCTAGAATAGATCCTTACTCAGCTTCAACCCCCTCTCTCTTTTTACTGTATTGCAGTTCTTGGGAAGGATGTTTGGATTTATCTTGTGTTTGGGCTAAAGGTCCTGTGGAGATTTGTTGTGTATACACACAGATAATGCAGTTTGGTTTGACCACTGGCCTGCATCCTGCCTGTCGCTGACTAAATTAGAGGAAGACAATGGACCCCCATGGGTCGTCCTTGGGGGTACAAACCGCCTGTCTGGTACTTCCCTAATCTAGATTTCTCATGCAGCTGGGTACTTTTGAAATGGGTTTATGCATGTTCATTTCATGTTGTAGCAATGTAATGATGTCGTTTCAAGAAAAATGTTCTAATTAACAGGTTAGCAATTGTTATAAATTAAACAACTATTCATGATGGTACAGATGAAGCCACTTAAAACTTCCCGTTCTTCCTTGACGGGGCCCTAACAGGTTCGTGACCAGTCCGTGCTCGGACCTGTTAAGTAATATGGCTGGAGAATTAATGATTTAACAGGAAGGAAAAAACTGTGTGTAGCACTCATCTAACTTTTCTAACAGCATCTGCAGTGGTCTTCATTGACTGATTTCATGTACTTAAACACACTAAATAAACACACGTTCTTTGTTTTCATGATTGAATAAACAACTGGTCCATTTCAGAATAAAATACGTATTGTATATTTTTGAATAAAAACTATTGATGCATTAATGTGTTGCAGCAGTTAAAGGATGAACTCATTTTAATAACTGTATATACGTCTGGGTGGCTGAACCTATGATAATATAACCTGGCTACAACTTTAGATTATTGATATAAAATAAACATTAAGTAAAGGCTACTACTCTTTATCCAAAACACCCACAAATGACAGGTAAAAAAACTAAAATCTTTTAATATTTGGATGAGCTACAGGCCGCTGCATCTTCATGCACTGCCATTGCCATAGCTATAGATTAGCCTTTGAGTATCAGCCTTAGCCTAGTCTGATTCTTTAAGCAGGTCTATTACCTCACTTTTTGTTTCTTTGTCAATGTTTATTAACATTAGCATGTTTTTCAGGTTGAGGAGGAGGCAAAATGCAACAGTCTGACAATGAGAGCGACGTTACACTTTTACTTCTAGACCTAAAACTGGAAACAGATGTGTCTCATCAGAGTTATTGCATGTCCATGTCATGCCAACAATATGACATATCATCAAGGTTTCAAGGTTCATCTGCGAAGATTCCTACATAATAATCAACCTGCTCAGTTGTATCAGCAGCAGCTTGTAGAAATTACCACAGACTTTTTCCACTGTTTTCTCCTTCGTCTTTCTCTCAACTTTTCCCTTCTTTTCTCTGAAGTTCTCTTTTCCTGTGATTGCCAAATGCTTTCTCTGTACCCCCCAGCACCCGAACAATGATCTATAAGACCTTTAACTCTGTTGGAATAAGGTTTGAATGAGACCTCAGAGGTGTGTGAGTGATTAATGGCAGCTGTGTGCTCAGGACATATTGAAACTTGAGAGGCGATTACTAGGTGGAGATTGGTTTTCTACTCAATCATAAATGAGAACTCTACAGCGCGAATAGCTCTCAGCAGCATGTTGGAAATGTATTTTCGGAATAAGTGGTTTAACAGCCCCCTTGCATGTTATTGTTACTCTTGAACTGAAGATGAAGGTCCCTAGTTGCCCTTTGAGCTCTGTGAAGAAATAGCTTTGACCGATGTCCTCAATCACTGGGAGTTAGATTCTGTTATTGTGATGGTTAATGGCAAAATTGCCCTGGATCTTTTAATATACAGTAGGTGGTCTTTCTCAGGAGTTAGAGTCACTCTTAAATCTGAAGTTCTGACAGATTGAGACAGGTTTTTAGACTCTAAGAGGCATAAATTAACAATGGTCTCCAGCATTGTTCCATGGATGCATCGATCGTGGCTCGGGATGACTGCTATTCTTGAACATAAACATCTTCAGACTGTATACCTAACGATGGCGGCAAGACAAAGAAAGATCAAGTCTTGCCCGCCTCCACTCCTTGTATTCATCACTTGCAATCTCATGCCCTGTCTACGATGGCGCCCTTTTGGCAAGGCTGCCAGTCAAAGACCCTGAAAACTACCCAAAACGCAGTTGCATGTCTGGTCATCAGTTAGCCAAAAACCACTCATGCCACCCAGGTTTTCAGGACTCTCCACTGGCTGAAGTCACTAAGGCTTCAGAGTTCCCATTTGCACCACAACCATTTAAAATGCGCACCCTCATTCAGGTTGATGTGCCCCTGGCCTTGTTCACCACGATCAACCAATGAGTTATGACAAGTCTGTCACTGCAAGGAAATCTCTGTGAGAACTCTTCCTCTGCCTGTGTGGTTCCTTGGTGGTTCAAAATCCCTGTCCGTCTTCAAAACATTTTAATTTCCACCTTACTTTGTGTGCTTGCAACCATCTTGCATTTGTGTCAGATGGAACATGAAACTGAGCAATAAAGCTCTTCATCTAGATCTGCGGAATCTGTGGTGGCCTTGATTGTACATAACTTTTTAGCCCTTAGGACAAAATCATCAGCCAAATCAACCTCATACCGCAATGACTGAACAGGTCGATTGCCAGCGACTCCCAAAGCAACAAACAGTATATCACTGTTTCCGAAACTACATGACTGTTGGAGCATACAAGCAACAGGCGTACCGGACCATCGTCTTACGCTCGCACAGTACAAATTACTTTAGTTGAACATGGTTACATGGTTAGGTTTAGGAAAAAAATGTGGTTTAGCTTAAAATAACTACATGACATGATATGCTGCTTTCACGTCAACCCATATGGGTGTTTTTATGAGGAGGACGGCATAACCATCTTATATACCCACATTCAATATTGGTTTATCCCTAAAAGTCCCTAAAAAGTTTTCCCAAACTTAAATAAAATCAGGCCCACTCTTTACCTCTCACCATTCCAAAGCTAATATTCTTTAATGGTAACTACTGCATGTATCCACATTTCAATGCAATCCAATCCATGGCTTCAATGCAAAATAGAAGGTGACCCATTCAGGATAAGAAAGAGATTCAAATTTTAATAATAACCTCCATCCAAAATAAAAAAAACATCAAAGGGCTTCTTTAATATTGAGAAATATGACTGACTTCCTCAGAATAGTTTTTAAATATACAGGTTCAGCACACCATGAGTAATTCAAACAAAGATAATGAATAAATAAACATGATGCATTCTTGTGTCTGTGTGTGTTCTTATGATCCTGTGCTGTATATGTACTTCTCTATCAACCATTACACCATGTTTGTGCGTCTTCATGGTTCCCAAACCTTTTAAAGTAGCTTTCTTGGAACTGTTGCCAGAGATGAGGCACTTATGTGGGGGAGTACGGAAGATTGAAGACACCCGTGAGACTTGACAACAAACAAGAGGCTGATGAAATACTCAGAGAGGAGATCAGCTGTATGCAATAAGATTTCTATTTCAGCAGAAGGAGGAGATAAACCAACAGAACAAATTTGTGTTTGTATGCAGGATTGGAGTAGAGCATATAATTTTGCACAGTATGCTACACAGTTGAATACACACACACACACACACACACACACACACACACACACACACACATAGCAAAGCCTCAAATCCTGAATAGTCTCAGTTATCATGTTGGGCCAAGCACCACTTAACCTGATTCCATTTTCAGTCCAGAAATGCCTGAAGCCTTCTTTATTTTATGATGGAGCACTGTGTGCATGTGTGCGTGTGTGTGTGTGTGTGTGTGTGTGTGTGTGTGTGTGTGTGTGTGTGCTGTATATAACAACGAGTGCTATGTTTATATTCGCTTCAACTATCCATCCATTTTCTATATCCGCTTATCCTGCTCAGGGTCACGGGAAGCTGAAGTCAATCCCAGCATGCTTTGGGCGAGAGGGATTTATAGCCTGGACAGGTCACCAGTCTATCACAGGGGTCTCAGATCGTGTGTGTGCGTCCATATGTGCATGTGTGAGTGCTCTTTTCAAGCTTACATGCTGTATATGCGTTCATATATTTCATATATTTGTGACACCTTTAAAGTAATAAATGATTTTCATGAATTGATGAGTCAGTTGATAAGTGGTAGAACAAGTACTCTGATCCTTTATTTAAGCCCTTACAGCAAACTTTAAATTCACAACAACAACTGAATGAAAAACACTATGCTATTTTTTTTTGAATGCCCAGACGTAAGACGGTTTGGTCCGGACTGTTTTATCTGAGTGATCCTCACAAGTATATAAGAACAAATGGATGTCTTTGAGCGAGTCTCTGTCCCTGAGGGTGGATCTGGGACTTGAAGAGTTTTTTGTACCACTTTTTCTTCTTTTTTCTCTCGATCTGGCTCTCAAGATCTTCCAGCTGGGACTCCATGATGCTCTCTCCTCCCACTCCTGCATCTCTCCCTGCAGAGTCTTCTGATGGAGGCCCTCTGTGGCCTGAAGGATGGATGACTTTACCTCCTGTCCCTCAGCACGTTGGCTCAGCCTGTTTTAGAGCGGTCATGAGGGTCTTAGCAGGGAGCAAAGGAGCAGGGAGGATTTCTCCCGATGCCAGCGGAGGCGCTAAGTCTCCAGTAGATCTTCTGGCTTTTTTCACGGCAGATTCCATCACCTCAGTCTGTGCTTGGGAGTTGTGACTTCAGATCCTCATTCTCTGCCTTCATTTTGTCCAATTTGACTTGAAGGTCGTCACTGATGGAAGTTTGTTGTCTCACTGCACATTGTGAGCTGTGATTTCCGACCCTTAATCTCCTTCACCGAAGAGTCGACACTGGCGTGAGCATCGACCAGCTGGGCTTTAAGGGAACATATCTCTCTCTCCATCATCTCTCTCTCATGGTTCTATTAGTATGACTTTTGATTTTCTTGCCGCCGACTGAGTATAAAAGTATCTCCAAGTTGGCTCTCCCCTTAGATCCACTACTTTAGCACACACCTCATGTTTTCTAGGAATGAAGGGAGCTGGAAAGAAAATTGTTCAACCTCCTTGGAGTTGTTTTCCACGTCTTTCCACGTCCACGTTTTTTCTCCTCTGTCTTCTTCGGCCCCTCTTACTATTAGCACCTTCCATTTCTGCAGTGTTAATTGTGTCTGACCTAATCCTTTCCATCTGGCACTTTCATCCAAGACGGCTCAGAAAGTTATACACAACTTTGTTTTCATGACTTCGGTCATGTGAGCCCTCATTTGAAAGCACCGCCGGTCCAGCTGTTATTGCATGAGTGCATGGAGGAGGATTGCAGCACTATTTTTTTTAAAGATTGTTGAATGTCACATAGTCAAATAAGACAAATTATGGCATTCATAATTTCCTCATATTTTGTCCTGTCAAGTTTATTTTTCTTTAAGAGTTTTGCTAGGAGTTTTAATTCCGCCCTGTTCAGCGGTTCACTCTAAGCATGACAAAATGTGTCTTATTTTATTGTACATTACTCTAGATAATTAAAGAGAAAGTCAGCTAAAATTATATGAAACTATCTCTAATATTAAACCTGTAATAAAAAATAATCCTTAAGAGGTTCGCTGAAATTTTCCCAACACACAAACACATTGTACGATGAATAAATCTCATTTTTTCACCTGCAATAAAATTGAATCGTTCTGCGGAAACTTTCAACGTATTCCTGCTCAGGGTGACAGAGATTGGAGGATTGTGTCTTTTTTTTTTTTTTTTTTGCCTTTCCAAACCCAAAAATACAGTGTTTGTCTGCTCTAACATAGTAAAGTCTGCTATTGTTGTTATTTCATCAAACAAATCACAGTCATAACTCAAAATTGCTGCTTTTGTCCGCCTCTCACTAAAAAAAGAGGACCCATTGGTTCAAAAACGACAAAAGAGAAAAGAATTTGGAGTGCTGAACCGGGTGCTGTTATGATCGCAAAGTGAAGAGGAAGCATACTGGTCAATGGTCCTAAAAGCTGTCTGTTCATCATTTTATCTGTTGTGACAGTCTATGAGAACTTGACAAACTAGGGGAAAGGTCCAGGTTCAGGGGGGTGCAAGCGACGCCAGCCATATTTGGCCTAGAGAGCCGTAGTTATTTTGTTCGACAAGATATCACTCAAGTCAAGTGTTCCTGAGGTGTCAAGTGACCAGTAGTGATGGGAGGAAACCACTTGATAACCCCAGAAACACTCTCGTGCTGTCAGCCGCGTAGCATTTAGATTAGATGGGAGCAGTGCTATCAGTCTAATGCTGCCGTAGCTCTTTGACAGCAGATGTCCTCCACTGCCGCCTGAGAGTCGTTCATCATTTAGTTTGACAACATTGGTATCTGTGAGAATGCTCACCCTGGATTAGAGCTGTCTTAGCAGATAAACAGTAAATACATACCATTTATGTTTGTCCTCTTTTTCTAAGTTGATTTTAATAGACTTTGTTTTTTTTTTTTTTACTGATTTCCACTGAATCGTACCAAGGCGTTATCAAAGCACCAGCTGGGTTCAATGCATTTTTCATGACAATTTCATGCCCCCATGCTCACATACCTTTTGTTTTCTGATTGCAGTTTGACTGCAGCAATGTAATTTCACAGACTCTTCATTTTCCATGGTATTGCTTATTTGCATTATACATTTGGTCCCGAGTAGACACAGTCAGATTGCAATCTTTTCCCTCCTAATTTGGCTTGGGTATGTGCCAATACTGAAAATGGATCCAATACCATTGCTTTCTTTCTCTTGTGTGGTTCTGCAAAAAGGACCCAAATGCAAGGCAGCAAGACAGATAGATGAAAAAGTAAAAGGCAAGCTTTGATAACACAGGTCTGAAAAAAACAAGAGCCGACAACAAAACTGACAACAACAAGCTGGGACAAAACACCAAACTTAATGAAGTACAAACCAGCATGAAGCTCGAGGAACACAGGCAGAATAGCAAAAAAGCACCAGGAGCAAACACAGGGACGCCAGGAACAAAACAGACAAACTGGGGAAAAAAGACAGACTTAAATGCAATAGAGAGGGAAGACTTATAAGGGACAGGTGAACCTAATAGGGCAGTCAAAAGGCGAGAAAAAACATAAAGACCGGAAGTGTAAATTGCAACGAGACACGTAAGTGGGAACCCTACAAAATAAAACAGGAAGTTTAAACTGAAAACCAGAACCATGAACCTAATATTTGGCCTAAGTTGATGCATGAAAGCGTTTTCTTGTCGACTGACAATCATAAGGTGACTGGAGTTACATGAGCTTTTAGTGCTACTGCATTGGGATACTGTTTACTGTCAGCCCGCCACAGCCACAGTGCGTGAGAGATACTAACCAGACACACCAGTTGGTCAATATCAGTAAACAACCATAGTGTGTCCATATTGTGTGTGTGTGTGTGTGTGTGTGAGTCAGCCCAGGTTGATTTAATTGGGCCAGACAACTGGGGAGCTAATTACATGAGCTTTCAAAAAACAATCACCTAACCATGCCAGTTGTATTCTAATAGGACGCTTGTTCAGTTTGACTCTTTTTACTTTGTCCTGGTATATATTTGAATCTGTCCCTTGGGCTAGATATTAATTATTTGCTGCTGATTGCTTTTCAGACCAACGGTACATTGTTCTACAATCTGGCCTGCGGAGCTCTCATTTTGGAAAACAAAAGACTTTCACTCATATTACCCAGGATGTTGTTGCATTTTGGTTGATATTCACCTAACATCAATAATGCATTGACTTTTTCTTGGAAGGGTATAGCGTCTGCTTCCTAATGTTGGGATGTGAGCCAGATGTATTGTTGGAAAGACCTTGTGTCCCACAGGGTTTGATTCTTTGTTAGGATTTTACTCACACTCAGAAGGAAATAACTGGGAGGGACTGAAGGTCACCGAAAGGAGGATGATAAGGCATTTCATTTGCTGTGTTGAATTAAAGGCAAAAGCAAAAAATGGATAGTTTAATTCAAAAGCAAAGCAGGGCACTAGTAGTGTCCTTTCTGCTGCATCTGACAAATGGGAGCTGCGTACACACTTGGTTCTAAAACTCATATCATAGATTGATTATGCCTTACACAGTATAACAGTAATACAGTAGAAATTGAAAATGCTCTACTTCCTTTGTCCTTCAAGGCTAAAAGGAAGATCTGACTCGTAAAGGGCTCAGCAGCTGCTTATATCTAGGACAAAGACTTTGAACACATTTACCATTTGAACTCTCTCTTCCTCTTGATTATATTGTCTACTATAGATAGAGAGATGGATAGATCCCGAGGATGTGGGAGTACACATTCTCTCACACACTCGGCATAGTGGTGCGGAGAACCTTTGTACTGTCTGCTCAACTTGTTGTGGCTGAAGATAGCTTCAGCACCAAACCAGCAGATATGTTCCTGCTCCAAACAGCACAGCGGGGTCTCCAGCCCACATGGAAAGACAAGAAAACAAAGAACATTTCTGTGTGTTTTTGTGTTCATGTACTTGTAAATGTGAGTATTGGTTCTATCTGAGCCACTGGATACTTCTGTTAGTCAGTTCCAGAGCTGTTTATTGATTTAGTTGATTAGAGAGTAACGTCTGTCAGCGGCCGGCTAATGCAAATAAACTGGATTCACAAGAAGTATGTAGTTTGTAGAAGGAGGAAACACAAAGCCAGCACACTCACAGCGAAGTGGATGGTGGTCGATGTCTAACAATAATAATGAAATATCTTTGATTTATATAGCGCCTTTCACAAGACCTAAGGACGCTTTACAAGTAAAATAAACACCAAACAAACAGACAAACAAACCAAACAAATTGAGACAGGAAACAAGATAAGCTGCTGTCTGGTGGGGAAGAAGAGTTAGGAGAAGTTGTAGGCTGTAGTGAACAGATGGTGTGTGAAGTGTGTCAGATCAGCAGGGAGAGCATTCCAGAGCATTGGGGCTGTGACAATAAAGGCTCTGTCTCTGAAGGTACAAGGTCTGGTGTGGGGAATGGAGAGTGGGCCAGTGTCTGAGGACCGGAGGTTCCGGGATGGGGTGTAAAGGTGAAGGAGGTGGTAGGTGCTAGGGCATGAAGGGATTTGTAGGTGAGGAGAAGGATTTTGTAGGTGAGGAGAAGGATTTTGTAGTTGATACGGAACTTAATCTGGAGCCAGTGAAGGTGAAGGAAGGTTGGGGTGATGTGTTGCCAGGGCTTGGTGCGAGTGAGAACCCTGGCGGCTGAGGTTTGGACTTACTGGAGCCTGTCCAGGGCTTTGCTGGTTACCTTAGACAGGACTCCATTGGAGTAGTCCAAACGGGATGTCATGAAAGCATGGATGAGAGTTCTGCCATGGAGTCGGAGAGTGGATTGTTTGGTGCTGAGATAGAGCTGTATCATTGGCTTAGGAGTGGAAACTGAGACCATGTTGTCGGATGTTCTGACCAAGCATGTAGATCACGAAGAGGATGGGTCCAAGCACAGAGCCTTGAGGTACGCCTTGGTTGACCAAGGCTGGGGAGGAGCGGGAGTAACTGATGGTGATTTAATATTAACATTGCATGTTTATGATAGGACTTTCATATTGACAGGTGGAGGCCATGGTGGTTTTGCGACTGGAGAGAAAGCTGCCAAGCAAGTGATCACAGTTCAAAACTGTGTTTCAACAATTTGTAATCGTGGAACCACTGTATATTTTTAAGGAGACCTCAGGACAGTAACAGCCTATATCCTGACAAAACCTGATAGTTTTGACAACAAGCTGGGACATCTCCAGCTGCGCCAAAGCCAAAACATGATCTTTTCCTAACCCTAATCAAGTGGTTTTGGTGTGCCTAAACCTAGCCGATAGCCAGGTTAGTGCGTTTTCACAATGTCAAGTTTAAAATTGAACCCATAGAAATGTTCAATTGCAACATAAAGATAGTGTAAAGTTTTGCATGTTTGAGTCAACAAGCCGTCATAACTATGCAACAAACTTGTCATGAATATGTCTTTCAAAATGACTATTAGCAGTCACTAAGTTAACATGCTGATGTGAAAAGATGACTATGACATCCATCCCTGTCGGCTGTCTGTGAGAGTCTGTCTTTGATGCCTTTACCTTCCCACCAGTTTCTGTAGTTTCCCTACTGAGTCAGAGCTGAACCCACTTTGATTTATGGCTGTCCGGACACTGCTGCAGTGTGACGGTCTGTTGGATTGATCATATTGTATGTTTTTACCAATGTTAGAAAAGGAGAGCAGAAAATACACTAAAAGTTTACATAATGGGTTCTGAAACTTTGTTTCGCACCTACTCACAGGTAAAATACTAGTGTATGAGCTAATGGCTAACACGAGCCATGGACATGCTAGACTAGTCGATCACAAGATCTCTTCATTGCATTGCAAGTACATTTTTCTCTCAGAATTTTACACAGTTATACTCAACAAAGAGTTATAAAGAAGTGGAAAAACTCTCAAAGCCAGCAAGCGTATCATGGCACTCCAAATACCAGAAAAAGTACCCACCAAGGAAGGAAATTATTCTAAAAAGCCTTCATTTGATTGGATGAATCATTAAAAGGCCAATCATTAAAAAAGTCAACATGTTTTAACCACTAGATTTTCATTAGGGCTGTTGCTAAAGCTCAGTTTGTGTATTCAGTCATGAAAACAAAGAGAGTTTGTTTATTTAGTTTGTATAGGAATAAAAAAAATTCAGTCAATGAAAATTTTATCGTCTGATTAAAATAATTTCCCAAAACTACAAAGTGGAACCTTTCATCTAACCAGAGCATAAGCACAGCATCGTCACAGGATGAATTGAAAACTGAACCTGAAGAAAAGAAATGTGAAGTTTCAACTTTTCCGTGGTTTATAGAGACGTACGTGACAAACATTTACTCTGGTTATTGGGTTAGTATGTACTGTAGGTATCCTGTGTGCATGTGGACTAGTGACAGTCCGTGCATGTATTGTTTGTTTGCAGTATTGTGTGTTAACTACAGATGCTGTATGCATCCAAGACAAATTCTCCTCTGGGAATTTAAAGGGGCACTATGTAGTTTTGGAGAAGAAATTCAAACTTTGAATTTTAACAAGACAAATTCTAACTCTTCAAAATAACTAAATCAATGAAGATCTTTCTTTTCTGATTTAAGTTTCTACTATAATATCTCCAATAATGTTATCATACATCACTAAGCTAAATCATGTCCATCAAAATTGGACAACTGACTGCTTCATACCGTATATGACCTTAGCTGAAGACAGTTTCCAGATTCTGATACTGGTTCTATTGTGCTCCTCTAACTCTTGTGAAAAGCTGTAAACTGTGCCAGGCAGCAGTGTTTTCAGGAGCTCTCCACTGTAGCAACTTAACACTTGAAGAGTGCGACTACATTATAGCTGCCGAGCTGACCGTAGTTTAACCCCGAGGAGACAAAGGGAGTGAGGATCAGCACTCATAACCCTCAGACCAACACGCTTAATTATATCAGCCCACACAAAAAAAACACTTTTGTTCCAGTGAGTGGGAGACAACACCGAACCACTGTGGAATGTACATGAAACGGCCACACAATGACAGTCTCATCAGGCTGATTTGTTATTGTGTACTTCATGTTGAACTATTAACATACTCGGTTTACCCTCAGTCGTGTGGCCATCAATTAACGAGTATCTAAAAACATCTGCAGTCGTTGTGGATGTAACTAACCAGCGGGTCAAATGCAGGCCATGTGGACTCTCAGGAAATATCACATGCTGCTATCACACTCACGGCTCATACATATTAATGAGTAGTTTGTCATCCCCCTTCAGCTCAGCCCTTCAGTCTAGGTCACAAAGAATGTACTGTCAGTCCTTATGGTTTTAAAAAGACGTTTGCCAATTTTAAAGACGGCCTAAAGTGTGAAATTACTCTAAATTGATTACCATAACACTTGCACAACACTGTAGTAGATTGTAGCTCATACAGCCTTTTTGGACTTTTATCAAATGAAACCATGTTTTTTCATTCACTCATTGATGATAGCTTAGCCTAGCTTAGCTAGTCATTCAGAGTGGTAGAGATGAGAAAAATGATGTTCTGTTCAAGGACAGGATTGTAAAAATTTGGTCATAATACCTGTCATTTCAATGGTGAGGCAAACTGTAGCCTGTTTGTTCGAATTTAAAGAGGCTTTATGTTGCAGCTTACATGTATTAATCACTTTCTTACTGGCCATAAGCGAAAACGAGAACTCCCCAATATCTCTGCTGCCTATACAAGCTCGTGGATGATTTGTCAAAGTTGTTTAATGCTGCTGAACCTTATTTCTTTGTGAAGGATTTTCCGGTTACAGTAACGAGGATGTGACTCTATGCATGAGTGGCTCGTCTCGGTGCATCTCTCCGCTACGCTGGCGGAGAGCAACAGTAGCTAATGACTGGCGTCCAACGCAACAAAGACGCTCCACAGAGTCCCTTTGATTTTCAACAACTTGGAGACAATCACATTTAATATCTGGAACAAATGTAAAGATTCGATAAAGAGAGAGACACCTCCATTTTTTTCCCCACGGTGATGGTGGAGGGCATTAAAACACAGCAGCCCTTAAACAGTCAAATAAACAGAGATTATTAGACAGTTACAATTTAAGAAACAAAACAAAGCATTAACAAGATATTAAACTGAAGTCAATGTGTCAGGCAGGGTGGTAATGGCTGAGGTAGGAGGACCCAGATGCACGGACAGGAGACGGAGGTTGCGGGAATTCATTATATATTTAATTTTCTATTCTTCAAAAGAACAAAAAACAAGGCGACATAGACGAGGCATGACAAGACAAGACAAGACAAGACTAGACTAGACTAGACTAGACCAGACAAAACACAAACAATAATCCGACAAGGAGTGAAGGGGAACCAAGGCTTAAATACACACACACTTGATTAGGGAACGAGGGGCAGGTGAGGAGATAGAGAAGGGACAAGGGCAGGTGAACTAACGAGGGGGAAGCACAGAGGAGGAAATACACAGACAAGACACAAGAGGGCAAATAAATCAAAACATAAGACACAAAACACAGAACCATGACACAATGTATCTGCTTTAACCAGCCAGGAATTCACATCTACTCCTGGCCCGTGTGGATTTACACTTTTTGTGCTCACTTGAGCTCAATAAAATGTATCAAGGGAAACTGCTGCACTGGAGACTGGAACAACCAGCACTACTTCAGTGCATGCACGCACCCATCTGCCACCCTCACTGATCACAGATATGCTCAGAAGCCTCCGGTCCGTGGCTCTCCAATGTGCTGTCAGCACAGGATAGTGAGGGGGATCTACTACAGGTTCCTCCCTTTAAAAAGTTCCATCAGTCACGGCGACTGAATACATTTGTCTGATTACATTGTTTTTCAGGATTCTCTGTATTATCAAGCACCCTGTTGGACACAGAAGAGTTTCCCAGACATGTTAAAGGCAGATTCACCTAGAAATAAATGTGGTCTCAGCTGTGTGATGGAATGGAAATACATGAAACATGACTCCTGTTCTTTAGCTCATGCTTTAATGAAAATTGAGGGTGTCGATGGCGTTCAAGCCACTGGTATACCAGGAACATATACTGCTTTAACATGAACTTTTCATATAATAATTCATCTACACAGCTAATGGAAAAATGATCTGTAACCATAATTTTATAACATTAATCAATTTGACTGCCGATGATGAGAGATATTGCATTAAGTCATTAGCCCATCCATCAGTTTTACATATATACTCTGTTCAGAGACACAGGGAGCTGGAATCTATATTAACTCATTATCTCATCATAATGAACTCGCAGTAATAAAATGTAATATAAGCAGAGCCACAGGGAGGAGATAGTAGCTGCCGCATCGGACACCTTCACCATTTTAGTCTTATCTGAGAAAGTTGTCCTTCTCTTTCAGTCCTGTAAAGTCTCTCTCCCTGATATGCAAATGTTTTTCCAATTAATCTTGAGTGAATTTATGGTAGGAAGTTTAATAACAAGCAAGCTCGACAGTGAAGCTGATCTGATCTGCAAGCAGCACCAGAACCGATGATGTGTCCGTAAATCTTCACTACCAGCTGGTGACATTTATAATCCAGTAGACGCGTTTGCATAATCATAAAAGGTCACAACAATGCTGACATGTAGACGATGAAAGATAACTGCACATTGTCACTTGTAAGACTGAGGACTCTGTCTAGCACTGTTATCACGAGGATTGGATGTTTTCTTTTATTATTATGAAAAGACTCAGCAATGAAGAGGCTGATGCGAACGCTAGCTTCATGATCTGGTTGAAAATGCTGTCTCCAGCTGACTGTAATGTTTTAGCTGATTTGTTCTAAAACAAGACATGTGTGAAGAAGTCTCAAGATTGCATTTGATAGCTACGTACATCAACATTAAGGCTGAAGCTGCATGTCACATGGTATAGAGTCCCCATCCTCACCAGCTGATGGTCCATATGGAAGCCAAGAACGGCCGTTCTAGCAGTTATTTTTTAAATGCCATCGTCTTGAGATCACAAGTTAATTATTTTGTCATTATCATGTTTTTTTATGATATTTTTATGATATTCTTATGTTATAACAAAGCAGTTCTCTGCGTGCTCACAGGTAATATAACAGTATCTTGACAAAGCAGATGTTTTACTGACCAGTAGGCGACAACCAATATAATTCTCGATGGCATAGAGGAACGAGAAAAGATTCTACACACGTTGGGGGTTGTTTGAATGGTGTTATGAAGTATGCATATAAATAAGTAACGCTGTCAGTCAGGGGACTCAGTTGGTAGAGCATGTGCTCAGTGTACAGAGGCTGTGTCCTCGCTGTAGCAGCCCGGGGTTCAAATGTGAACTATGGCCCCTTCGCTGCGAGTCATGAAAATTCATGAAAAGGCCAAAAACTAAAAAAAAAAATAGAAGAAGATTAAAGTACAGTCACATTCGTTGATCCTTAATGGTTACTGCTTATCCTGCCAAATCGGTTGCTATAGTTGTTAAGACGCCCTCTGTGCCTGCTGGCACGACACTACACAAATAATAGCAACCACGGCCATTCTCGGTGACACGTGTCGCGACGCCGACGACATGAAGAAAAAGACACGCTAATGTTTTTTTTATTTCAGTGCTAGCTGGTCCTGAGAGGTGTGAGAAGGACAAATGTAAGATTAACTTCTCTTAGTGCATTAAGTCAAGAAACATACTGTTAGTGATGCAATGGCTTTCGTACTTTTGTTGATACCCATCTATGACCTTCACCGGCAAAATCATTTGTTATGTCTTGTATGATGGATAAAAACAGTGTATTTGTCACTGCCACACACAGCTTCTCCTTTGTTTTGTAAGAGTGTGAAGGTCATCCTGATTTCATTGACTGTTCATTTTTATTCATTTACTGATAAACTCTACCACACAATAGTTGTTATCTGTTTTTAGAGGTTCACTCAGTCAGGTTCCAGTCTTCAACTTACACAAAGCCCCCACCCCCATCACACCTCTGTACGTTTGATATTTAAGGTTTTCAACAGTAAAATACAGATTAATGTACTGCTCTTTGACTCTTGAGAGAGGCGGTCGGAGCTTGAAGTTCGGCTGAGTCACTCTGACCATTTATCATTCTGAACCTAATGTACTTTGCTTCAGTGAGACATGTTGATGAAAAATGTATTAAACATACAGAACAGTGGCAGCTCTGACTGTACTAATAAAGGGTGATAAATAATACTGCTGCTGCAGTAATGTGGGCTGAGATCTGTTCTGAATGTTCAGACAAGAAGCACGCACGTACAAAAGCTTCGCAGTCTTGCATGTCGTTATACTGAAGACAGTGAAACCGCAAAGGTCTCACACACACACTCCATCACTGAATTCCTCCAGATCACTGAACTCTCTCAGACCCAATGTACTGCACGTTGCTACTCGTGATTAACTGACTCCTGGTCAAGGGACTCGAGTGTTATGACAAGGACGAGCGTCAAACGTGTTTTATATGGAACAAATCCTCAGCTGGGATTATTCACTGCATTCTTGTTTAATGAGACACCACTCACTGAGAAAACAGAGGGAGTTTTGGGAGAATATAAAGAGAAGGGAGCGAGCTTTAACAAAAGTAGATCCGATTTTAGTTCACGGTGACATCAGTAGTTGGTATGCACCGTCGCCTGCAGAGCCACCAAGAACACCCCGCGGTGCGGAATTCAAATCCTGCCGTTGTTATGAAACTTTGGTGTGAACATTTCAGAATTTTTTTAAAGAATATGATAGCATGTCAGTCAAGGAATTCATAACCATTGGAGGATCATCCCAAAAAAAAAAAATCAGTTTTCAAATCAAGAGTCTTACAGGACAGCGGCCAAAGCAATTTCCCACAACATGGGTTAATAATATAGCCAGTGGTAGAAAGTAACTAGGTACAATTTTAAGTTACACACACTTTTCACTTTCAAATGTGATCGTTTACGTGTTGCTTACTTTAAAGATACAATACTGGCCAGGTGTCAAATTCATACTCCAAATAAATTGGAGCAACGTGTCTCAAAAGTAGCTGCTAACTGCTGCTAGCACTAGCAATCCGGAGCATCGGAGCTTTGGATCGCCAGTAGGATGAAAGGCGGCAGGCTCGCATGCTGACTTAAGGGGAAATCTCTGCAACACAATACTTACGCTCTGACATAACATCAGTACTGATGTTTCTTCACTTCCTATCGTTAATTTCAGGTCCTTTTTTAATTTATTTTTGGGGGTAAAATTATGACATATTGCACCATAAGCAGTGACCTGACTTTTTGTGGCCACTTAACTGCAATGGGACATTTTAAAAACATTAAGAGGGGGTTCCAATTTTAGGATGAATTTAATCCAGTGTCTGTAAAACACATATAGGAGCTGACTTTCAGGAGCTGCAGGGAATGGCAGTGGCGTTACAGGAGAGACAACTGTCCAAGATGGCATTTAAACATCTGTAAGCATGAAACCACTGGATATGTTTAATGTAATAGCCCTGTTTGTGGTGACTGTACAAGGTAACCAGACAATAAGCACAGCCTTTCACAGTTTCATGTGTGGTTTGCAGAAATGCACACTGCCAACATTTATTCTTATGACTGGGTTGTAAGCATTGACTTTATATCTATCATGTGTTCCATGTTGCCCCTCTCAGGTTCTTTCATTTCAGTTCTGTCTGTAATTCACACTTTCACGGAAGTTTCAAGTACGTCATTATGCAGAAGTTATATAAAGTGACATTTTCTCGACCGAAGCAATGCTTTTAAAGTTATATGTTTACGTTTTTCAATTTCACACTTCCTGTGTTTGGAGAACTTTGCGTGCCAGCGTCGGCGGTGGATTGACGGGCTCGGGGTCCCGTTAAACGAGGATGGTGCACTTCTTTGTGCCTCAACCCCTGCTTCATCATTTCTGATGATATGGGTGAGTTTCTCTAAAACCCTGCACCATGCAGCTTTATATCACTGTCATTTTTGTGTAAACGCACCAAGAGGCACTTCTACTGTTTATGTTGAAGCACTCTGCAGTGAGCTTCTTGAAGAGCGAGGAGAGGAAAGGAACGTTCTGTCGCCTCATTCTTTGCGACAAATAACAATTCCACAGACTCATTATAGGTTATCTTCTTTGGGCAGATAGGACGAACTGGCTCCCGTTCTTGGCTTTGTTAGGCTTGTCGGGATCAAATTTACAAAACATTCTAATTAACTTCCCACTTTCCTTTTCTATATTTCCCTTCACTCAGCTTTGCAGCCATCTGCTGCCATCTTTTCCCAACATACCCTGAACTAACTTGGTCTCTGACAAAAAAAACATTGGCCTGCATGATGAAAACACACACACACACAGAAACATAACCAAACATACACATTAGCACAACACACACACACACAGCTTGTTTGCCTGTTCCATCTCTTGGGAAACAGGAAGTTGACTGGAAGCGGCTGGTTGAGGTTCCCAGGAGTTCTGTTTTATGTGTATGTGTGGCTGCATGTATGTATGTGTGACGTATAGGTCTGTGTCTTCACAAACAAGTAGGTATCTTTAGACCAAAACAGCAAGATCAATCAAATAACAAAATGTGGGGATTATTTTAAGTTAAGTACTGAGTACCTTAAGTTAAATGTAAAGGAGTATTAGTTAGTGTGTAGCAAGAGAGTAAACGTGGGTTCAGTGGGGTATCAGTGCCAATATTGCTGTGACATTAATTGTCATTTAGTTAAATTTCATAATAAGCCTCAGGAAATTACAATGTTAAAAAGTGAATTACTATAATATGGAGTGCTCATTATGATTAATGGTGTTCATTATTGTTATTGCTGAGAAACAAAACAGTAGCCGAAGCATGGCCAGAAAGCTGTTCCTTTATAAATGTAGCTATTAATGTGTGAGTAGTTATGTGTATGCTTAAAAATGATGATTAAACACTTGGGAGCACTGGTGCAGTCTGGGGGTACAAAGTATGACTGAGAAATTCTGTCATGTAATCATAAACTATTAATAATAATCATACATGTGGCCTGAGACCAATCACTCAAATGATTCACGATGATGATGCTTTGAAAATGTGGGAGAAATCAGTTACACTTCCATGTCCGAAGAATGTGGACTGTACGGTAAATACGAGCCGCTGCTCAGCTGATCTGAGGAGAGTGCCGGGGGCAGAGCCAGACCCTCTGGCAGAATAAACACCTCGCGTCACACTGGATTCTGCTCGCATCCTGAGCCGGTGACCAGAAAAAAAACAGGAAAATAGGCAAATAACAAAAGTAAAGCCTCTTGGGGAATCACCTAGGTGAAACAGATACATAATGAGGGCTATAGCCTATGATAGACTACATGTGGCATAAAGAAATCCTGAAGGCACGTTTCAGTTTTAAGGTATATTATTTCTTTTCAGTTTCATTAACATACTGTAATTCATTTAGAAAATATAGTGTGCCGCATTTAATGAGTTCGACTAAGATATTCATTCCACTGTACATGGTATTCCCTGCCTCTGAAAAGACTGTCTGGGGGCTCTCGGCACTGATGAGGCATTTCCCTCCTCCTCCTCCTCCTCCCCTGTTTGCTGCAGTAGAGCTCTCTTTTCCTTGTTTTTTTTTTCATGGTTAAACAAGTATGTTGTGTTGCCACAGTAGTGACGGGCCTTATACATACATCACAGTTCATTTACTGCGGCAAATGATGCTCCTCTTTCATTCAGCCATCACCACCTGGGTTCAATGTAGACGAGAGAAACTGGAACAAATGCCTTTGTATTGATCCAATCGCAGGTAGATCGATCTTCAAAAGCCCTATGGAGTGTTAGGAGGCTCAATATTTAGGGATCGATCCGCCTACCCCTGTCAGAATGCTACTCCTCGAACCGACATGTAGATCTAGAATAGTGGTAACAATACGGGTCACTGAGATCTCTGTAGCTGCCGTAGTTTATCTCCTTTTGGTTGTTTGCATAATGAAAGCTAAAACATCACCCACCAGTGAGCTACCAGTACGTATTTTAAGGTAGTACTTAATACCAAATATTGACTATATTCCAAAAAGTCAAGGCATCACACAGGAACAACACGGCGACAAACTTATTCAAATCTAAACATCGTGGTTACAAAAAAGAAATATATCCAAACAGCTGTCTGCTCCTTTGATCTCATGTGAAAAACTCTGGTTCTAATTACATTTTCTCCCTCCGGACAACCTCACCGCTCGCGGCGCTCTACGGGGAGAAAACAAAACAAACGACGGCAATCTACTGCGCGCTGAAGGACCGGGCGTGGAGCCTGTGTTTGCGTTTGTGCGGCGTAAAAAAAGAGTTTTTCTTGCGACAAGTGACGTTGCGCTCCGCTGCTCCCTGACAGCCCGACACGTCCCCTGATTACTGAAACACACTGTAGCTTTAGTGGAAGAGATAGATTACAGATGCCGCTGCAGACGCGCGGATCGTGGCGGCGCTGTAACATTTGTGTTATGAGAGACATCCATCTCTACAGTGTAAGTCTGTGGGTTTGTTTATTTCGGTACAGAGGAGAGTAATGGAGGCCTTGAGGACCTTGAGCCTTTGAGTTTGAGATGCTAATTCTCACATTTATGCCGAGACTCAAATTGCTGTTCTCCATCATAACACGGTCGACGTGACAGGCTGAGTTTGTTGACGGCGTATTTCTTTCTGTGCTTTTTTGCTGCCTGGTTAGATGTGGCGGATACACAGAGAGAGAGAGAGGGAGAGGCAGACATCTGAAGAATGCAGACAGCAGACAGGTGTAGATAGCGAGTCACAGACTTTTCCATCCTCCTGTGAGTACGGCCTCTTTTGTCTGACTCATCGCCTGATCTCACCGACCGCTCCGTCTGAACGCCTCACCTCAAATGGCAGCGAGCCTGCGTCTGTGTGGGCCTCCATTTTTCATTGTGCAATTACGTATCCACCAGCTCACTGACATTACACATTGGGTCGTGCTCCAAGTTTTTTTATGAGCAGCTAACACCTGCGGACTCGGCCTACACAGTGTGTGTGTGTGTGTGTGTGTGTCTAGGGGGAGAATCAAATGCCATCAGGGCCCGGTGAGCCCTCGGAGCAGGTCAGTGCCATTCTTTCAAACGGCCTTTTCTTGTCCTTAAAGGAGGTAAAGACGACGCAATATCAGTTCCATGTAATCTCTGACCTGACCAGCTTCCTCCTTGGCGCTTCAAAAAAAAATAATTTAAAGGGGCAATATGTAAGATATGGCGGGAATACATTACATTATCAACAGTGTGAAGAGACAACTGTGTTGCGGGGATGTAAAACAGCTAGCCCCAGCCCACAGCGCGACTTAGCCTAATAAGGCAACGAAATAAAATCACAAAATCTGAAGAAAGTATCATATCATATGTGATATATCATATGCTGTGAGCTTTCGCACGGGAAACCCTTGAACAAATCATTTCCTATATAGATTTTGATTTCAAAAATAGCGGACCAGTGCGCCTCTTTCAGTCTTCTCCACTGCTTCTTCTTTGTCACTCTCCATTGTCCCGCCAACGCACAGGCCTCAAGAAAGCGTCACGCAAAGCCAAACACGGGATTCCTCCTAAAGTCCCGACCCGCTTTGATGGCTTCATCGCCGCGGCGTCTTGCCCCGCCACAGCTCCCCGTGCGGGGGGCGCAGACGGACGGAGGTCAGAAACCCGCTGACCTGTGGGTAACTGTAAATGGCTTCCTCGCAGTGGACCGACCTCTCTCATTCGTCTCCGGTCAGACGTGTGCTGATGGGAAGGTACAGTAATGAGTCTTGGTTTATACCGGCAGCGACCGCGACCCTCACCTCCCGCTGTCAAAGGCATCGGGTGTATGTGTGTGTGTGTGGAGGGAGGTAAACTAATGAATCAAAGTTTACCTCTGCTCGTGCACCCGCCGGCTTTCGGGCGACCCCGCGACGCGCGTGACCGAACGCGCACATGTCATGGAAGTGATAGGAAGAGGAGAGGAGTGTGAGAGCTGAAATGTATGCATTCATTCATTCATCCCTACAGTTACGTCACGCTCCACTTACATTCCCCCTCATTACTCTGCAGCTAATTTAACATTTTCAGGTCTGTCAGCAGGCTCCATTTCTACACCATCGTTAGCGACAGTAGATCTCTGTTAGCGTAGCAGAGAGAGACACCGAGATGAGGCCTTTGAGAATGTGCACAAAGTCACATCCTGGACCAGGGATGAAAAAACGGGGGAAGGGAAGAAAAAGGAAAAAAGAAAGAAGAAATGAACTTTTTTTTCTATTTCACCCCTCTCTGTCCCCAGCGTTTGTCTGTCCTCACATAATGTGCTTGTCATGTCTCTTTATCTGCCTTGTTGTGTCGTGTCTTGTCTCGATTGTTATGTCTTGCATCACTAAATGATAAAAAAAAAAGAAAATAACTTAAAAATAACTGGACAAATCGTCCACAGGCTTGTCGGCAACCCAGAGAGACGGTGAAGGTCTCATTTATCACACCACATTACAATCTGCACATGTATGGCCAATAAAGGTGAATAATACAGGTAAAGTGCAAATTGTTACAAGGAGCCCTTTTAAATTAAATTCATCAAAGCAACATTATGTAGATATTGGCATTTTGTGGGATTCAGCATCCCCTACAGTGAAGTGCAACGCCACTGCCGTAAATACAAATCCCAGCTTTCTGTAATTTGTCGTATGTAACGTAGGTGCTAACTACAAACAAAACCACGTAAGTAGTCGTATCTTAAACTAAACATGAATGTAACGCTGTCATCCAAAGCTAAATGAATGAGGCATGACTCTGCACCCTGAGGAATGCATGGACTGACGGGACTCCAAAGTGACATTTCTGCAAGAAATGGGGGAATATTTGTGGCTGGGGATTTAAAAGCAGCGTCCTCCGACAACAGCCCCTCGCTTTGGCTTGACAGCAGTTAATGGAAGTCCAAGATGTTAAAGGCGAAGCAGACATCCCTGGGCCAGGTTAATAGAAAAAAGTGATGGCGCAACACGTCCTGCAGCCGAGGCCAGCAAGAAAGCATTAATCTCCTCCTCCTCCTCAAAAAAAAAAAGGAAAAACAGCCATCCTTGCAACACATGGTGGGGGAATGCCCCGCCGGCAAAAAACTTTTCCGACTGCAGTGTAAATCTATGCATTTTAAATCACCTAAGAAATCATTTACATATTAAGACCCAGAAAAAGACTGAGACACGTCGCTATGTTACAGCGCATCTGCGGTGCACCCGTCTCTTCTATCAATCTCTTGGTGCTTTTTCTAGCAGTTTTGGATGCACATGAAAGTTCAAACATTCCGAAATGTTCAGCGCATGTCGCAGAGTCACACCACTCATCGGTGCCACACTTGGCCCCGGGCAGCGTGCCCACGCAGCCCCGCTCCACAGACGCACCACACACAAACACACACACACACACACACACACACACACACCGTTAGGAGCACCAAATGGTGGAAGGAATAGAGATCGTTTTCTGCACCATTTGTAAGCGAGCAGGGAGGACAAATCATCGCGGATCATTGCTGTGTGTGTTGTGTTTTATTGCTCTTTAAATATAGACTATGGCTATTTAAAACATGCCATGTTAACGGCTAAATTTCTCCCGCAATGAAAAAGTCGAGCATAGACTGTCAGTTTTGCTTTTCTTTTCTTTTTTTCCTGGGTGGTGGTAAAATTGTTGTTTTTGCGCAGAGAGGCATTTTTTTTTTTTTTTTTTTTACAAAAACCTCTTGAAGGCAGTGAATGCTGTTACGCTGAAAATATTGTTATCTACAAAAGGCGGGCCTTGCAAAAATAAAAAGTTTGGAAACCACTGTGCTAGACTACAATCGACTTTGAAATGTGTTTGACAATGTCTGTTCAACCCTGCATTGTCCTCTGCACAGTCTAGTGACTGTCTTTTTCCATTTTTTCGCATTGTCCCTTTGTGCTGTGTAGTGCTGTGCTTGACCATGTCTTTTGAACCTTTTTGTATTGTGTTTTGCTCTTGGCCTGAAAAATCAGTTGCCCTCAAAAGTTGAAGCTATTTTGAGGGCACTAAAACTATTTGTCACGGCTGGTGTGAGCAGGGAAACAGAGAAAAAGACCCAAACGCAGACAACTGGGCAGACCGATACAGTTTAGGGATTTATTGATAGCGGTCCAAAAGGTTTAAGGAATAGTCAGAGAGGGTCAGAGCCACAAAGGCAGCCCAAACAGGCAAACGAATCCAGCAGAGCAGGCAGAAAATGAAAAGTCCCAAGAGATCAGGCTGAGGTTCAAAGCTGGCAGGTAACAAGAAACAGGAATCGGGATGCAGGGTCGAGGGGCTCCACACAACAGAAAGCAAAGGCATGAGTGACAAGGCAACTTTAACAATCAAGGAGAGGAACAATGGACCTGAGCCGGTATATGCGGCGAGAGGCTGATGAGGCATTGAGGTGCAGGTGGGTGGATGATTGGGGGAGCTTAGATGAGGGGACTGAGGTGATTGCAGGGCAGATGGGAGAGGCAGGATCTCAAATGAATGAAAAAAAGTCTGAAGCCATCTGCGTGCAAAGAGATTGGCCAAGAACGGGGTTTGAGAAAGTGGGAACGTGCCTGCACGGAGGGACTGGGCGGCAGAATGCGACACCGTTTAGGTTGATTACCACCGATGTTTTCAGCCAACATTCATGAAAACTGTTTAACCACGTTAGTAATGGATGATGGAAAGAAATGCATCTATTTGTTTTCCATGCTGAGGCAGTCTGGATGACGATCAAGTATATTTCATAGACAATTAAGAGCACAGTTGGACAAAATGCAGCGTATCGATGTGTTCTGCCATTTCCAGAGTAGTTTAATCCACGCAGGATTGACAAACATCTGCAACACAGGGAGCAGTTTGTGTCTTGGATGCAGTATTTGATTTGTTATAGATATAATATGTAGGAACTTTTGTTATATATTTTGTTGAGTCGTGTACTTTCATTCTCCCAACAGTGTTTCCAACAATGTTCAAACCAAGAGAAATCCACGTTTGCTCAAGGTAACGGTGCGTTTCATGCGGTTTCCTGTGGCTACTTGCTACAAAGGGGAGTGAAGACTAAATTTAAAAGGTGAATAAAAACTTTAGAACATTACCTCATCACTGAGCATGTGTGCCTGAGTCACATCAGGCAGATGGATGTTTGATTGCAGGAGCATTAGCATTTATTTGTGTTACAGCTGCAGCGTTTATCTGCTCCAAACAGCCAGCTTACTATAGTGTATACAAGCTGTGAGCTAACGATAGCGAGCAGCAGCACACACAGGTGGGGAATTCAGCGCTCACAGGCGACTCCAGTCCTCTCTTTTCTTTTCCCCTCTCCTCTTTGTCATGTTGTTCATGAAGCAAAGTACAATTCCCTTCCAGCTCCAGTCAGCATTACACAACATAAACACCCAAAGACGGAGGTCAGCTCCACGAATCGCTGCTGCAGTCAGGTTGATAAACAGGAGTGAAGATAAAGATCCATGTTTTAATCCCCCCCCCAGCGGCAGAAGTAACACATTGTACGTTTAAGAGAAGATGGATTATAGAGTTAAAACATGTGCTGAGACCTCGTCCGTGCCGACATGGAGCAAGCTGATTTGTGCTTCACAGAAAGTTACCAGGTGAGGCAAAAGGTGAAAACACACGCGGAAAAAGGAGAAAAATGTGAGGCAGGCGATAGGAAATAAAGTTCTGAGGAAAATATGTTGCAGGGGTAAATTGTGGAGGGAAAAATGAGAGCGAGGAGGAGCACAGAAAGTGTGAGCAGCAGGAGAAGCAGTGGTGCGATTACATAAAGGCTGCCATCCAACCAACCCTTCTCCATCAGTTTTCCAATAACCATTCATCCTCATGTACACCGCCTATAACATTTTTTTCAACACAGCTTGCATTATTCAGCCAATATCCCCCAGCAGAGGAGGATTTATGAATCCCGCTGTGACAAATGATCCAAGATGTACCCAAGGGTGTTCAGCCAGATGGGTTCTGAGAACCTACAATGTCGTTGGTTAGGTAAGACATTACGGAACATTAAGGTACCCAATTTCAGACTGAGAGAAGTTGATTTTGATTGTACGCATTCAGCCGAACATAAACTAAAGCACTGTTTAAATAATGCTGTCACACTGATTGAGAATTAATTATAATAGCACCTCACTGACAAACATTTTCAGTTTTGGATCGATATTATTTCAAGGCAGTGTTAGTTTAGTTAGTTTTAAGTTTGTTCTCATTAATTGGACTGTAATTGTCTTCAGCTTTTATCTCTCTCTTTGACAAGGAGTCAAATGAAGTCAAATCATCCACACGCTCTTAGTGGAGACTATTATAATCTCCTAACAGGGGGAGTGCAGTAGTCTTATGCACAGAGAAGTGTGATGTGCAGAGTTTTGACAAGCCGACAATGCTGCTAGCTGTGCAAGGCCCCTCTGTCATCCTTAATTCTTCTTCTCTGACTCTTTGTCCTTTTCTTATCATCTATAAATCTTCTAAACCGCCTGAAGCTCTTATAAATGATTATGAAAGGAAACAAGCGTTTACAGTTTAAAAAAAACCCAAAACATATCATAGGCATAGTTTTAGCCATTTTACAAAATACAGTATACTAAGTGTCTTGGAGGACATTTACATGACTCATTGAACAACATAAAGGTCCAATATGTAAGGATTTTAGTCTAAAACGTTCAAAAGTTAACTACAATTACAGACAGAATGTGAAGGAATAAGAGTTTTTGATGTTATGTCGAAGACGTCTACAAATCGTGTTGCAGACACATCTACTGAAGTTAGTGTGCCGACAAGCTAGCCCCAGCGCTTCTTTGCTCGTACTACCACTGCGAGCTCCCGGGCTGGACCACTAGCGGCACAGCTAACTGAACTAGTGAAGGGCAGCTACAATTAGCAGCAGTTAGCGGTTACTCCAGTGATACTGAAGATGAGGTTTGCCCAGGGTGTCATGCAAGCTAGGACCTCCACTGTAGATTTACACTTTCCAAGGGATAGAAAATGCATATTCTGCTCAAGATGATCCCCTACAACAGCATAAAGTTTGCCAGTCCTTGTCTTGCTCTAACATCTACTCATCTCCAGCTCTATTAAAATGCAGAGGAAACGATGGAGCTTGTTTGTCATAGTGCCTTTATATGTCATCCTCATTGGAAAGGCCTTTGAAATGTAGTTGGAGGCATTCAGTGTTTATCTTAACATAACAACTGATGTCACTTCTTTTCACAGCCTTGAGTCAGAATTGTTAGATATAACACTTAAATTCTCTGTGCTGTCCTTTGAGTTTCTTTTGCACTATTTTTCTGAACCATTCACTGTGACAGGGCGCTCAATAATTGCTCCTTTTGTTCGAGTGATAATAAAAACACTGTCCAGTCCTAAAAGGTTCAGGTGTTTTTCCCTCGGTCTTTGTACAAGACAAAACAGATCAGCTGTATTATTAGACATCATTAGGTTGGGTGTCATAACAGGCTGCGATAGCCTGAATGGTTTGTTAGCAATGTGCAAACCTGTTATGCTTCACAAGCTTAATAATGGTTACTGGCCTAAGAATAGTTGTGACTCTTAATATTAGTGTTTTGTTCGGTTGTTTTCTATGAATTGCCATGTAAGACAATCATGTTGCCACAGAGGAAGCCATGCTGCTTTTAGTAATGTTTGACTTAATGCCTAAGACTAAGATGTTAAACATGCAAACATTTCACTTCCTGAACATTAGTTAGAATTGTGCTCTAATCACGTTAGCATAAAGCTAACAGAGCAGCAAGCATGACTGTATATTCTTGCAAATGATGCGTCAGTCACAAACTGACATACGATAGTAATACTAGCTTAGCGTTACCCCAAGATTCCACCTGTCTTCGCCACGTTACAGTCTTCTTTCAAAATGAAAACACTCCTCCCAACAAAGTAGGAAATATTGATAATAAACATTATTAAAACAGACAAATTACGAGTTTTTCTATGCAGCCTACTCAACCACTGTAGGAGCACTAAAAGTAAAAATGACAAAATAAACACGATCTGAGCAGTTTAACAATATTAGGCAGGCATGATCACACGCCAGGTAACAGAGACATGCCCGGTGGAAGAAAGGGGTAACTTTGAGAGTGCCATTTTATTGCCTTTGTGCTTATTAACTTAATTTCATTGATTCTCATGATAACCTTTTATTTACATCTTATCTATTCTGAGATCTCTTTACCAATATTGCAGGCAAAATGGTACATAAAGGTGTACTGAGCATCGGTCATCTTCCACCCACACCACGCACAGGAAGTATTTGCTGCCATACCACCAGACTACAGAGCATCTAAAAGATACAAATGTTCACTTTTTTATTCTCCATTTACATATTTCTTTAGTAGCATTTAGGGACTACAACAATCATTTTATCATAAAACACTGTGTTGAAAAAATGATAAATGTATGAATGTTGTAATATTGTATTTTTCACTACCTAGCATGTGTATAAATTGCTGCTATGTAGCAGCTGTTAGTAAGCTGCTCTGCCTTTTTTAGGGTACCCATTCTGTCACCAGTTAGAAATCAATTCTGTTAATGTGATCTGAACAGACAGGTGAGTTGTGATCAATCCTGACGTTGACACTCTGTCCACTGCGTCTCTTCACACACCTGACCCCATTTGGCACATTGGTAAGCTGAGACAAGCATATTAATGGAAACAAATTGTTTTATGTTGACAGCAAATCCAGATCCTTTTGTGTACTGGAAGTCACTGCTGTGTTTTGACAATCAGTGAAATTCCCAAAGGGAGTATTTTGATGATAGTATCACATTAGAGAGATGTTGTTAAAAGTCCAATTTGTAAGAAGAATTCACATTTCATCAAATACTGACGCTTTGGGATGGCGGCCGACCTGATCTACAATCCCAAAGCGTCGCTGTTTGACGAATTGGGAATGAGACTCAAAAATCTACTTTCTTACAAATTGGACCTTTAATGTGAAGCAGACTCCGCACAGGTAGTAGCCTTTCCTTGCCTGAGGGAACTTTCGGAGTACAACTATTACAGCCTCGACGAAGTTAAATCTGGAAACCAGCTAAAAAAGCTCCCAAAGGCTTTGAAGGAATAACACATTTGAAACAAACTGCAACTTGGGCTTTGTGGAAACTGTCAGAAGGAGCCCATTAAAAAGCCCCGACTACACAAGGAAGCAGCTGAGACTATGCAACAGGAAGTAACACGTGTTTACAATCTATACTTCATTGAACCAGCACACACTGACCCTGTGCTCTGTGTGAGGCCAATTACAGTAATTGTGTTTTCATATAATAACAGGGCATGTCAGTTACATGTAATTATTTGATAAGACGGCAATGCCATGCTCGCTGAAATCGTTATCAACAAAACGATATCTGATAAGCGAAGATAATTTACACATTATGATGTTTAACTGAAATTAAACCAATGCATTTATGTTCTCTGTTTGCATAAATGATCTTGTAATAAATGGGGTTGGACAAAAACAGAACATTATAAAGCTTTCAAAGTTGGACTTTGCAGTGCTGTTGTATGGATATGTTGTATAATACACATTATATAAGATTGTCCCGGTGTATCTCTCAACCTGGTAATTCAGTGAAGATTGGCCAAGAAAATCTATCCAGTGTATGTGGGAATATGTTAATCAACAATCTGTTAAACCTGTGATGCCTCACCCTGCCTCAGGGAGCTCCTCGCCAACTTTAATTAATTTCATTAGTGTGACTATCAAAGGATTTTTAAACCTCCCATGGGGAGCTGTTTCTGCTGTTTCAGAGGCCTTTGCTCCACACAACAAATCACTCTGGCTATAAAAAAAATAAAAAAAATAGATAAATATATAATTACTGTATATCCATACATTATACAACAGTAATGTTTGACACCTACCAACACACCTGTCTTTGTCCGCCTCTCACCCAGTCTTCTGTTGCTTTTACGACAAGAGTGCCTCTAGGCTCGTAAAGGTGAAGCAAACAGGCTGGCTGTCCACAGGTCTGCCCCGCCTCTGCTCTGCTATCTGGCAGGTCTGCTTCACCTATCGCGCCAAGAGACACTGCAGCTGCGACACACAGGTGTTGGTGTGTTTACTGGCGGGGAAACTACAGTCACAGCATCATCCCATTATCAACAGACAACCTGACTGATCATACAGTTGGGAAATAATACCGTGTCAGTTGACAAACAACAAGAGGGAGGGAGATCAGTGGGACCTGCAGCCAAGTCCGTGTTCTCATTCATTGCCAGAAACAATTCATGGCTACTTTTTTGCACGTGCTTAATTCATGGCTGACAACTTTTATTTAGCTATGGAAGGAAAGCAGAAGTTCTTCAAGTAAAAGTAAAAACTGTAAAATTGTATACGAATAATAAATGCTTCACACATTAGGTTTATAGGACAATGATCAAGTCATCTTTATTAATTTTTTTAATATATAAATATTGATAAATATTGTATTGTTGACTAAAACATGATGATGTCACACCATGAGTTTTTTGTATTGTTACATTCTTACTTACTGAGTCATAATTATGAGGCAAAACATATGAGATCGAAAATAAAAAAGATTGTATAATGTGATTAAATATAATAATTCTGAATATGTCAAAATGACTTGTTGTAACAGCTGACCATTAATCTGTTTCATTTATTTCGTTGGCAAAAATGGGCTTCCGCACAAATCTCAGGCCCAGTCTTCTTCAATCCATCTTTCTCGGATGTTATTTTCGTCTCCAAATGGTCATCTTTTCCGGCTGTGCCCATCTTCCAGGATTAGGCAAAGCTTGAAATCCATCATCTTCACACTGCTCAAGTGGATAACAAGCTGGCCACAGGTGCAGGTGGGTGCAATATGGCAGGGGAGATTGAAAGAGGTCGGTCGAAGCCGCGCGCCTCACATCACCCTGGTCGAGAAAACATTCATGTAATTATGTTCAACTGGACGTGATAATAAGCAGAGATGTATGGAGCTGTGGCAGTGTTTAATCTGGAGCAGGAAAAAGACACAGGAGGTCACGGATGTTTATGAGCAGCACATGTTCCACAACATGTCTCTCGGTCAGGGTGCTGCTCTCACACTGAGCTTCCAGTACCTGACTAGCATGTTTATCACAACACCTGTTAATGATGCTGTAGTTACACTGTCATAACAAGAGTATAGGGTCTGGAAAACAATGAAAAATGTATGCATTGCACGTGCCACTTGAAAACATGATGCTGCATAGCAATAAAAAATTAAAAATGATGAAGACGTAAATGACAATATATTTGTTGTCCCCATTTATGCATCTTTGTCTATTTTCTACCCTGTCCGTCAAGCTAAGTTAGAGGTTTATGCTAATTTGCTCTCTTGCAGAAACCCTTCGCAGTCAGTCCGTTCTGTGTGTCTGCTGCTCTCAGATGTGTAACGTCTCTAATACACCAAAGCTTTAAAATTCGCCACTGCTTTCATCTCGTGCTCGCAAAGTAATGCGCCTCAACAGGAGTACAATGTTGTTGTGGAATAATAATGAGAGTATCGCATATATAAACAGTGACACAGCCTGACAACTCAGCATTTGCAGACGCGAAAAATAATTCTTACTGCTTTTTCCTTAAAGCAGGAGCCAAAAATAATTTAGATTAAAAAATGTGGATGTTGGAAATTAAACCACAACTGTTGGACAACGTTGATTATAGTCCAGAAGTCATAATATGTCAGTATAAATACAGGAAGCTATATTTTTGAAAGTCCAGATGTCGCATAATGTATTCACTAATGCTAACTTGCCCACAGAGTTCTTCACGTATAAAACTGGCGCCAGAGGGGGAGGCAGAGCGTCGCAGCTTAAAGCTTTTGGCCACTGACCAAGCAGCTGCATTTGACAGTTGGGAGTGAGAAAATGTTGGGTTTATGATAATCACCTTCTCTGTGTGACTGAAGCGCGTCGACGCACACCAGCCTCTGGAGAGCAATCACCTGTGGGAGTGTGACATCCACCGACGTTCGACATTATTGTGACAGATGCCTGGCAATCTAAACTATTGTGCAGCAGGCAGCCTCAAACTGCCTCGACAAATGTCTGGTGATTAATGCACACGGGCTGCCCAGAGGCATCAACAGTAACGCTTATTGTGATGAGAATCATTTTTTATTTCACCTCCCGTGCGTTGTGTAACTACAGCTCCATTTGTCTGCAGGGAAACTAGTGTATACATACTATTCTCTCTGGCAACCACTGTAACAGTTCATTTCAGGGTATCTCAAACGGCCTGCATCGCTGCCCATCTTCATTTGCGTTATTTTCCACTGTAAGATCTTGGTGTTGCCCTCAGAGGATATTGTGAGGAGAAGTAATTGGATTAAAGGGATTCTTGCTGGATCCATCGCAACTGCTGCTGCACATTACTCAGTCAATAACACGACGCTTCGGAGGGGAAGGATTAGGGACATGGGAAGCCAAGAAGAGACATGGAAATACAGGAGAGAATAAGAGGTAAGGTGGAGGAAGCAGCGGGGGGGATCAGCGGACTGATGCGCCACGAATCCATGAAAGACAAGAAGACAAAGGGGAGGACTGAGAGAAAAATAGAAGAGTGGGTGGAAAGGTAATTACTGGAATGAAGGGGGGACCGTGGGGGGGGGGACAGACATGAGAGAGAGAGGGTGCAGACAGTTGATGGGCTCACTCCACATGATCGCTGTGCATCGTTCAAAATGAGCTCTCAGAGATGCAAAGTGGCTCGAGCAGATGATGATACGGTGCAGTATTATGCACTGATAACATTTTGCCTCTTGGCTGACTTTAATATGAATGTGATGAGTACTGCTGACTACAGTAAGAGAAAAGCGTTTTTTTGCTCTTCATTTTGCATCACCAAAGAAAGAAACGGAGCCAGCACAGTGTATGTGGAATCTATTTGGAAGAAAATATATGAAAATATCAGAGAGTTGAGAGATAATGTTGGTCATCGCGCCGTCTCTAACAATGACAATATTTAAATGTTAAGTGAAGCCCTGAACCGTCACCGGACAACACCCAGGGCAGAAACAGTCTGTAAAGAACAGTGATCATAGCTGCAAACATGGCAATCCTACTCAAGTAGACGGGACCACCTCTTTATGGAGATCTCTGTCCTGATTGGATAAAATGGGGAGGGATACCAGGACATTTATTTTATCTTCTACTGGATTAGCAGGGGAGGAGAGACATATGTTACTGACCAAACACTCTACGGAGCTATTTATCATTTATTCTAATAAAAATAATCTCACAGCAGCTTTAAGGTCGCTGCTTTTATGTGCACAGTAATAACTGAAGGCGGCTCAGATGAGGCTTTCAACATCTTTGTCAGCTGTCATCTTCTATCATTTGGTCTGCAGCGGCTGGCCAGTAAGAGAACAATGTTCAGACTTAAGGTCAACCTTGAACCATAAAAGTGTCGGCCCGCCCAATCCCACATGGAGATGCCGCCCTTTTAAAGGGGAACTGCACCAATTAACATAACATTCCACAATACTGTGAACAATTATGAATATCTAAACTCTGCACAATAGGACTTCCTGTTATCTTTGTCTTCAGCTTCACCAAAGGCCCTAAATTTTCCATGGCGTGACAGAACAATAATATATTAGTACACTCTGATTTTGTGCTGCTTTTCATTTTCGTTTGCTCCTTTATTGCCACCATCAATTATTCAAATTAAACTGCAGTAGGGCTTTATTCAACCAAAGAGAATCTTGGTCAGGTAATCAGTAGGTCGATGGACAATGAGTCAATGAGTACATATTAAAACATGGCTCTTTTCTGTATTCTCCACTTTGCAGTCCCGCTCAGAGTCTTGCCCACAGCACTGTCTGATTGGTTACATGTCACAAGTAACACTGAAGGCTACTGCGTCATAAACGGGCAAAGACGAACACATACGCAATCTTGAGCCGAGCAAGCAGAGCTGACGGATAAGAGTCCCTTTTCTCCTTATATAAGTAACAACATTGATTGTCCAACTAATGAGAATTTAGTGTATCGACCAACCAGTCAACCAACAAACCGGAGGGCTTCAGCCCTCATTCGCAGAGGGCAGGTTGATGGGAAACCAGGTTATTTCAGATGCCCAAGATAACACAGTAGCTCCCAGCATGCATTATCCACCACAGCCCTGTTTGTCTCCTATAAAAGGGCTGGATCAGCAGTTTGGGGGAAATAATATGGAGATTTGAATGCTCAGCTGCCTGTTTTGCTCACATTAATCATCCTGAATCATCATCATCTTGAATGCATTAATGTTTGGGTTGACGAGTAGCCTATGGAACTTAATCACAACAAGAATACATAAAATCATATCACACTGTCCAGAGGCAGCCGTACGTCATTGATGAAACTTCTCTAGCATGAAATAATCTGGTGAAATGCATCAAAAAATGTCCTCCCATTTCTATACGCAACAGCAGCTATACATTGGCTACATCAGCAGATTGTATACAATGCCTCGTCATATGACGCAGAGCACATGCATGCCTGAGCGACAACACGTGAAAAAGCCAACTGAACATGTTGCGACACATAATAATTTCAAACCCAACCAGCTACAGCTGTACAACGGCTCAGCGCTGCGTGGTTGACAGTAAAATTACGACTCGCCAAGATGCTGTCTTAAGTCAAATCACTTCAAGACATATTGATGGCAGAACATAATGTAGAGTGTCTGTTCATGAAGAAATACTTTCTTGAGCTGTCCCTGAGCTGAACGGTGGCCATTTTCCTTTGACTTCACACTCAGGGTGGGAAGCTCAAATGTTGCATGCATGCTTTGTTTAAGTCGTATGAAAACAGGGAATCTGACAAATCAGCATTTCACCGCTTCCTGGTTTATTGGCAACAAATGTATTTATTTATTTGATAACCCATTAGCTCCTGTAAGACAACAGCTAACGTTAGCAGTCAACCACTACTAACGTTACTGTTTAGGGCAACACAATACAATAAGAAAGGTGTAAATTCATTATTTGATGATTTCCAACCTGGAACATATTACATTGTAACATCCCAGAACTCAACGTTCCCACCCTGAGCGGATGTCAGAGGAAAATGCCCTGTGATTATAGTCTATTGCTCTGACAGAAAGAAAATGTTTCTGTTTGTATGCACTTTGTCTTACAGCACATACATTAATTTTCTGTAACAGTGGCTTGTTTGTATGCACAGGGAACAGGAAAGTACTGTCAGTCCTTGTTTTTCATCCCATCTTTCCAGCTGCAATTATTCTCGATTGACTCAGTACGTCAATAGCTTCCTCTCCTTGTGGGTTATGAGTGATGACGGCCATTTCCCTGCTGTCTGGACTGCAGACATACAAGACTGCTCCCTTGTCATTTCCAATTTTTGAAAGATTGAGATTTTAGACAAACAAACCAAAGCATGTGGCATCCAAATCCAAATCTGAGTGGTTGCAAGATGTCAACAGGATGGAGAATGTCCACCAATACACCTTTATAACTCCACTCCCCCATTAAACTTTTATTTTTATTTTTTTTGTTAAACAAGCTCCTGGTGTTCAGCAGATTCCATGTTCCACCCAGGAAATTGTCTGCTTAAATGGCTTTGGATTTAATTACAGCAGTTATTATTGATTAGCTCTCAAGACAAGTCGATTTCTTCTTTATCCTCTGTGACAAATAATCAATGATTTAGACGTTTAGTGGGCTGACATGCTGCAGAGAGGACAATTTATGGCCAAATGCATGCACACTGACAACGATCCTTCCCTTTTCCGAACGGGGGACAGCTTCATGTCCGCTGAAAAATACCATGATTTAAGCTAAATGAGTATAGCATCTTTCAAGTTATCCTGATGGAATACATTTATTTATTTATTTATTTATTTTTTAGAAAAGTTAGACAGTCTTGGTGAAAAATGTGGCAGTTGTGTTTTCAGCCCATTTATCTCAGTGTCCTCAAGTTGGCTTCCTCTCATACACAAACAAGAATCAAGAGAACTGATAAGTAGAACATAACTTCAAAAGATGTGATGCTTATTTCTTAGTCTGTCTCATTCTAATTCTTTGGCAATCGTTCTCAAATCACAAATGCACACACAAGCTCATATTTTTGGTGGGTGTTTTTCGAGACTTGCCATTTCTTTGGAGAGAGGGATGGAGAAAAGGGATGTGGTTTATCCGGGGGTTCATTTGTGTGACATATTGGTGTCGGTCAGGGCTGGACTGGGACTTCATCCACACATCTTAGCTACTGCTATACCTGCTATACTGCTATGCCTTTAGAGCCAGTGGTTAAACATGCTACCAAGCCAGGAACATGCTCGTTCTTGCATGAACAGTGGCTCTCAAAACTCTGATTCTGTTTTCTCAGGGCCTTTTTAATCCTACCTGACATATTATTCATGAGATATACAGTACTTAACTCAATATAGAGTCATTCAAGAACGATAGAGCTAGCTAACTATCAGTTAGCAGGCTAGAGCTAACTAATACCGCACAGATATACCTCGCTTTTACTAGACAATTCGATGTTGGCTGCGATTCCATTGAATCGAATTTAACAAATGACAATATAGGTTAACTGTAAAGTTATTTTAATTAAAGTTAAGGTGTGTCACATACCTAAGGATCATAGTTATTCTAGAACCCAAACCATGATGTTTTCCTAAACCTCACCAAACTACACTGCAACAGTCATGCCATTTTGGTAGTCACCTAGAATCGACCTATTTAGTTGTTTGGGTGTGAGAATGTGTAAGATCCTCATGCCCATGAAGGTGTTATGTCAGCACGACAGGTAAGTGTTGCTGTGTGTATCAGGAGCTCAGTGTACTGCCGTCTAGCTGTCAGAAACGCATTAAGTCTGCGTGTGTTAAGCACAGTAAGCCCGCCTGTGTAATTTTGAAATTTCATACTCCCCACAGGTCACGTCCAGCTGTCACCGACTTCAGCTATGATGTAAAGGTAGATACACAAGTGACACATTACCATTACCACTTGCTACACATTCCACTAATATGCCTGGAAAAACTGACATTTACTAAGCGCTTTATCGTATAGATGGTAGACTGCGCTATGACTCTTGGCTAGGGATAACAGACATCTGCATTTTTTTTTTTAGGTCTACACAAGATTATTTTGGCATGAATCTAGTGGATTGAAAACCAATCAAAGAGGGGAGACCTCTCTGCACAAATGATCTGTCGCACGAGAGTGCTAGGATTTATAGGGGATTTGATGAGGTCTTATCCTTTTATACAAGGCTGCTCTGGTCAAGTGTGACAGGTAATCCTCGCTCCTACCAGCCGATGTGGAGCGCAGAAAGCGGGTATTTCTGTCGTGCACCAGTGAAGAAGGATTCTCGTAAAAGAATCACAAAGCAGCTGCTGAAGGTAATTGAGCAGCACACTTGAGAATCCCGCGTCGAACTGTGTACATCAGCGAACATGTTCTGGCAAACATCAAAGCAGCAGACAATATAACTTTGAAGTCAATACAAGGGAGGAGGACAGGAGAGTGTTTGATGCCAGGGAAGTGTGTGAGAGCAAGCTAATTCATTTCCCCAGTTGTTCAGAAATACATTGACTCGTGCATGGCAATACAACGGCGAGACAGATTAAATGAAGACAACATCCTCTATATGTAGAATATCCACATTAGTTTGTATCGATCTAACTGACCTGCAGTCAGTTTTTATGGTAACTTAAGCCACGATTGCAGACCATACACACAAACATAATGTATAGTGGGGATAGGTAGCAAAGTGCAGTACCATGGCGCTGATTGTCAACGGGATCAATTTTGGGGTCTCAGGCCATTATGCTTTAAACTTTATATTTCTGAAAGGTCAGTCTTCCTTGTGATAATTCAAGCAGCTTTAATGATTCACGGTATGCTGGAGGGAAAAGGATGAACAGCGCTGCTTGCAGAGACACATGGGTGTTTCTCATTAGCCCGACGAGTGCATCGTCTGTTCAAAACTTGCTGTTCGGCAAAAATCATCTGGTGCTGTGAGGGTTCTACAGAGCCAATCTTAAGCCTCCTGAACTGCACAACAACTATTGAGAGAAGCATCCCAGAGCAGCTGACTGTGCTGCCAAGCAAAGGTAAACACTGTAGCCCAAGAGGCCACTACTGTTGACAGAAACAAAAAATCTCATCGCCAGTTCTCGCTGTGTTGACCATGTCCCCACTCATCCCGACTCGTTTGATACTCTGCTTTTGTTTTGTTTCTTCTCACCGCAAAGCATTGCGAAAGCAAGTTGTTTACATCTGCTTCCCCATGAGTTCATGAGAGAGGGATTGTGCCCTCGCTGCTGCACAGAGCGGTGTTCGCTGTTTTTCTTGTTTTTTTTTTTGTTTTTTTTTCAAAATTGAATATATGAAAATATTACTGACAAGTTACTGATAGCTGTGTTTGTGAATTTCTGTCTTCAGTCAACTGAGTCAGGCTCACAGGTCTCACAAGTATCAGGTCTTCTAACAGCAGTACTGCTGCCTGCACCTTCTTCCTCTTCTGATTCGACTGCAGTCCATATTTTCAACCTGAGGTCTGCAGGAGCCTCTTCAGCAGGACAGACATCAATAATCCCACTGCCCTCTCCTGCTTTATCTCTGAACCATTTTTTCAAGCAGAGCAGAACAGATTAATTTACCACTGACTTAAGCCTCAGCAGCATACTATTTGTTTTTGTGTTGTTTCCAAAGCATCAGGCAGAGGAAAGGTTTGCTGAGGAAAGGTCGGCCGTACAGATGGTAGGCTGGTTTTAACTATTTGTCATTTTTAATAGCAATGAGTTTTTTTAGTGACTTTTTATACTCCATCTATCTTTACACCCATTTTCTTTACCCTCTGATCCTAATCCTTAGAGGTGTTGTTGATAACAGCCACTTAATATGGCATTTCATCTCCCCCCTACAATTGTTCGAATCATCTGCCCCCTCAAGCGGTTGCTCAAGCGGTTGCCAGTTTGTTGCCCTAGCTAATGTTGCTAAAGCTAGCTAACATCAACACAATTAACGCTAGTGTGAATGCTATCATGACGGTGTTTTTAAGGAAAAGACATCATTTTATTCAGCGTCTTTCTACAAGCTCTGTTGATGTTTCTTTTTCAGATGATTTGTCTACATAAAAATGTTTTCAATATGACCATTAACATCTTATACAACTGTTTGTTACTGTGGATCACAAAGTGTGCAGACAAACCAAGTGTTAATATTATAGCTGTTAATGATATTTCAGTAGACGTACATGAATTATGTAAAAAATTAGTAAAATGTGTCCAGCAGAAGAGCATGAAACATGAACAATATAATGAGAGTCCATGCACTAATGCATTCTCGGATGGAGATCAGAAGGTCAAATCCAGTATGAGGACTTGAGAGAAAGAAGAATATTTATGCTGACAAGTTTATTGGCAGAGGTGTCTGTTTCTTACTCTGCAGCACTCCTGCCTCCACACTTTAACAAAAGGTTAAGTCCACAGTCTATAGAGATGAGGAACTACAGAGTGAAAAAGATGCTCTTCCTTCAAGACTGCCCTTATGGTTTTCAACTAAAATGGACGTGCAGACAGATGGGACTGTGCCTCCACACATCGATTGTCTGTTTACTCTCCAGTTACTCTCATTGTATTGGCTGATATGAACGAAAGAGCAGATAGATGTTCAATCACAGGGCAAACACATGTGGACACAAATGAGGTTATAACTGCTAATTAGTTCCTCATAAATCTGAGTGTCCTCCTTCTTCCCTCTTATTCCCGACAGAATTGCAACAGTACAATTCACTTTGAACCAGTTTTTATTTCTTTACTTTCTCAGAGGCTACTGGCATTTTAAACTCCGGGGATAGCATCGCCAGTATCTGAACAACTTTTGAATGGATTGCAATTAAATCTGGTACAGCTGCTCGTGCTCCCCAGAGGATTCGTCTTAATGACATCAGTGGTGCCACCTGCCGGTCAGGTTTTCTTTCATCCTATGAAATACCACCACATCTACTTAATGGATTGGCACAAAATTTGGTACAAACATTCATGGTCACCAGAGGATGAATTCTCTTTCCTCAAGGTCCACCATGGGTTTAATTTGTGTTTTTTTTAGATAAATGTCTGACAAATATGGAATAGATTAACACATTGCAGCAATATACTATTTAAAGCAGCAACAAAGTAAATAATCAATTTCTCATAGGATTTGTGGTAGAATTGTTACGGTTACTACGTCCAACAATGTGTTACCACCTTAAATTAAGTGTTTATAGAATGTAAAATTTAACTTTTGTCAATAAGGATGTGATATACATGGTTAGATTTTTTAGATACATAGGTCCGATTTGCTCGCATGATAAGCAAAAGAGACAGAAAAACTTGATGACTTCCTCATTGTCTATTCCTAGATAATTTATATTCCTTCGTTCCATAAGAATCTACATATCAAAAGGAATCAAAAAAAGTTTTTTCATAAAAAGAATCCAAGCTGTGAATATTTTCCTGTGAAGTCCATCGTTCACTGTCTGCACAGTCAAAAAGCCTCGCTAATGAATTCTTTCTGTCAAAATAACACGACTAATGAAAGCACCATCCCAGCCTGATTGTACTTACCACTCCAAGCTTTGCTCTTAAATGAAATCAGCAATTCAAGCACTCGATTTAAGTATTACAAATTTACCTTGGAGGATGCATGAAGAATTAATCCTTTGACTCCCTGTTGATGAACAGCTAAAGTTAACTTTGTGTATTCTGAGTTCTGTGATCCTGTGTTCCTGTGTTGTATTGCCTGTGTTCCTGCAGGATGAAGAGGCCCTCTTCCCTCACAGGTATAGTAGCTCAATAAAGACTTCAGAGAGACTTCTCCAAGTCTCTTTGAAGTTCTGAGAGAAATCATGTATTAGTCCTGCCCCAGTTTAATGAGGCTACATCAACATGAGAATTCACATTTGTTTAACCCTTTCTTGAATATCATACTTAAGCTTTCTAGACTGTCAACAGGGGCGCCCACATAACTTTTTCACAAGGGGGAACAGAGGATCTTGGGTTGGCCACCAAAGGGTGGGGACGGATACGGTCTTATATTCATTGGTGATTTACAGTAAATAATCATTTTGTAAATGTGAAATATCAGATTCAAGCATATTATGTGTACAGTACTCTTTACTCAAGCATTTTATGCGACTCGAGATGGGAGGGCGGACACTGACCAAGGAGGCAGGGCATTAGCGGCCCATGACCCCCCTGATAATAATGTCGGCTCTATGGTTGGGGACCACTGACTTTTCAATACTTCAAGTTGCTGTCAACTGGGGCCGATGTCACTACATTAACAATGGATCAAATGTTGTGAAATGTGCCACTCATAGTGACAAATCCCCTCAGAGTGATTTAAAATAAGCAATTATTTGCATTTTCTTTTGTAGATTTTCTCAGTGACACAACTAGATGGATTTATACTCAAATCTACGATCCCATTTAATTGTATAGAACTGCATAAGCCTCTGACTCATGGCAACAACACAGCATTTATCATTTATTTGCATTGTTTATAAATCCATTAACGTTATTTGTCATCCTTCTGGATCCTATAGCGGTCATAAATTACTTACCACCACTTAAAAAGTTTCCTCTTCCTTCATATAGAGGATATGGCTCAGTCTGTGAACTTTGTTAGGAGAAAAGTTAGTCAGACTACCGACTGTAGCACATTATCATGGAAGCAGCACCTGGAGCTGGACACAGATTTGTTCCTGTTTCCTTTAATACAGGCTTCTGCAGCCCAGACCCGTCTTCCTGCCTTCATCTACAGCCTGAGCAAACCTCTCCGTGCTGGCTGGAACTCTTTGGGAAGTTCTGGGCAGACTGGAAAGCCATTAACGGGGTTTCCAAATACGGCTATCCTGCACGTGCCGGCACTGAGTCACCCATCCTGTGGAAACTCCTGCTGTATCTGTGTCAAGAGTGATGGCTGCGGGAAGAAGAGCTGAATGTCCACGATGACCCGCGCCGCAGTCCAGCTCCAGATCCTTCATTTTATGAAATAATAATCTGCACATTTCTTGCTTTCTAACAATTCTATATGACAATAGAGCTAATGGGATTGATCAGTCCAAAACTAGTATAGTAGATGCTACAGAGGTGTTATTCATCTTCACATGAGGACGGATACACCAGACTTGTACACAGGATCCAATTAAGACTTGTGTTATTTGTCTCAAATGAAGGGTGGTCAGGTGTTTTGGCTGATTGCCTGTGATGAAAAATCATTCCTGTTTGTCCTGAACACCCCGAGACGCCGCTTATGTTGCTACTTGCACTGATTCAACAATTATCGCAGTGGGAAAATGCGATACAATCAGCGTCTCTATTCAAACCTTCATAATGACCACAGAGGGAAACAAAACATTGCTTATTGTCCCAGTTAAGGCCACGTTAAAATAGCACAAAACAACCCAAGAATAACAACACCGACTGAGGCTGCCTCTGCTTTTTCAGGCGTTGTCAAACCTCTCATGACCAGCTGTGAACAAGTGTGTCAAACGCGAACAATGGGGGAAGCCATGAGCTGCTAAAATTAATGATAAGAAGAAAAAAATAGTGGACACAGTCTGGATGTTTGTGTGTGTGTGTGCTATTGATATCACGTACATGTGAAGTCATTTTCTTAAGGGGGAAAGGTCAGTGGAGAAAATCTGCAAAAGGAGGAAGCACCTGTTTTCTCTCTCATGGCTCATACAAACCCAAACACACACACACACACACACACACACACACACACACACACACACACACACACACAATGGACACAGTGTTATGAGGTTTAACAGTCTACAGCCATGTGCTCCATGAGGCTGTACTGAGGCACAGCTGTACATTGAGCAGAATGCTAACATCAGCATGCTAACATGCTCACAATTAGTGCCACAAGATGTGTTCTTAGTTTTATGAGTTAGCATGCTAAATAGGGTTGAGCGAGAAGCTGAAACAAGTATCCGGTGCAGATTATTTCCTTTTAACAAGTTTCAAGTTTCACAAGTATCATGTGTCAATATCTGTACTTCAAGTTTTAAAAGTTCTCTTACTGTTGTAATCAAGAAAATTGATCTGAAGCTCAATTCTGAGGCTGTTATTTACATGGCTTTCTAATGAATAATAAACGTGGCAACTTCCAGTCGACCCATATCCTGGTAAGCCCCACCCACCCCCGGTTTAAGCCCCACCCATTCCGAGTACACAGATACAGGCGATAGAGTGACGAAGTCACGGAACGAGGTACACGCATGATGTTTGTCGATTTAAAAGATGATTTTCCATGTCAAGAAAGTCGTAGTTTGTCATAAAACTACTGAAATATAAGACTGTGAAAATATGTAATTAGACAACAGAGCGAGACGATGTAGTTCACTGAGCGGAACATGAAACCAGATGATATCTTACCATCTTGACGACAAACTGCGACCATCTACTTTTCTCTCACCGGCGCACAAACCTAATGCTAACAATTGCTAGTTAGTATAAATCACAAAATACAAATGAAACTAAAGTGAATGTCTTTATTGTTACCTATGGACAAATTAAAATGTTGACCTGATGGTGGCTCTGATGGAGGGAAGGTAAAGATAAAAATGGGGCATTTCTGCATTAAAATGTCTAACCTTTGTTATAAACATTGTTGCTTACCACCATTGTCCCAAATGATTCCAACATGCTCAAACCTAATTGTTTCATTTGGTCGCCGGTCACTATAATTTCTGGGAAAAGGTCAGAGAGCGATGCGGTGGGAGGAGAAGTGGGTGAAAATGACGTCAGTGTAAAAAAAACTTGCATTTGTACTGGTGGTTGTTCAACAGTGAAGACAACAGCTTCCATGACCTCACACTTCTGGCTTCTTTTGTTTTCATGAGAGCCCTAGAAGAGGAAATTACAGTGTTTAATGGATCTCTGCAATGATTTAAATTCATCCTCAGAGGGCCATGAAAGCCGGAAACAAATTTAATTGCAATTCCATTCAGCAGTTGTATTTCGTAAAAGACAACCACCAACGCCAACACCAAGGTGGTGCTCGAGAAAAAGTATTTAGAGATGAATCCTCTGAGGACCGTGAATATTTGTACAAAATGTTGTGCTAATTCATAGTTGATGAACAACAAAGGATGCGAAATTGGTTTGAAGAGATGGCAGAGAATCATGTTTCCTCTGATGCCCTATCACACCCAGGGACACGAGGGGGAAGCATCTTCTGGCTGAGATACACCAGCACGGAACCGCTGATGAACTGAGGATGGCTCGGAAAAGGTAGAATAATGCTTTCTGACTTTTTACTCATAGCTGTGCAAATTTCAATTCAGTTCAAATTTAATGCCTTTCCAGTAAATTGCACATGTTTGTTTGAACATAATCGGCATGGCATGGTGTCAGGGGTGAAAAACACACTCACAGAGGGTGCAGTCATCGATTTAGCTGCTGCTCCAATTCACTGTGCTCTGTCCGTTTTCAGCACTTGCCGCAAATGGATAAAATTTTTTATTTACAAGCGTGGAAATGCAGCAAACCACAAAATGCTGCTTTCGATTAATTTGCAAACATGCCACACTCTGCTGTTCGGTTCGCCGCTGCCGCGGGCACAGTTCTGTTTAGGGAAGCTTTCACATTTTTTGGGAGAAAAGTGTTCATTAGGAGGACACTGTGAAGCTGCTTCGACAGCAGCCTCTCGCTGGCATTTTGGGTGACCTGGGGAAATCAACTCACTGTCTTTCATCCACACGAAGGTTTCAATCAAATATTTGCAAAAGCTCCAGTGCTCGACAGCGAGCGAGTAAATCTCTTCCAGCCTGGGAATTGTTGCTCTGCAGCTAATGATGCTGTGATCTCTCCGTTTCCTTTCGGGGGCCCACAATAAAACACGCCGTTATTATTCATCCTCAAGCTTGGGACTGGCTTCCGTTGGCCTGGCCCTGAAGGAAACAAATTTCCACCCATCTTAAAGAATAAGCACAACTTTTCCTTTCTGTAAATGAGACGCCCAGGCTCAGCAAATAAACACTCGCCCTGCCGCGTCTATTCAAAGCGCCTGCAACCTGCTATTCTCGGGGCAGTTTGAGTTTGTTTATCGCTTGTTTGCTGCTGTGCCTGACAGTGTGGCGGGGTGGAGGGAAACTGCACTGAACACTGTACACACAGAGCTCATAATGTACATACGAGCTCATTAAAACAGACACCGGCGATGACAATCTGACTGTCTGTCTCATTTTGCAAGTTAAAAAACTCTTCCAAGCAATCAGTGAGTCATGCTAATAACATAATGAATTGCTGTAACTATTAAAGGAAGTGGTAACGAAGACCCCTGGCGACTGCTTTGTTTTCTGCCGGATATTTGTTTACATTCAATTACGTTCTGCTGGAAAACAGGAAGGCTTTGCCTAATGAAGCCTTTCGAATCCTGTTGGGCATCATCTTAAACGAATTAAAATAACGAGACAGAAAAGGCAGCAGTCTCCGTCTCTCTTTGTGATGATGTTTGCGCGTGTGCGTACGAGTGCGAGTGTTCGACTATGCGGTCGGGCAATCAGCCCCTACTCGGTGTTCATGTGTGGAAATTAAAACTACGTTCTTCCTGATTGCGCACACACACACACACACACAGGAAGGGCAGAAGGCACTCTGTCACATTTATCTGTTGGGGGGACACCCTAGAGGGAACTTTATCATGATTTATCCACCATTTTACGCAAACTCTATACGCATGTTAAATGAGGACCCAGCAGATAGGATGAGATAAGATAGAACTTTATTCATCCCAAGCTAAATTGTTGTGCAGCAGTTACAGTACGATGTCAGAAGAGTGAAAATATAGAATAAAAAAAAAAATAAGGTCTAGTCCAGATGTACAAAATGCTGCAGACAGGGCTGGAAGCTCCCAGATTGGGACCGACACCTGTTCGATTGGATCCAGCAGCTCCTCCGTTACTATTTAGTGACATCTGAAATCAGATTTGAAGAAGTGGGCGTTACCATGAAGGACAAATTTACTTTGAATTCAACCCGAGCACCTTCAGCCACAGTACACATCAACCTTGTAGGAGTGTTTGTTAGTAGGCTACTTGTTATTGAGTATCAGAGGTCAATTATTCTCATTTTCTTACCTCAGTCTTGAAGATTAAATCAAACTGTTGCTTTGTTAGAAATGATTTAATGACTGCATACTGACAAACTAAAAGCAATGCAAACAAACACGCCGGATTAGGCTGGTAAAACGATTTAAATCACATTTAGTACAATATTCTGTCTTCTGTGAAGAATTTCTCAGTGGCTTTAACCACCATCCGTCCCGCTTCCAGTGTTTTTCCCTGCAGGTCTCAGAAGATAATCGGCGGCGTTCTCTCGGAGCGTGTGTCATTGTAGAGCAGCGCAGTCTCCTTTTCAGCAAATGGAAACCCATCTGCGATGAAAACCAGAATGATTGGGTCACCAGGCGGGTCAGAGAGAGACAGAGAGACGGGAAATAGGCAGACACTGAGCTGGATAACAGGCAAAGGAGAGAGATAACAACGAGGCAGGGAGCTAGCGGGCAAGATGGAGGAAGCATAGATACAGGAGATACAGATTGACAGACACTTAGAGGACCTGTGGTTTCATATTCGTTGAAAACGATGAAGGGAAAAGTAAAAAGGTAATTGAAAGAAGGAGAGACAAAGAAAGCCGCATACTGCCTCACACCCACAGAGCCACCCGGCGCGGCTTCTTTCAGCTGATGAGTAAGTCGGGAGGATGAAGACAAACAAGGAGATGGAGAGATGAGCAAAGTTTGCTGGAGAATCAAAGATATCAGAGGAGCAGCGGAGAAGATAAAGATGAAGAGCAAACACAAGATAAAAGGAGCAAACAAACTCTGTGAGGACAAAATATGAGCTCACCGACACCATACCATGTCCTCCGCCCCTCTGAGTCTATTATTAGCTTTATCGGAAGGAGCTTCATCTATTGTCCCACTTATTGATTTAGGTGCTCTGATAGCGTCCCTTCTCTGTATCTCTGCTACATCTCAAAGGTCGGTACCACAGCGGCTACTCATCACTTTCCTGTCACTTTGATGTACAGTCTGCCGCTGAGGGAGTCCCCAGCAATCCGGAACCTTGTGCCTCTCCGGTTAATTGAATGACGACGTCAGCTACGAACCTCGTCATTTCTTTCGCATTTTAAAAGTAAAAATAAAAATCTAGTGTAATCGTAAGTACAAGATCAAGACTTACCAGGTCTGACGCGAGCTGAACTCATTCACCGCTGGTGTGTGATGATGAAGTGTTCAACACACAGTGCAAAAAAGCAATTCCTCCATCACCCAGAGCATCTGGAGCCAAGAGTCAAGGTGGGTCACTGAATCGATAAAAGTCAATTTAGTCCACCGCTCCTCAGTGACTCCTTACAGTGTGTCAGTGTGTGTGATCCTCTCCGACTCTGAACACGCATCCTTCTTTTTATGTGTGCAGGTTCATGTACGGTGTTCGAGTCCAAACATGACGAATTATGTTTGAAAGTCATATAACTTTTGTATAAGTGTGAAAGACAGTGGCCTCGGGCTGTAAACAAACGTGCACGCTGTCGTCAATCTCCATACGGTCTTTATTGTCTTTCCTGGAACGGTACATTTCTTTCCTGTAAAGATCAGAAGGAGAAGGAAAACTAGTGTTGATCTTTGGAAATGCCATATTATTATTATTATTACGGCATGTAAACCTCTCTTCTTAGGGAAAATGTCAACCTGTTGCTCTGCTGAAATTGTCACAGTCCTTATTTCATGCATGCATTATTTCTCCATGAAAAAATAATAACTGCGCTTATCCCACAAACACCTTGTACCAGCTGCTCCTGGCAGGTTTGATTGAACATGTGCCACTGAAAATAGGAAAGCACAGAAATATGAAAATGTTGAGGATATTTACTGCGTCTGGAATGTAAATGGATTTCCTTAAAGCTGCTATAATATAGCAGTATGACTTATATTAAAAGATCCCATCCACACATGTATGAAGGCATACAAAAAAAATCTGTAATGTGTGTCTGACATGGTTTTAGCAGAAATAATATAATTTGAATAATTACCACATTCAAATGATAATAATGACACCTTTTCCTCTTCGCTAACTAAAAATTCCAAAATATATGAAAACATTTAATTCTCACGCCCAGCGTAAAGTGTAAACTGCACATGTACTTGCGCCCACCTGTGAGCCCCTGGGCCTGGTGGTCTTAAAATGAGGTATGGACAGGCACATTGATGGTGCACTGCTATTTTGAGGGCAGCAGAAAGCGACTGCACCACAGACCAACAAATAAGGTGGTCAACACGCACACACTCTGATCATATAATCTTTAAATCAGTGTGTGTGCGTGTTGTGAAGAGGCTGTCTTCAGTCATTGTAAACGCTTCAGTGCGTGCAGTGATGTCACTCTAACAAATATAATGGCACATGTAAGCAGCAAAACTTAAAACTGAATCACACTTTTAGGTTCTGAAATGAATATTTTTAGGATCTCAGGATTTATCTGGAGGAAGGCTGCGTCATGAATCTGAACTGTGTGTGTGATCTTTTGATGTGTAGACTGACACAGAACATTAACTAACATGAAATATTAACCAATCCTGTCAGGGGTTTTAAATAATCAAAGTTTATCTGCTGTTCCTCGTGCGCAAATGCACGTTTTAAGGGAGAGATGCACATATTGTTTCTGCTGCTGGAGGATCGATGCAGGTAACACTTTCCTTGGTAAGACAGAGTTCACCCACCCCACCTGATCCATCACAAGCCATCACTATCACACGCAGAGGAGGTGCAGCAGCACTCCTCCTCAGTTATATATCAGTGAGGTGCGAGGTCCTTGGGCACCCGGCTATTAAAGGGAATGCGACAGGACCAGTGTTGGCGAACGTTACTTTTAAAAGTAATTCATTACTTTACAAGATTACTGCCATTAAATAGTAACTTGTTACATCACCACGTTAGAGTACTTTAGACTGCTGAAAATTACAGTAAAACCCCTTTGTGATTCATTGTGCATGTCGGTTATATTGTCCAAATGGCGTGTAGCCAACTGTACATGTACCTTTGAATGTATTGACTCTGTCATTTTGTAGCCTTCTTTTTGGCCCATAATTGGTAACACCGCAGCCTTAAATGAACAGAGACAGCAGCAATGTAACAGTTAAAGCTCTTTATTTGGCTCTCTGACCAGCACTTATCCTCCAGGCAGACTTGCATTTGACCGTGACGTTGTTCTTGTCCTTTCCACCCAAAAAAAATTAAAATGGGAAAATTTCCACAAAGTTAATGCTGTCCTCTCTGCCATCACGCTACACTGAATAAGCTAGCTCCACATGCGCACTGACAGAACTGTAGGTTTATCTTCTGTTGGCACGCAGCCACTTGCTGAGCAGCAAGAGAGAAACAGAAACAGTGCAGATGCTCCAGGGATTTGATTTGATTTGATTTTTGTGGCCGTAAAAGGAGATGAAAAAGACAACATTTTCCAGTAATTACTTGTAATTGCAGAACTTACACGTTACATTAGTAACAAGTCATCTGAGTACTCTAATGGATGACTTTGTAACAAGCCCAACGCTGAAAAGGACACTCGGATTGGTTTCATTTATGTTGTGCCCAGAATATATCCATGACCAACGAAAAGTCTAAATACAACCCCTTTGCACCCAGAGTATCTGTGGTTTAACTAGTATAAGGGAGTTTGACACGCTCTAACCACACTAGTGCTTTGCGCTTTATTCCATAAGCCATTGATCGCTTAAAAAATGGGGGCCCATGATGTCTCTCTGTTTGAAAGATGTTGATCATAGTGACAAACACACAGAGGATTACCGCCTGAGTCTGCAGCTCTACAGAGCTTTATAGCATCTTTCAACATATTGTTTTGGTTTCCGGGCCTGCAACTGAACTGCTTCTGTTCACTCCCAGCATTCTGATCAGTGTCGTTTTCAGCAGCTCTGAATGAAAATTCAAAGTTAGCAACTAGCTGGTGAACAGAGCTGAGCATTTATCAGTGAAGAGTCATTCAGTATATTTCCCCCCAGGATTTGGTTGCGGCCAAAAAACGGAGCTAAAAGAAAATAATGCCTGGTGGACACAGACATGACTCTAAATGAACGTCCGTTGGATGCATAAACAGGCAACTGCATGCTAACAACTTTAGCATGTGACGTGATACTTTACTCTGCATCTTTTCTGGTGTCACTTCCTGTCCTCTGTCATCCTCTGAGGTGCACCGGTCAAATTGAATATCTCCCCTCTCTTCAGCTTTCCCAGGACCAACTAATTAACTAACCAACTAACTAACTTTGGACTTCCTCCTGCTTTCTTTCTGCCTTCTTTCCCATTTTCTTTTTGTTGCCCTTCTGCCTCTTAATTTTACTATCCTGCTGCACTTTTGCCTTCTTTCTTTTCACCCATCTTGAACTTAATCTTCTGACATTTCTGCCTTCCCGTCACTCTGTCTCTTTTCTGACAGAGCAGAACAGACAGTGTCGCTCTTTGTTGTGTGTCATCCTCTGAGGAATCCTTGTTAAATGGACTGTTTTCATCCTCTCTGTGACTGTACATTCTCATTTTTATCAGACTTCTTCAATTACCCTGGAGGAATGCCCTCAGTACTTTCTGAAGGGCAGCTTTCTTCCTGCCTCCTGTGCTCTTCTTTCCACTCTTATCCGAAGCCTGCTCACTGTCATTGTCCGCATGTCTTTGTTCCTCTTATTCTGAGGTATCTGATGGATCCTTGTCTGGGTCATCGCTGTCTTCCTGTTTTCCACGTCGGTTTTTGTTACAGCTGTCAGCAATGGCATAAGCGATGTCCTTCCGTGTCTGAAAATACTCAGTAAAAGTCCAAGTCAGCCTCATGGAACTTCTCTGCTGTCGCATTGGAGTGGCACTTCATACTTCAGCTGGTCCCTTGGTGTCTAAAAGGTGGTGGTGGGAATAAAACCCACAAGCACCCACTGATTCTATTAAAATGATAGACGAACAAAAAACATTGGACCCAAAAACCAAAGGTGAAGTGGGAGTCACTGATCGGGGGGGAACTAAATGTATAGAAACTGGCCAAACAAAGAAAGAAATCTCAAACACACTCAACCCAGATTTTCACCGCAAACAGAAAACACAGAGAGCCAACTGATGGTGTTGACTCCCTGAAAACACACCACCATCTGAGCAGGGGAACTGCAGCCCCCTTATATAACCTCCCAGCTGACTGATTGCAGCCAGCTGAGGGAGAACATCACAGGTGCACCCAATAGCTTCTGATGACCTGAGACCTGGATCTTGAGAAATCCCTGTTCACATCGGGACCTTGGGGAATCTCTGATCTGTCCATAACAAGTGGAATAAGCGCCTGACCGAACATCTCTTTGGTTTTATCATGAAATCTCTGTCTGTCTTTCTTTCCTTCTCTCTGTTTGTTAATCACACATCGATAAACGGTTCAATTTGATTAAAATCATACGTTGTAGGTTTGTTGTTGGGGATCCAAGGAGGTGCGGTGCCGAATTTGGTGCAAACTGGACAAATGTAAGTTTTAATGTTAGGAAAGTTTAAATAAACTTACAACTCAAGTCAAAGAGAATGCAAGCACATACACAAACTGAGCAGGAGACAACTGTACTGATTGTTCACTACCACAGAGGAGAAGATGAAAGTCCCCTTTTATGCAACATTGCATGATCTAGGTGCAGACACTGAAAAGTAAAGGGGCTTTTTTCAAACACTGTGTTGGTTCTGCTTGGCTCAGTTTGACCCGGCACGTCGGCCCAGCATGGCAGGGATTTTCATTTCCATCACAACAGACTAGAAATAAATAATAAAGCGCAGATCCTCGATTAGCACTGTAGAGCAAACTTTCTGATAAAAGAATGAAATGTCACCAGTGTGTGTGTGTGTGTTTGGCATTGTGCTCTGTGCTCTGTAGATTTTCCTGCTATTTTTTATCCTCTGCCAGTCACATACCTGAGTTTTAGTGTTACACAGTATCCCCTTCAAATTGTACATTAATTCAACATGGGTTTAATAGTGGTTGTAACTGCAGTGGTTCTTTTAATAGTTTCTCCAGTTATTTTGCTCTTTTTGTGATTAAGCGTGTTCCATCGGATTGGTCTCTCTGTTTTCATTTAATTGGTCATTTGGTATCATAATAGAGTGATGTATATTTGAGAAAATATACCAAAGCTATGGAGAAGGAGTTTTGCTGTGGTGAGGAGAGTGTCCGGTTTGGGAACCATCCCTGCTTTTTACAGATGACCGATGAGGGTCAGCACCTCTAATTCTGAGGCCATGGTTAAAATGTCAGGATAGCGATCTCTCTGAAATGCACACTGCACTAAGCATTAAACAATTGCCATATACTTTTAAGTCAATTTCTAAGTATAAAAATGTCCTAACCTTGATGTAGGCTTGAACATTTTCAAGGTGTTTGTCCAATCAAACAAGGTTTATGTGGTTACAATCTTTCAGTCCAGCTTGCCACTACGAAAAACAACATCCAATATTTAAAACACAGGAACTATGTGCATATTTATGGACTGTTTTATCATATACCATGACAAGGACTTACATTCCTGAGGCATATGTCGGGATAAGACATGATTCTGATTTATACCATGGTCTGGGGGAATACTTGATTCTGATTGGCTGCAGGGTGTACATTAATCCCTGATATATGGACACCTACTAAGTAGTTCCAGTCAAATTGTCTGTTCACCGTCTAAATGAATGCGCTGGCTGGCGTAACCATAGTGACGGGAACGCAGTCAAAGCCTCTGTTTACAATTTATTTCCAACACTGAGTGCAGTCCGTCAGTCCTTCAGTGCCTTATCCCCTGAACACCACAGGATGGCGACTGTAACACAAAAGCGGCAGAAAGTACACTTCCCCTCTAAACTTACTGATACTTTATATCACATAAGCGAATAATCTCACATCCCGTTCGCTGTTCAGCTCTCTACTTCAGGCTGTGGCCACAGTAACGTTACACACGGCCGATCATTTGTTCCTGAAAATCTTGATATTGATTTGGGGACAACGACATGACTGGTTAGCTAGCTAGTCTTGTTGTTAAACATACTGTCAAATTATATTTACTGTTCATCAACCGTACGCAATGTTATTGACTTTGAATCTTGCTAGCATAGCGTTAGCTTTCTGGCTCACCGCTGAGCGGACTAGAATATCTCCCGTTGCCAAGTCGTATCTAAGGTCCGTCCTGTTTGCTGGAGGAGTGAACAACGTTTCCGTTGCATAAGAACCTTATGGGAGGGTAATGATTGTTCCAGGTATTAGTCAAACCCTCAGGCGTTACCAGGGAAACTAAGTTATTGCTTGTGAAAAACTTTATATTTTGATTGTAAAACGCATGAAAATATAAATTAATGGTCTTAATTTCTTTTCTTTGGCAAGTGACCATGGTATAAGCGGGATAATGCCCTTCGAGGTGTCCGTAATCAGGAATTAAAGGCCTCCGTGTCGTCCATTAATTCCTGATTATGGACACCTTGTCAGGCATTATCCCTTACTTATTTTATACGTGGTGAAACTTGATGAGATGCTGGCACACGGAAGCATACTGCACCATGCACAAAGGGCAGAGGGTTGCTTTTTTCAAGCAGTTCTTGTCTGGGAAAGAGAAAAGCAACATTTTTAAACATAAAGGAACTCATTGTTTAAAAATGTGTAAAGTTTTTGGCTGGCAGGGTAGACAATGGATTAAGAGACAAGACATTGAAAGCCATGAAAGACAATTAAACACACATGAAGTAAAGATATTACACTACGACAATTAAGTACTACACGTAGTGACAAGGATGTTTGTATAGAGCATGTGAATGTATGTGTCTCTACAGTCCATGCACACCATCCACAAGAGACGCAAAGGGCAACACATTTAAACAGGCTATAGACACATTTCTTGAAAGGATTGGTGATTTGTAGGACCTATTTGGAATGGATAGTAATATGGATGCTTCAATCAGGAAGGACTAGGGACTTTCATCCAACTGGAGTATATTACCATGGGTATCAAACCTGGAATCATTAGTGATCGATGTGCACTCTTTGGAATCATTTAGCCAATTATAATGCATTCATTGGAAGGGTAAGTTATTTTGATTGTATTATTGTCATTCAATCTTACCTGTGTCCATCATCTACCAGGTGACTGAAAATACACTTTCTGGAGGGTGACTTTAAACTCTGAACCAGATCATTAAATTGGATCTTGGTCACCCAATACAGAATGTGAGTGGCATATGCTCTTTTTGGAGTTAGTTTAGTTTGGGAGATCGCGTGTTTGGAATACCAAATTGCGAATTCGTGAAATTGATGAATTTGCATATTCTCCTTTGGGATTTCTGGTAAGTACCTAAGATCTCACCTTTTGGAAGATGGGTTAGGGATAGCGGAGTGATTACATGAGTGATTTCGGACCGTAGTCACGGCCTGTAATTCGTTTAATTTATCGTTCTGCACCGATGCAAAAATACTCTTACTAATGATCATTCAAGCATTTGAAGATTTGCGTCAAGTACCTCAGTCACAGATCTCTCCATTTCTCCAGCAGTCCTTTTCAATTTGAGGTGCAGTCTTTGCTTCTGATTAGCCATCCGACATATAGCACCTATTGTTGTCGCAACGCAGCAGGGACATGGAGATTAGATGATGATTAGATAAATGAATAAAATATAGACACATTAACAAGACAAGTACGAGAGAGATTTATTTTGTATATTAATTCTAGGACAGGAAATGGGGAGAGAGAGGGGGTGGCATGCAGCAAAGGGCTCTGTGCAGAGTGCAGCAGCTGGACTGGGCTTCAATGTTTGGACTGGCACGAGACAAGCGCATCTTAGGCAGTAGGCCCTTTACTTTTTCTGCAGGACGCTGGATATACCAACGTTAAAACCAAAGCACTCCTGTACTTCCCTGAAGCCAATGAGCACAAGCTGATGACCACACGATAGCATGACAAGATTGTTGGTTACAGCATGACATTGTTAATGCATTAGACTGAAGATAACTGCTGCTCAGCCCAAAGCATGCCGTGTCTGTTGTGCTAGAGCCATGCAGGTTACCCTTTAAAGTATGAACATCTATTTATAGCATACAAGTGCAAAAGCAGACATAATCAATTATCAAGCATAATAGGCCATTTTAGCATTTTTACCTTCCAAAACAGTCGATGAGTGATGAAGAGTTGGATGTTGTCATGCTGATGCTGATCCAGAACCTTAACAAACAGGGAACAAGCTGGCTGTGTAATGCTTTTGTACAGTATGAGCATACATGCTCTGTACAACCACACACACACAGATTCATAATACATAATCAAAATGGCCATTGTAAATTCATGAAGGTCATCTGAACATACCTGTGTACACTTAATCCCACCGAGCCCAATGCAGTCACATGTTTTGCTGCACTATTCATCCTTAGTGCATTAGTAGGGATCTACTTGTTCTCGGGTACACTGTTAACAGTTTTTCCCTGTAATCCCACTGTCATTGTTAATGATTGATAAATAATGGGAGGTTGAACATCCTTCAGCTTCTGAAGGGGAGCTTTCCAGAAAAAGAACCACAGGGTTACACTGTCGTGTGCAGAGATGATACTGATGAACAGACCTGAGGCAGTTGTTGGATAACTTTTCAAAATGCTGTTGCTATGCTGAAATAAATCAGATTAAGATCATCAGATTATCAGATTAAGGCATTACGATTTTGAGTCAAATTAACGCTTTTTCCCCTGTGAAGAAGGCAGACTGTCTGTATACGACTTGTGCGACAGACCTGGAGGAGGTGTGAATTTTGTCCACGAGGTTTTTTAATTAAGATGGAGAGTAACTGCTCTTTCTGGCTGGTATGTAATTCAGAGCTGACTGCAGGCTTTGCTCGGAACACTTCAATAATAAATGAACCTGCCAGCCTCCATGATCTTGTTTGGACTTGTTAGTGGTGTTGGGAGCGATGGACCGTTTGTGTGTGGTGTGTTTGTACGGGTATGCCTCGTAGATATATCCCCATGTATAAGCCCCATGAAGTGTCATGGTTCAATACCAGCGCAGCCATTGTGGATTCCTCTCACACTTCGGGGCTGATGAAACAGCACTAGAATTACTCACACTGTACGTCACAGCTCCATCGCCAGCTGTGCGGGGCACTGAGTCAGTGCTTGTACCCACAGTGAGTGTGTTGCTCATGAGTTTGACTTTGGATCCCACTTGTGAAACTCAAGATGCTCAGTTGAACAGTCGAGGCCGTCTGGCTACTCTGTCTGAGCATCCTTTGCGTATTTGTCTGCATGAATGAAGTAAGTAAGCAGAGCTGGGTGATCAGATCAGTCCTGCGGCCACTCTAGAAAAATCATTAACCAACTGAGTATGACATAGAGTGAATAACAAGATGAATAAAGGATGATATTTGAGTATCTTTATTGATTTACCTCGAGGGTGCGCTCCAACCTCTTATGTCTGATGTAACCCGGTCCTATCAGATGAGCTCACACACCACTGTCGAGTCCCGAATATATGCATTTTGAATGGGTTTCAAGTGAACGATGTGAGCCAGCTGCCGCCTCTTAGCGAATTTCTTTTGTTTCCCGTCTTTTTTTTTCTGGAAGTCAGGATACAGGATCAGAACAGGATGATCCTATAACTCATTTGTCAAATACGATCCAGAAACTATGGTAATTGCTTTGCTAAATGCTTTTTATTAAGACTTATTGCGCCTATCACCAACATATAAAACATGTTCAATATAAATAACACCTCCAACACATATATGTAGATGTTTTTACATCATTATTTGCACCAAACAATGTAAAATGATGTTCTTCTGAAAATTAGAAGGTTTGGTCTGATTCAACTGAATAAAGTCATTTTGATTGTATTTCACTGGGGACCTGAGAGCTTGCAGAAGCACATTTCAGTTTGAATATCCCCTGAGGAGGCATTTTTTGATTTTCCCCGAAGAGGCCTTTGTTTGCTGTCCAAGTAGCTGACATTGGGACGTCCCCTCGAGATGTACATGTTTATATCTTTATGTAGGTTGGGGCTGGATTGTAAGCACTTTACTGCCAGTACCGCCACAATATGTGCACACATACCAATCACAGGTCAAAACATTTGGCTGAATTATGAAGGGAAATCATTTGAAGGGCCGTTAGGGAGCTGAGAGAGCTGGCTTATATTGCTGAGCTTGAGCCAAATGATCTGGCTCCCTCGAAAGAGCTGGAATTCCCACCGCTACTGGATATGCCAAAAAAACGAAATTGGGCAGGAAGTTTGACCAAGGCCGTAGTCATCCTGGAATTGTCGATGTCGCCACCAGTTTTTTGGCATATGTTTGGTGTGTCTGGACCTTCAGGGTTAGTCTCTGTTTTTCTTTTATTGTTTTAATGACGGTTTGCCCAAGCCTGCACTCGTACTGTTTCCTCAAGTGGCTTCATGATCCGTGCAGCATACACCACCATCCCAATTTAATGGTTATTTTTTAATGATACATATGCTAAATATCAGCCTAACACCAACTCATTATGCTTTTTGTTGTTTTTTTTCTTCTTAATACAAATATGGATGTGTACATTTTTACCAAATCATAATTTTGATGTTTTCAGATTATCTGAACTACACAATATTTCCACGCAACTCTAACCTCTTGGGTAGACTACACATACAGCTGACTGGGAGTGACTGATCCATTTTATGTTACTATAAAAGTTACATTTCTTTTGATACGACCTCCTCATTAATTACACTGTCATAATGTATTCATAACGTGTGAATAGGTCTGACTCAAACCACAAACATGATCTCCTAGTTCAACACCGCTGTCTCTCTGCCTTTGCTTCTTGTTGTTACTGTCCATACAGATCAGCAATAATATATATATAAAAAAAGGGTTCTGCCAGATTAAATGGGTGCATCATGGCATTATAATCCACACACTGTACCAGTATTAACCAGTGCTTTGATTTGAAATCACTCTGTAATACTGTTGTGCTTCCCCAGACGTGTTTGAACTCGGGCTTTGCATTGCATCAGTCTTTTACTGCCTCCTACAGTTCAAGGCAGTTTTACCCCCTTTGTGAATGGAACAAGTCGCCCTGCAGGAGGAACAATCTGCCCCGAGGACTGCCCTGGAAGAGGTGTACTGCTGAGGCACATTCTGCGACGTCTGTGAAAGAATTCAGCTCTCTGTTGACTGTGTGCACTCTGTAACCAGATAGATGTTGATTGGTGTATTTTTTGTTGCGCCCATATTGATATTCATTCATTCATACTGAGTGTCTGGAAAGACAAAGCATTTCCATTTGAGGCCGAACATCAACACGGCTGCCTTCTCTCCCCCGGCCCCTGAGGTAAAAAGCCATTTACACCTGCACATAATTGCTCATAACAATCAGAAACTAATGGAGGAAATAGCACAGCTCCAGAATGTGGCCGACGAGGAGCGGGAAGGAGAGAATCCATTCACTGACACACAGGCGGGTCTAAATTGAACACATCTAGTTAAAATGCGGGGTTGATATGACAATGGGAACATCCGTGGTAATGGTGTGAATATATAACACGCCCTTGTGTCTTGTTGTACAAGGACGCCACACATTTTCCTGTCTTCTCATTAGCGAGTGTGACAGGTCAGGCAATCCATACGCATCTTTGATTTTCTTCATTCCTTGCATACATTTTAATTCTGCGACAAACCAACGATGAGCTGCACTGAGATGAATCAAGCAGCTCTTTGGATTCAGTGTCTGCAGACCACAAGACACCCCCTCCCCCATCTGCTCGGATATCATCTCTTTCCTCGTGCCAGGGCTCTGTGACTCGCACCCTCGCGCTCCCTCAATGCTAGATGTTTGTCGGCTTGCTGTTGCTTTCGGAAGCCAGACTCCAAACTGACGAAAATACAAAGCCATCAACAAATTGGTTTTGTGATAATCGCGCAGGCAATCCACACATGACTGTCAGCTGTATCAACAGGATTCCTGCGATGCCAAACCAAGCTCCCAGACTCATTTAATGAAACTGATTCGTATCACACGCTCAGAAAAAGGGTTCTTTTGTGGGCTCTTTTCTCTGCCTTCACTTCAGAAATCATCAGTCAAACCCGGTTTTAAAAAAGGTGTAATACGTGAGAATTTGCCACCTGTTGAATTCATGCTCCCAACAAACTGGGGCAGCATTTCACCAGAGTAACTGCTGACTGCTGCTAACCGTATTCCATTTATACATTCAAGATTGTAGCTGCTGTTAGCTTGTTAGCTCAGTTAGCCGTGCAGCTAGCCAGACAACCAGAGGAGTGTTGGTGTGCACACCGCTAGCACACACTGCTGGTATGCAATTTGATGCGAATCCTAATAAAATCTATTATTCTTTCACAGCGAAGTGGAGATTATTATTCCATCTACGTCGTTTTGTTGCCCTGGTGTTCGACTGTGAAGCAGCTGTGGGTGGTTTAAAATCTAGAGTGATACCATGCTATAGAGTCTGATATTGAAAAAGACTTGATTGAGTTAAATTAATTACAATTCCTACATAATGTACCTTTAACCAGATGGTGGAGCCAAATGTCTGCAAAATATTCAGGAATCTAAATGCATTTACAGCTATGTCCAAGAGCTGTGTATCAGGAGTACGAGCCAATAAAATCGCTGTGTGTTAGAAGTGTGGAAACCAGGCTGTCCTTGTTAGGAGTCAAGAAGACAGATCACTCCCCTTGAAGAAAAATAAACAGACTGGAAGAGGAAGAGATTTCAGCTCTGTATAAATGGGAATTGATTTCTGTTAGATGCCCGTAGGCTTCAGAGAGGAAATGCACTCTGCCGATATTTGCATAATGGACATCTGCCTTGTTAGCAAGTCATATCAGCAACTGTTTTGGTCCCGGATTACGAGCACAGCTTGTCTGCAGAGCAAACAGGATGATCGGCCGGGCTACCTGTGAGCCACATCGATGTATATTTTGGTATTTAGCGGCTAAAGAAATACAGAGAGTTTGCTTAACTCTTATTGACGGTTCACTCTGCCTTTGAATTAAATGTTCAGTCTGAAACTGCCACAGCTGAGAGGGCAGGAATTGGAAGGGAATGGTTTGTTTTTGAGCGTGACTGGATTCAGCTGAAGCCGGATTGACTCGGTTGTGTTTTGGGCACATGGTGGCTGCATACCTGTGTACATACGTTATCATTTACTTTTGAGTGTTTTCTTACTCTGTCACACCTCAAGTGTATATTTATATTTTACAACAGTCGGACGCTTTAACCACTGGCTGTCTGTTTGGCTGCCTTTGCTCATGCCCAGAAGGAGATCTCACACACCCTGCTGATGACACTGTCTGACAGATTAATTGACGAAGTGGATTGAGGGACAGAAGGCCTGGCTGCTCAAGTCAGGACATTTAAAAGGGAAGAACATTATTCATCACAGATTCACAAAGATCCTTAGTGATTTGGGGTGTGTGGAGCATGTATGAGCAAGCTCAAGAGTAACGTAATGTGTGAGTGTTGGAAAGCCAAAAGAAAAGCTGTGGTTACTTGTGAAAGAGCTCCATCTAAAGGCCGACAGGTAAAATGTCTTCACATTCATCTTGACCTGCAGTGAATTTAAATCAGGCATGTGTTCCTTTAATTATTCTTATCAAATAACTGCTTCATATGATTCATTTTGTTGTTTTGCACTGGTTTGTGCCAACAGTGTGTAATGTCTGAATCTACTATTAGTTTTGTCTTCAAAATAAAAGCACACTTTTGGACCTATCATGATGTACAGCCTGCTGAGTAAGACAGATATTTACATGAATATCATAAAGTGAGTAAACAATTTTTTTTGTTTGTTTCTTGTTTATTTTGTTGACTTTTTACACTGAAATTTAGAAACATTTGATGAACTTGACCACCGATCACCGTGATCACTTTTGTTTTGAAAGTGACAGATAAGGTGTGCTTTGTTGTTGTTGCCAGGTAACCGAAGAAAAAGGAAAATCTGCCAGGCAGCGTTAGATAAGATTACACTTACATTTACAGACAGAGGACGTTATGAGGTAATGTATATTTTATGCCACGGCTGGATTATGGACACACAGACTCAGAGCTGAAGGCAGAGCAAGATGAAAGTTTGAATTTAAAAATTTCCATGGATGCATTGTGAGAGGCCAATAACTTGAAAAGCAGAGCGATTTCAAACGTGAAAACTGCCTGGTGAGTGAGTGAGTGTGGGTTGGGAGGGTGTTTGGAGGATAGTATTTGCCAAATTCGGCACCATCATTTGGCACCGTCGGCGAGACGAGGTCGAGACGGGAGCCCTTTAAATACATCTTCTACATCTACAGTTGGAGCCATGAAGGCGGTGTGATGGCATTGATTTGTAAGGTGACGTTGCCCTGCGAGAAGATGAAGACACTGACCCTGAATCAGTGTGAGAGTGCACACACGGACCTCTAGTGGGCTCTGGTCCGCTGCATTAGCCAGCCGAGCGAGAGGTCGAGAGGACCGCGGTGTGTGACGCACTGACCTGTAAACTGACGTCCCCCTGCGATAAGACCAACACACTGACCTGGGGTCAGCGAGAGAGAGCGCACACACCGAAACGTGCATCAGCTCTGCGAGGCTGTACTTTCTGTTTGGTGCCGTCTGTCCTGGGTTTGACACAAAACACAGAACAAAATGAAAAAAGCATCCGTTTCAACATTTGAGAATGTCTCAGGCCTGGGGCTAGCTCGTTAGCATGCTAACTTCAGTAGATGTCTCTTCAACAGAATTCACAGTCTTTGACATGACGTCAAAACCTTTACTTATTCACATTCTGTTGACAATGTCAGTTAATTTTTAAATGGTCTAACTAAAATTCATACACATTGCACATTTATAAGCAATGAGTGGCGTGCACACATCATATATTGTGTTACTGGACTATTATTGGTGCATTAGTAATGTGTAAGCAGCGTTTTAATGTTGTAGCAGGTGGAGCTCATTCTGCCAGAGGGTAGATTAATCTATAGGCTATCTATATCGTTCTTTAATGATCTCCTGCTTTTTATGTAAAATCTAAATCTGCATACTATAGCCTTTTGATAATTCTAGTGGAATCAAAAGTCTAACATTTCCCAACAAAATGTGCTAGAGTAGGGGGAAATGAAAATACTAGCACATATATCAAGACTGTATATAGTACTTGACTGGCTGTCATTAAAAAAAAAAAAAATAGCTAAAACATAAGATTAAATTTCAAGTAAATAACTGTTTTTACCTCCTCTCGTCTCCTCACACACCTCCAGTCTACAGGACGAACAGCAGATAGCAGCCAGGAAAATTCAGAGGGCCTGGCTAAGACATGTGGTGAGTGCTGCCGCTCTCGTACATAGACGACTCAAAGCAAACACGCATCAACTGAAACCAATGTTTCTACCCAAACTGCAGTACAGAGAGGTCTTCAAGTATTTCAAACATCGCATCAGCCAGTGCAACCAGCAGGATCCACAGAGGATGCTCAAAACTGTCAATCCCAGAGAGGTGACAAAAACCATGCTCTCACTAACAAATGAAATATATACATATATTTCATTTTTTAAAGAGAGCATGGTCAAATCTGATTTTCCCACGGCAGGCAGAGTTGCTGGATTCTGCTGCGGGGGTGTTCATCAGATTTCGACTCGGAGGGGTGAGAGCCGAACAGAGGAACGTCGCTAATTCACCCAACAACTATGCGAGTATAATAATGCAGACGTAACTGCTAACTTCTTAACTTTACTTTTTTGCCTTCAGATGACTTTTCCGCCCAACATTTACTACAAGATCTTCACACATCGGCCCATCACAGACGTGTGTGCCGGCAGCCCACAGAACTACACCCGGCGACGCCTGACGAAGCCTGCGGCCCCGCGGTCCAGCAGGGGCTCGTCTGTCGCGCAGGAGGAGCCATCAGGATGGTACCAGCGTATGGAGAACAACAGCTGGAGGCTCTTCTGCTGCAAGGTGAAGCTCTCAGTCACTTTATCCAATTCTGATGACACGCGCAGATGTTATAAAGTCTTTATCCATGTGCGTCTTCTTCTTCTCTCTGACAGGTGGTGCCCACAGCTGACCCCACGGAGGTCGGCGCCAACAAGAAAAAAGACTTCCACTATTCCAAGTTGCAGCGGCGACAGGATGTAGACAAGTGGAGGAAGAGGAGGAAACTGGAGTGGCTGACGCAGATGTGAGTTTGGGGAGGTGCGGGTGGCCCGGAATGAGAGCCATGCGTTTGTCCGACCCTGAAGAATAGTCTTCTGCTGGACGACCGTGGCCTAAAATTGGCATCGGAGGGCAACAGTAGATTCTAGCCTCGGTCTGTGTCTAATCAAGTGTGTATTATTATTTAACTCCATTCAAGGAGCGAAAAAGAGTCGGCCTCTCTGAAAGGGAGCTCCCTGTTGACCTTTTGAAGACGGCAGGTTGATTAACAAAACACTGCTGTTCTGATTGTGTATTAAAGGTCTTTAATCCCCGTGGCCCGAGGGGACGTAGCTTTGAAAAACACAAACTGCATCTTTTGTACGAAGATAACAAATAATGGACTCTGATTAACACACACAACTGTACAAATGACCAAGGGCATGTTTCAATTAGGATTCTATCTTTTACTAAATTAGATATCACAGCTTGGGGAATGGCTTGACAACATTTGTATCATGCAGTGAAACTGAATGTTTTTTAGATTGTAGGGATGTTGGACAGGCCGTTATATCAACTGCTACTGGATGGACTGTCACGAGGATGGATGCCATGGACTTTGGCGATCCCCCGACCTCCCTCTAGAGCCAGTTTGAGTTTGAAAACGATGGTTTAGAGGGAAATATCTCAACAAGTATTCTATGGATCCTCATGAACTCTGGTGCAGACGTTCATGTTCGATAATCCTTCGATAATCCCCCCTGACTTTTCATCTAGCACCATCATCAGGTCAGAACAACTGATGGGCAGCAAACAGGGACCGAAGTCAGAACAGACAGGACTATAAGGGAAACGGAGAATAGAAGGAGTCCTGGAAAACAGGCAACAAAAAATAGCAACACATAATAAATTGGGCCAAAGTGTTGCCTCAGTAACTGGTAGCAGAGCGGAAGTTTCAGGGCTGAGTGTTTTTAGAAGCCTGATTAAAGAGATGAGATGCAGCTGGGGCGGCTCTGCTCTCACTCCGGTGCACCTGCAGGTAATCATACGAAGTTGATTCGAGTCACTGTTGAGGACTTTGCATAGAATTACATTCATTTGCTGAAGTCTTACCTCGCCCTAACCCTTTCCTTGACAACTGGCTCACAAATCTGCTTTTTCTCCCCCAACTGCGACCATTTTTGAAAGGTCGAACACAAGAATCCAAAAACCCAAGCAACAAAAACCCGACTGGGACAATACCAAAAAGAATCAAAACCAATTACAACACAGAAACTCTGACAACACAGGCAGGAATCCTGTGGCACGAGGCCAGAGAACATGAGGAGAAACCGGGAACAAAACGGAGCGAAGGGGAAGACTTTAACGACTTTAATACACAAGGGAGGGGAGCCTAATGAGAGGCAGGTGAAACTAATGGGCCAGTCAAAGAAAGGTGGAAACAGACGCTGACAGGGAGTGGTAGGAAAGAGATGACACACAGGGATGAACCTGCCAAAACAAAACATGACATGACGAAACCAAAAACCCGAACCATGACACACTGAATCAGGTGGATGATGTCCCAGGGGAAGATCCAACACGTTAGCGTGTTAGCATTAACATGGGGTGTAACTCAAAGCACCAGTTTGCCTCCCAGCATGCAGCACGCCTGTCCTAACTATCCCATTGAGGGTTGTGTGGCTGCAACAGTTTAAAGCCTGAGCGCAGCTGATCATATGAGTCATGCTCGGTGTGTGGCCACATGTCTCTTAATGGAATAGTGTGGACGGTGTAGACTCTTTCAGTAAAACAAAGGCTTAATTGTTAACACACTGCAAGTCTGCCAACTGTCACAAGTCCCTTTCTGCCCTTTTCTATCAAAAAATGTGGAAAGCACACTTCTGTGACAGGGCCGTGTGCCCTCCCTCCCTTACATACAGGTACAACCAGGGACGTCTGCAGACTCACCCAGCGCACCGATACATGGCCACGCTGTTGGGGAACTCAGCCCAGGAAGGGGTGGGCGTCACTGAAGAGAAGGGAGACAACGAGATACCGGAGGACCCGGAGCTGGAGGAGCTCCTGGCCTGGACCGGCACTCTCAACTTTGAGAAGTAAGATGCACAACGTTTGATGCTTTGCAGTTGTGATTTGTCATTTTGGAACAGGTTTTTAAGGCTTTGCTCTTTTGCCCGTGCAGTTACATGGAGGAGTGGAGATGTCTGGCCTGCAGCCACTCCTCTGAGAAGAGCAGAGGTGAGAACGTTCCTCGTTCATTGCTTCACAGTGTATGCTGTGCTGCCATCTGCTGTGCAGCTTTGGGACTAACAATGCTGTGTTCCCACCTGCGTATCTCTCATCTACTGTAAACCAAATGTTGATTACCATTCTGTTTTTCCTCTCTTCCCCATTCTCTCTCATCCTTCTCTTCCTCTTCCAGATGTTCATTCACATCCGACCGTGTTAGATCCACATGAGACTGCAGCTGCTGCTGTGGGTGATGGAGACAGTTAGTAAGAACAGAATAAAATCATTTATGTTAAAACCATCCCGGTGCGAATGTGCTGTGTGCATTTCCAAACAAGTGGAAACCTTGCTTACTTACTTGTCGATGTTTTTTTTAAGAAGTCTCACGTCGTCTTTGAGTGAGACGAACGTCTGTGAGCCAAAGTCAAACAAATCTATAATCTAACTAATTAATCTGTGTGACAATGATCCAGATCGAGCTTGTTATGTCTGGAGACATCTGGCTGCACCCACAGAACTGATTTGCATTTCAAACTGTTCCTGTGAATACCAGAGGGTGTCATTTGAATGTTCTGCCTATTTGCCAGCCAAATACATAGACTGGAGCAGAGGCAACAGTGTGCACAGTCAAAATGGATTTTCAAAAAGGCCTGTGTCCTTAAATGTAGTAGGTAAACTAGATGTAAACGTTTCAGACGTCCGTCACAGCGTGTAGCGAATGTCTGCAGACTAAATTACACTTAATGGCCGTGTCATCATTTAGAACTGTTAGCCCGTTTCTCAGACATCACTTCAATTTGAATTTGAAGTATGTGTATGTATTAGTTTGACCTGGTTTGGGGGGTCATTGTACTCTACAAGTAAAATAAAGAAAAATATTAATTTGCTTTGGGTGAGATTTGAATCTTTTGCGTGACTGTTAGCCAAATCTCACATGCAAACTGACTGTAATTTGGAGGAAAGGAGCTACTTAAAGACGAGGGATCCCAACATAAAGCACAAACAGACGACAGCTGACATCCCTCCTCTCACAGCCACACAGGTCAGTGTACGTTTATTAACTTATACCCGTCTTTGTCTCTAGAACACATTTTTACTGTTCTTCAATAACGTATGTATTTGATTGGAATTTAATGCTTTTGCTTGTGGATTTTTACAGGCCTGAATCTAAGCAGCTGAAATGGCAAACCTGAAGACTGGAGCTGCGGACGACTGGATCAAATCTCTCATTCAGGAGTCCCACAAGGCCAAAGAGTTCTCCTACTGCCCTTACAGTCAGCTCAGGGTGGGATCAGCCCTGCTCACAGAGGACGGGCAGATCTTCTCAGGTACAACATGACCTTTGGCCATTTAGAAATAGTCACATTAGTGACAGCGACATCTACAGCAGGTATCTGTCATGTTTAAAAGTAAGAAATGTCACTTATGTGTGTAGGTTGTCGCTTTTGTGGACAGATGTCATGTTCATTTTGTGGATTCCAGCATAGCAAACCAGACTGTTGACTGTGGAAATCTATAAAGTGTGAGACATGTTGTTTCTTTGTTTCTCGACAGGTTGCAATGTTGAGAATGCATGCTTCTACCTCGGCCTGTGTGCAGAGAGGACTGCTATAAACAAGGCTGTTTCTGAAGGTCACAGGAAATTTAAGGCTATCGCTGTTTCCAGGTACCATATATACGTGTTTTTTTGGGGGGGCTAAATGTGTTTTTGTGATTGTGAAGATACACTCTTGTCTGATTTGAATTCTACTTTCACAAAGACGTCTTTAATAAAGTGGCATGGATGTGACATTTGCTGCCGAGAGAGAGACCAGACTTTAATTCATTTCATTTCTCTCTGCAGTGATCTTGAGGACCGGGTGATCCCTCCTTGTGGAGCCTGCCGACAGGTCATCAGAGAGGTAATGCAGCTCCAAACAGTCATCAGCATCAAAAGCAATCATAAAACTGACTTATTTTAATTTTATATCGGAGCAAATTCTTTTTCAATCTTTAAAATCTCACCGCTCCCCTCTCAGTTTGGAGATATCCCCGTCTTCATGACCAAGGTGGATGGATCCTACACCATGATGACACTGGAGGAGCTGCTTCCTCTCTCATGGGGTGCCGAGTACCTGAAGAAACAGGAGAGGGACTCTCCAAAGAGAAGCTGAACGGGATACAAGGATCTGATTGATTGATTTCACTCATAACTTCAGCTTGTGTTTCCTTGACTTTTCTCTCAATCGTGTGTTTTAAGCTTGTGTCTTCAAAAGTTGTATCTGACACTATATTGGATTATTATACTCATTAAATAAAATAAAGATATTCCAAACCTGATAAAAGTGTACCCTTTTTCTATTTCTTAATGAGAAAGTTTTAACAACATTTGCATGCTGACAAATATGTGGGGGAATCATAGACTAGCCAACAACTCACTCTAGTACAACTGAATTGCCAGTGGTTATAGACAAAGATCATTTTAACCTAAATGATAATTTACACATACGTACATATATGAGTTACATATATTTTCTATACATATAAAATGTCACCATTTAAACATGTTCACAGCATTGTTAGTCATGATTCTGTGTTTTAAAACTATGTAGTGCTACTGTCAAGCATGCTTCCTGTGACAATATACCAAAATCGTAGAGATCTGGACGTTAAAGCATTTAAACTTTTGTAAATATACATTCTGCCCTCTGTATAACAGTCTTGAAAAGAGGGGGCACCCGGATTTGAACCGGGGACCTCTTGATCTGCAGTCAAATGCTCTACCACTGAGCTATACCCCCATATAGCAAAATGGTAGCACGCCCAATCTACAAAGCTAACTATGACCCGTGTCTATGTTACTGTAATGTGAAAAGTTAGTCGGCGGTGTGATGTACACAACAAAGTGGTTAAAATCAAACCAACCACACATACAATGAACGGGTCTGTGCCACAATGTCGTGTTTTTAAATACCAAATAACACACGGCAACGGCTAACACCGGATGTGTCGTCATGAAAACGCGTCTCGACCGGATGTTGAAGTGTATCGAAAAGAAAGTGGAAGAAACGGAATCACTATGGTACGGTAGCGCTCTTATCTCCTTTATTACAATGTATTCTGTCCTAACCACAGTGTTTAGCACGCCATTGTTGCCTGTATTTAAACGCATATTCATTTCACCTCCTTGCCCATTTGTCTTTTGTCTTTGTGTCCTCGGAAATCCAGTAGTCGCGAATTTGATTAGTCACTCGAGCTAATGCTAGTTAGCGCTTAGCCATGATGCTCCTTAACTTGCTCGCAGAGGGCTGAAGAGGCGATTTGAGCCCTCGGTGTCTGTAGACGAAATACCAGCATTTGTGAACGGTGGGTGTTTGTTGTTTGTGTTTGTTACAGGATACTCGAGGACTCCGCTCTCAGCTCAAAGACAGTGTCCCTGTGGCAGGCTTATGCCCACACGGAGCTTATGGAGTGCAGGACGCTCTGCGTAGCGGGTGAGACGCACATAACATCAATCTGCTGTGAATTAATGCTGAATGTATAGTTAATGAGATTTCTTTCTCTGCTCACAGACAGACAGGTTTGTGTCTGGCTCCAAAAAATGCTTTAAGGTTTTTGTCGCGGTAAATTAACACATACACTAGTCCCAACATGATTAAATGATTTTTTATATTTTAATGTCCGTTTCAGTGTTAACTGGCCTGTTCTTAAGGGGCACTATGTACCACTGTCTCACTATGTCCTTAAGGGGCACTATGTCTAACTGTAACTGAGACTTTTAGTATTTACATTATTAATAAGGTAATAATACAAACTCAAAAATATTTCTTGAAAACAAGCAGTTCTCAGAGGAAAATAAGGTCCCCCAAAAACTGGTTTGAAGCTAGACAGGTGGCCGGGTCCGCCACATATAAACAAAGTAAAACAGTATGGAACTGTGTTGTCCTTTAGGGTCAGTTTGTTTATTCAGTCACGATAATAGTTTTATTCCTTCCCAAAACTACATAGTGCTCCTTTTAAACAAATATAGAATAATAAATCCATATAGAAAATATGTACCATTGCTTTACTTGTTGGCTTAACGCATCAAGAAATTCCAGGACAAAAAAACAAACAAAACATAATTATGTTTAAGGTAATTCACAAGTCAACTACAACATCCTGCTCCTCGGATATCTTGGTTATACAGCTATCTGTCTCAAAGTGTATTGTTCAGGCAATGCTATACACTACATACAGTATATGCTGTGCAATGTTACAAATTCCTGTTAACCTGGTCAATAATAAAAGTACTAGATATTTGGTTTGAGAGAGACTGTCTGCATAAGAGAGAAACACGAAAGTATTTTTACAGACACAATTAATTAGCCTGAACGTCTAAGTGTAATGACTTGGTGAAGTTTGTGTGGCAGCTGTTTCTGTCATGAGGAGCTGCCGTAACAGTTTGGTGTTTTGAGTCAGTTTCTCAAAGTGTTGCCCTCAGACACGCACGCATCATATTTAGCGTCTATTCAGCTCTCAAAATTGACCCTCAGTAATGAAAACTTTGACAACCCCTGTCATAGTTTTTTTACAGATGTACGTGATGCTCCTTTTCACCTGCTTGTTGCATTTCTTCTTTCCCCATTCAGCTTTTCCAGTGTAAAGAATGAGCTTCTACCAAGCCACTCGCTGGAGCTGTCAGAAAAAAATGTGAGTAATCTGAATTGTAAGAGATGAGCCACGTTCAACCATATTTGGTTGAAGCAGATCAGTAGCCCAGACTCCACTTAACCCCACATAAATCAAAGTGGACAGCATGTGGATACATGAAAGCTGAATGGTGGAAATAATCCTTTTTGTCCCCGTTACTGTTTCTGTGGTTTGCAGTTCCAGCTGAATAAGGACAAGATGAATTTCTCCACTCTCAGAAACATTCAGGGCCTTCATGCTCCTCTAAAACTGCAGATGGAGTACAGGGCAGCTAGACAGGTAACTACATGTCTTTCTAACCCAAATCCCCACCCCTAAAACCATTCTCACCCTTTTCACTTGTGTTGATCTTAATTTTTTTAAGTCGTTCTTCTCTGTCTTAACTCCTGACGTCTGTCCCTCCTCCTTCCAGATCCAGCGTCTGCCATTCTTACAGAGTTCAAACCTGGCTCTGGACACTCTGCGAGGCAGCGACGAGGCCATCGGCTTTGATGACATCCTCAACGGTGAGACTTGAATCCCTTCACCATCAGGCAGTCACAGACACAACTGTCTGAATGTGATATCTAACCGCCACACTGTGTCTGTGTCCTATTACCTTGCAGATCCAGCCCAGAGTGAAATGATGGGCGAGCCACACATGATGGTGGAGTACAAACTGGGACTGTTGTGAAAGAAGATGGACACACACATGCACATCTACTCATAGATTTAGGATTATTATTTGTCTGCATTACATTTGTTTATTGGCTTAAATACATAAATCATCAAATCAAATTGGAAGTCAGACTTGTTTTGGGAAAGAAAGGGGGATGGTGGGGGTGTGTGGGGCGGGCTTACCCTGTAAATGAAGTAGATCTGGAGAGTTAAACGGTCATTCAGACGAGCATCAGTGCTGCTTTTGTATGATTCCAGTCTGGTTGGTATTTCTAATAAACTTCATAACCTTCCTCATGATGTGTGTTCATTTGATGCATTATTTAATTGTACTTCTGCTCGTACTGTCACGTGTTTAGCATTAGAAAAACATGATTAATGGCATCAAGAATAGCTGTCAAATTTGGTCATTGATAAAATACTGCTGTCACATTTTTAGGTGACAGAAAATTCAATAATTATGTGGCATTATAACAGAATGATAAGGTCACAGAATTCTGTGTAATGTCTTTATACAGGTAATGGTTGTCACAGTTGGGTGTTTTTTTTTTTTATTTCATAGCGTTTCTACTGTTTGATACCACTAATACCTCACTGCAACAGGCAGAGGAGATTGTAGCAATTATAGGAATTTACAAATTTCGAAAATGTATTTTTTCTGAATCATTGTCATCATAATTTGCTTTATATCATTACAACCGAAGGTAGAATGGACAAAAGGCTGGTCAAGGTCGGCGGTGAGGGAGGGGAGAGAAGAAACGTAGAGGTTCTGTAACTCACTGTAGCAATCAATTGAAATCTCACCGCCATCGGACCAACCGAGGGAGACAGCGCTTTCTTCTTGTATTTATACCAACGCACGCGTAAATCGCTCTCGCACATGGTGGCACATATACAACATGTCTACTTACAAAAAAATGTGAATTATGTAAATATTTGTAAGTAATATTTATGGCAACACAACAGATTTGTTGCGGCTTTAAGTCTGAATTCGTCAAATTTAAAACATATCCTCGGCTGCAGAGCATGCTGGGAACATACGTCACGCGGAAGTAGTTACGTTTAAACAAAGCGTATCTACGAATTAGCAGCGATTATTGGTATTTATAACACATTTTAACGAACGCACTTTGATCGAAACTGTAGTCTAAATGCAAAAACTACGAGGAGCAGGCTTTACTTGACGATAACAAAGCAATTCCGACGCTGGTGTGGCTGACTGTGGCGACCAAAGATGATTTGAGTGTCGAGAGAGAAATCTGTCTAACACATGTCATATATAAACTATGGCGAGCTATTTTACGCATGCGCGACGGGTCGAGTTTATACCGGAAGTTGTTTTGCCCCATTCACCGTAAAGAATTAGTTATGACACGAATGATTTACCGCTACTACAAACACATACAACAAGAGCACTAAAGCTACATTTATAAATGTCGTTTTATTCATTATTTAAAGAAATTCTCACAAGATATCACAATAACTTTCTTCACAGACTTGATTACATCTAATTTGTTTTCATTGAATAAAGCTGGCAACCCCACAGATCATGATAATGTAGCCTACTTCCCTGCTGCTACATGGGTCGATTTGGATATATCATCTTTCGAACAGGGAGGCAGCTCAAAGTTAAAGAAATGCCAAAATGAAGAGAGAAAATGTAAGATTGAAATACAATAACAGAGAGCAGATACAGTTTGGCTCTAGTGCTTGGTTTTAATGATGAAGCAGTAACAGATGTATTTCAGGACAAAGTGTACACTGATGCAGCTCTGCCACAGCTGATGAAATAGCACGTCCATAAGGGAGCTTCAACCCCTGTGATAAGATTTGTTTTGCTTCTCGTTTCAGGGGAATATATGTGAAGCTTCACACAATACAATCTCTGGGAAACGGTGAATCAGTGTGTATCGACATACAACTTACACTTGAAAGCTACTTTGATCACATCAGTCAACAGCCTGGAGAAGATACATATACTATGTGATGGGTGTAAAGTGTCAAGGGTTCCATTGTTTTGAATAAGGACTCCAGATTGAGTCTTCTTTCTCTAATGCAGGCTTGTATAACTCAACATAAGGTATTTAAACACATGCACATTCTGAACATGTTTATGACATTGAAGAGTCTTTCAAAAGTCCAACTTGTAAAAAAGTAGTTTTTTGAATTCTCAACTCGTCAAATCTGTTTGGTTGGCTTCCTCCTTAATCTAGTAGTCTACTTACAGAAAGCATAAAATAATAGTCCAAATCAAAGCAACAGAAGCTGTGATATCCAGGCTTGTCGTTCTTAATTTAAGTCGGACACAAAAAAATGCTACATCCTAAATTTCCCACAATGCATCACTATTACAGATTTCATTAAATTGTCTTCTTTCTGTCTTTCAAACTTCATCCTTTCTGCTGGTGGCAATGGATTTCTTTTGACATTTTGGTTCTGTCCGAGCCTAAGCCAAGATAACCCTGGTGACATCACTATGACATCATCTGGGTTATTTCTTTGGAACGTCATAAATCTTCTGTAGAGACACTGATTATAAATAGTAAACTAAACTCCATGTATATTATTATATATTGTACATTCAACTCATATAATTCATCCTAATAAACATCTCTGCATTCTTTTATACAGCTTTACATACTCATTTATTTGAATGGAGAAATGTGGATAAGAAACAAAGATTCATTTAACTGGAAAAACAAACATATCATATTTGATAAAGAAATATTTTACCAAAGACACATAAGTCAAAGCAATCTGCTTTGTTTTTGACTTGGCTAATATCCATGGTGACCATATATCTATAGAAACGTCAATTTCAGCTGTATTGAGCTCTGACCTTTTCCATAATGTTCACCTTTTGTTGCCTTTGTTTTATGTGTGGGGTTTATTATAATTTATTTTTCTGGTAGCTTCCTTAATTAAATACTTTTGCTCTGATTCCTCAGATTAATTATTTTAGATAAATGTTTACGTTTATATCCAGTATAAAGTTCTATTATCATTTTAACATCCTCCGAGCACCCCGTAAGATTTGGGTAGGGTCATAATGGGTAAGAGGTCTCCTTGGTGGCCCAAACTCTCCTATTACTATTTGTTTACTTTATGACCAGACCAACAAGTTTCATCCCATTCTTCTGTTGCCTTCTTTTCAACCACAAGATGGCAGTATTAATCCACACTACTCTCCTCCCGTTCCCTGCTCATCCAGTTTCTGATCCAGCACACTACACAACCAGGTCCTGTGTTGGTACCGACTCTGCTCTGGACATTTTGTCCCGGGGCCTAAAGCAACTCAGCTGATGTCACTGTTCATACATGGCTGGAGAGCAGCTCAGCCCGAGGCTGTCATAGGATCGCGATGCTGTCTTTGACAACAAATAACTCTCCCTGTGGGTCAGCTCAGGGCAGCTGGTCGACACAAAACATACTGTAATACATCAAATCTGTATGTCCAGTACCCTGTGACTTCAATATTGCATGTACTGTTATGGAGCAGATCCAGATCATATGGCGGCTGAAAGCAACGCCATGCCTGAAAGTACACAACATGCATAATGCTTGGGTTAAAACAGTACGCTGGTATACGCCAAAGGAGAAAATAATGCTTAACATCTTATATAAAACAGAAAACTTGAAGTCATTAACACCAGGATGTTTTACAAACTAGCAACGCCGTGTTAATGAAAACAATTTACAGACTTCTACCGAGTAATTAGAAATAGTTGAGAGCATGTGGGGGAGGATGTCAGCTGAGGCAATTCCTCTGAATGATTCATATGTTGTTGTTTCTCTGCTAAATGTACGAAGACATTAAAGTAAAGAATGTGGACTTGATCGATTGTTGTTTATGCAAGGATCTTTACCCCCCGTGTGTTTCCACACCTACAGGATATGTACGTAGAACATTCACAGTAAATATCCTCACGGGGACCATTAAAGAGCAATTTAACCTTCATTAGTGATGGCATTATATAAATCCTGAAAATTACTTTTTTTTTTTCAAGAAATCACACTTTATTTGCTGAGATGGTGATATCTGTATTGCAGAAGTGTACATAAACCCCCCCACCCGACCTCGCCTCCGAGGGCATCTGTTCCTCACTGCTGGTCGAAGAAGGAATTCATCAAGTTCTGTACAGGGCTCCTTTGTATCTCCATGGAGTTAACTTTGCCCTTTTAATGTACTCTGGTGTACTAGCATAGTCAGCAGAGTACAAACGTACCACATTTTGTTATTCAGCATTTGGCATGAGCCCAAGAGATCCTGTAATTATTTACTGTAAGACTGTAACACTGATGCACTGAAACTGCGGCCGAACATGATTTGAATTCTGCTCGACACCTAACTTTTGCTGTTACTGAAATATCTCGAGGACTGTTGCATGTAGCACCATCATCGGGTCAAAGCTTCTATTTCTTTCCAATAGTTTGACCAAATATCTGACAAACTAATGACATCCTTATTAGACTAAGCTTTGACAGTCCTTGCTCCAGCAGCGCTGTGTTGGTGTTGTTCCTAGAACATCATCAAATCAATCTCAAGGAAACTGAATCGAACGCAACTGGATTTGGTTTTTGTCTTGAAGACGTTTCACCTCTCATCCAAGAGGCTTCATCAGTTCCTGCTCGCTTGACTAGGCTGGGACTAGTCCCAGCCTAGTCAAGGGACTGGGACAAGGGGCTAGGACTAGTCAAGCGAGCAGGAACTGATGAAGCCTCTTGGATGAGAGGTGAAACGTCTTCAAGACAAAAACCAAATCCAGTTGCGTTCGATTCAATTTCCTTGAGATAACTATGACCTGGATGAATGAGAATATTCACAGGCATCAAATCAATAAATTAACTTATTATTGTCCATGTCTTTACAGTTTTCTGTCAGTTTGGTTATGTTTAGGGAACTAAACCAAATGGTAGGTTTAGGCAACATCAATTACTTCTTAAGTTTAGGCAACATACAGTAAAGATTTGCCTAAGTTTAGGCAGTAAAAACACTTGGTAGTTTAGGCAACAAAAAGAGAAGAACATAGTTTGGGTTAAAAAAGGTACTTTCCCAATGTTTAACACCAGTTTAAAAGGATATCTTCGCCCAACTATAGCAACTATAATCATGATGTTTCAGGAACAACTCCGACACATAAATATCAGATCGTGCAACGAGCCTTAGCTGACCTGACATGCCAGATGGTTTGTTATACAGAACCATCTGGGAAGGTGCTGCTGGAAACTGGAAAAGGGGAGGCACAAAAATACCTGGTAGGTGATTTGACAAACCATCTGTCTATCACCACCTCTCACAGAGGGAGAGGATTACCACCAGCGTTACCAGTTGCTAAATAAAACTCTTACCGAAGCAATTCCATTGAATAGCAAAAGCTTATTTTCCCTCAAGGAGAGCCTTCATCACCGTTCTTCGCTTTACTTTCAATGAAATATACTTTATTTTTGATATAACTGTTGCTATTGCAGCTATGTTAACCTCTTAAGGGGTATTTTTGCTGTCAAACAAAAGGCTGCTTCTCTCGCTGGTCATTACACCTAAACCACGGTAGCAGCTGCCATCTCTAGATGTCAAGACTGTCATAAGGTTGTGATGTCACAACTATACAGTCACCGCTGTGGTCACAAAAACACTGCCAGAGCTGCTGCAAATACACGGTGGGCGGTGCCTGCTCAGGCCTGTGAGAACTGACCAATTAGAGCACACTGGGCTTTTCAGGAGGATGGCCTTAAAGAGACAGGCGTTAAAGCAGAGCCTTCAGACACAGGGTGAATAAAAGGTGCTGCACCAATGGACAGTACAAGATGGGTGATGTGTTTTTGAAGATTCAAACCTTGTTAACACGGTCTGGTAGACACCCAAAATAAAAGTATGAACTTAAAACTGAGCATAATATGGGACCTTTAAACTAGGTTGTGGAGATTGCAACCCTGGATGATACATTTGAAGTAAATAGTCACCAGCCCAGAGGAAAGAGACAGACAGCACTGAAAACACAACACCAACAGTTTACATGATATCTGCCCACGACTGTGACTTGAAGACAGTGCTAGTAAGTATTCACCCACCAACTCGTCAATCTCAGGATGGATCATGAGCACGAGATCCAAAACCCAGTGTGAGTGTGTTACTGGTGGTATCAGAACCACTAATCCGTCTCGTCCCACAACACGACTGCCGCTGACATAGATAAGACACAGTTTTGACGATGTTAGAGAGATACGTCTATTAGGAGTGATTTAGATTCAAGCGAGTTTGTCTCAGAGGCGGAAAACAAACCTCGCTTTGTTGTCTTTTGTGGAGAGATTTCCCACACACTGCCACTCTGATTTCGCTATTGTTCCAGGGCACTGTTCGCTGAGCCGCGCTGCTATTTTTAAATCCCAGTTAGTAAACCAACACATTCCTCTGCTTCACTCTCGTTTCATTTTCTCAGTGTATTGTTTCACAGGTGTCTCTCCGCGACACCTGTGAAACAGTGCCCCGTGACCCAAAGCAAACTCCCTCCACCTCTATCTCGCTCCAGCTGACATAACATGTGGTTTAATTTCCACTCCAGACTCGGGTCCTTGCCATCATGAGTGAGTGCGCGCGCTGGCAGACACCGCGAGGATGTCACGCATTAGGCGGGACACCGACTTGTCTCGCTGAAGTGCTCCTTCCTCCTCTAGCTGTGTGGTAATTGCTCCACAAATCACAATGACTGCCGGAGGAAGTGGAGAGACAGCGGGCCTCGCCGCCGCTCACCACTGGGGAGTGGGTTGCCATGGCCACAGATCCACTTCAACTTGCCGAGAATGAGATTGAGTCTTAATTAATGCTAACGATCGCAGCCAGATGAACGCGCATACTCTTCCTCGCAGTGTATCCGAACCCCTCCCTTGCGATCGCACGTCACCCTCCTCTCCATTTACCGTGACACGAACGCTCAGTCCGACAATCAAACGCCGTCTAGTTTCACAAGTTCCGATGCAGAGGATTCTCGCGGACTTGAACCCACACTCTGCGCGCTACGGTCTTTAAATAGATGTTGATTGGAGCTGTTGCACTCAAATAGCTGCGTTCCTGCGGCGCCTCAGTGGGTGGTAGATGCTATTCTCCTTGCTGGCTCTGTCAGCCTCTTTATTGACGGTCTGCGCCTCAGCAGCACCCACTGACAGGAAAACTGGAGGCTTCTTTCCTCCCCCTTTAGGGCAATTTGATGATATAAAAGCTGCTCGAGTCTTTTTACTCTTCTGAAACTCTCAAAATCGAGGCGTCAATAAGCTGAAAAGCACAAGTCATAGTGCAATGCTTGGTAATGAGAATGCCGTGTCAAGGCGTACATGATGCACACAGACAAAACAGACAACTGCCTGTCGTCTTTTCTTCGGGTTTTGACTGACGGTGTGCGGCCTAACATCAATTTGTTGTGGGCGGTAAACTCTCACTCCCTCTCTCTCTTCATCTCTCCCTCTTAGTGGGTGGTGGACGTGTCTCCATCAATCGCGGTGCAGTAACACAATTTGAACCTGCATCCCACACCTTGTAAAGGACAGGCCCCCCTCCCACTCGATCATCAAATGCCAGACACCCTCGCAGCCTCGCCTTGGCTTCCACGCTGCTTCCGTCTGCCGCTGAAAACACTTTGGCCACTTCTCAGAGATGGATAAAATGTCATGCTATCTGTCTCTCACCTGCACTTTTTTTTTTTTTTTACTTTCCTCCCTAACCTTGTCGAATCCATGTAAGTTCAACTCAGACTGGTCTCGTCCGGACCTGGCCAATGGTGGGTCAAGATCAGGTCAAAGCATTATTGACCGCGCTGTTCTACAAAGAAACAACATTTTTGGTCAAGAGGGTTCGCTGACTCTTTGGCATCTGGAATAAATGAGCTGCCGCCACAATAGCTGGGATCCTTCAATGTATTTCTATGTGCGTTTTGAAGTATCGCATTATAAAAGTTGACGATAACAGCAAAATAAAATAAAAAACGTGAACTCAAGCTAAAGAACAACTGGTTTTACAAACCTAACTCACATGACTGATCAGTTTCCACTCCAACAGAAGCAGAACAAGCTGCTACACTGAGCCACAAAGGACCTCTAAAATGGTGGATAAATGGTTTTGCGCATCACAACCCCAGTGAAGTGACTCGTTTCACTGTCACATTTTGAGCCATTCGGTCCAGTAAAATTTGGAAAGTTGAGAAGAGCCGCACAATTTCATTATTTTATCCCCATTCAAGTTACCCAGGCGCATAACCGGAAGCTAGCCACCTCGTTCGACGGAAGTCCCTGGTGCTTTGCGCTCTGTGGGCCCCACGACACGGAAGATCTGGGTATTTTTATCGCCAGGAATTCAACCATTCTGGCTTCATGAGGCACTGCGCAGCTCTCATAGAAATGAACTGGGCTCCGTCTCCGAGTCTGTATTAAGGTTTTAATGTGACGACTTTGGGTAGGATATCCACGGATAGCCTGAGCAAAAGCTAAAACTAAATTTAGGCTTCTCACTGATTTTTAGCGGTTACTGACATCTCAGTAATTTAGTGATTCCCCCATCGCTCCGTGATTTCCGCCTCTGGTCAATGACCTATACCAAGATTTGTCAATAACTTATATCACATCACTTTAAATATAATCATTAAAAACATAGAATTCTAAAGTATATAATAATATGCATCGAAAACACCTGTGCTAATTAAAGAAGCAAAATGGGTTTTTAAGTCTTTAGCGATTAGTTCCCACCTTCATATGCCTCACAGTGGTTTGTCACAGTTACAAATGTTGGAACATCACGGTCCCTTGTCAGAAATATCCATATCCACACGGAGTTATTCATTCTCCAGGATAGCTTATAGTAGGCCTCGCAATCAGCATTTCGGCAGCAGGGTGAACAGACTGTGGCTGGGCTGGGTGTCATATTTCGGTACCCTTTGGGCTCTTTTGTGCAGACATCTCACTTCAGTGATGTCACTGATGCTCTGGAGATGAGTACCGGTGATGTTCCGGGCGGCCTTCCTGTCCTTTTAATAGCGGACAATGCATAAGAGAGGCAACAATAACGACAAGAGGGACATGGAAACTTGAGTAGGCCATTTGGTACAAACCAAATAGCATTAAAGTGCATCTACTGCTTGAATTCTGTGAAGATCATGAAAAGTGTAGTACCTGCATTATTTAAGCACCACGTGGTTGTATTCTGTTCTTTTGGATTAAAGTACAAGTGTGTACTGCCGCTGCGGTGTGTGTATGCCTTCTGTGAGGCAACAGGAAACAGCTCTTTATTTAGCTCTTTATTTCAAAATGTAAACTAAAAGCCTTGCTCATTTTTTTGTGAGCCTCCAAAACCAGACTCAACCACCGCAGTCTGCCATCTCACATCTTCTCACACAAAGTTCGACCCTTTTTTTTGAGCGTAATGCAGTTTCTCTGTTGTGTCACACGGCATACAAACCATCTTCAGTCGCGCTGTGAGAGCTTGTTTATTCATCATGACAGTTATTGCTCTGCTGTGTTTACTCTTCCAACACCAGAAAAAGGAGACGTGTGGATGCGGGCCACATGCAGAGGTGTCCTTTTAACAAGACGCACGCACAGAAATTCATTCGGGGCAGAAGTGACTCCCGTGCTTTTTTTTAAAAAAACAAGTCGCTCGGCTGCGAGCCTTTCGGAGACACAGTCAGGAGATGAATAACCCAACATGAATCTCCCTGACACCGGAGGATGTTCCTATTCTCATCGAATGTTGTCTTTTTAATGAGATGGAAAAGAGAACGGCTTTGCCTAATGTTATGTGCTGATCCGTCTTTATCAAGCACGACATCGAGAGCCGCGGCGGCATCCTCCACAGCTGAACCACTGCCAATAAAACCAATCAGAGCGTGGAGAGACCCCCCTCCGGCGACCGAGGGATGGTGGGAGGAGGAGAGAAGACAGGAGGGAGAAAGGGAGAGGGAGCAGAAGCATGGAGGGGAGGCGGAGGAGGAGGAATAAAACGTCTTTAAGTCACACTCCATGATGCCTCTCAAGGACACAGGGAGAATTCCCCCGAGGCACAGCACTTGTTTGGAGAAACTTTTTGACTCCATTCTCTACATTACCCACCTCACATAAACGCGGCTCAGCGAATCACAATGAGGACGCGATAAGTCAAACAGAGAGGCGGAGAAAATATGTCGGAAAGACACCGGTCCTTGATGTATTGTGTTGTGTCGGAGGTGTGTTCGATTCTGAGGAAGTTTAAAGGCTCACCAGGGAGCGTTTGTAGGTTCTAATGTCTTTACATCTTAAAATTCAAGGCAGCGTTACTCTGATGTCTATGGATTTTTCGAAGGCTGATAAAGTCTTTGAACGTGTCGCTTCAACACTAAAGCCTCTTTGGCCTTATTCACAAGTCGTTAATGCAGATTTGACTTTATAACACCAAAATAAAAAACAGAACATTATACAACTACATCTTATTAAGACCCCAACTCAGAGTCAAGACTACCACTGCTGCTTTTTATTTGTTTTGCTACTCCAATAACATAAAAAGGCTGTACTATAAATCTATCTCAGGCTAAAACAGCGGTTAAACTCTGGTTTGTTGTAGGTTTCCCAGCACCCTTGAGCATCGGACTATGCTTCTGAAATCGGGGTTCCTGAAAGAAGAGCTTGTGACTTAAAAAGGATCTACAGTTTTAGATTGCAGCAGGCCGACCTGGACCCGTTCCCTGATTTCTCTCCTTCAGATAGAGCTGGTGTCAACACGGCGGCGGCTCGCAAGAACTTTTATCACAGTCACATTTCAAGATTATGCCTTGACACATATGATGACACTTATGAAAATATATATTAATACATTCATTCAATATGAAAATATCTATATTTATGTCATTATAAGGGGTTACACCTCACTACCCTAGAAAAAAACACTGTCTGGTTTGTCAACATGTGAATTCTGGGTAATGAAGATTTTCAGTTTTACCCAATTGCCTCTGGCTTTAGAATCCAGTTGAGGCGAGACTGGTAACTGAGCCCATCCTGAACTCGACAGGTATTATTTTCCACGTCTGACTCTGACGTAGTTAATTTAAGCTCAAGCACTCAGTTGTTGCCATGGATACAGCGTGCCTGTTTACCTTGATTACAGACATGTACTGAGTAGATTAAAATGAAAATGCATTGCTCTATACACATAGATATACAATTTAAAAAATACATACATATATATTATACTTCTGATGTGACCAAACCGGACATCATTTCTTAATTCTTTGTTGTCGGGTCCCAACAGGTTCAGGTCGGGTATCTTGCCTCCACTGTGTAAAATTCATCAATGCTAGTTCAATTTTCCAACAGGGACTAAATGGCCTTTCAGGTACAGGTCTGATCCAGTCTGGTCTGAGAGCTGAAGCAGCATTATAATAGAGCTCAAGCATGGAGGTTAATTTGTCCTGATTACAGATGATTACTTGATGTAAAATGTAGGGTATATACTGTAGAGTCCAGTTTTCCTTTGTGGTTAAAGAGGGACAGAAAGCTGCTGCTGCTGAGGCGGCTCCTGCACTGAACAGAGCTGGTATTATGATGTGATTTTCCGTTCAGAACTGTCAGTGTTTTAGTCTCTAGTCTCGTATGCATTACCCGCGATGCTGTGTTTCAATACTGCATCCAGTGAGCTGTCCTCATTTGACAAATTTAATATACCAAGGCAACAAAGCACAGCTCTGAACAGCTGCCAACACGCTGTCACAACATAATATCCTGTCTCACACATGAAAACATGTTTTTCTTCACAGCAGCTTCAAGGAACTTTAACTTTGTGTTGATCCCGGCGCCCCCTGTGGACTACAATGGTATTGAAAACACTGCCTTGTCGTAAAGATCTTGTGCGATTGCTATTTTCCTTTTTAAAGCAACATTATGTAGAAATTGGCATTTTGTGTGATTTGGCAGTTTCTGAGTGTGATGCCACTGTCTTAAATACAAAACCAAGATGTGTAAAAATGTGTCAGACATAATGTAGGTGCTTACTACAAACTCATTACATCATAACGATGTTATGTGTTGAAAACTTGTATATTGAAGTACACATGTACAAAGCTGTGATCTTACCCTCTCACTATAGTAACATAGTTCAGAAACAAGTGATGGAGGGCAGAGTGGCTGAGACAGAGACACCGTTCACCCAATTACAAGAAACTGTACCATCAACATGAGTTTGAAACTGGTATTTTAAGGTAAAAATGTTACTTAATGCTACTTTAAAGGATAGTTTCTAGTTACCTATTAAAAGGGTAACTCCACCTATTTTACATATTTAAGTGTGTTTACAGGTTTTGGGGAGCACTACTACATATGTAAAAAAGTAGTAGTCCAGAGAAAGTTGCATAATAAATTGCCTCCGGTGATGTCACTCAGTGGCTAAGTTGCATTGTGGGTAATGTAGGCAGCAGGTTTTAAAAAGGGAAAAGAGCATGTGGGAAAAACGTTGATACCTCTGGTTCTGTTGTATATATTTTGACCTTTTTTCCAACAGTGTTATACGATCGCAATACGAGACGCCTAGATTACCCATAATGCAATTTAGCTAGTAAGTGACATCACTGGAGATAAATGATCAGAGTACATACCGTTTCATCTGGAGCCACAAAGGACTTTATACTACTTTTTTCACATATGCAGTCGTACTCCCCAAAGCTTGTAAACACAGTTTAACGTGTAAAATGACCCTTTAAGGTCACTCCCACATAATTCAAGTTGTCTGCCGCACCATTTCCCTTACCTGACAGATCGCCTGACTCTTTTTCACATTTCTAAAACCAATCATCTCCTCACAGTTGTACATAATGGTGGAGGTACTTGTTTCTCCTCTGACAAAAGATGCAGTTATTACTCTTTTATTAGTCGCTCCATCTGCTAAAGCGCCTCACAGTTGCTGTGTCATCAGAACAGTTGTGGCTCCCTTCACTGCTCTTATTTTCACAGAGCAAAAATGAGATGGGGCGAGATCGGTGCCCACAGAGACCGTGTGCTGCTCTGAGTTTAATTGTGGTCTGTCTGTAGGATTGCTAAACACCTATTTGATTAGTATGTACAACTGCACGCTGTGAGCTCAAGTGATGATTAATCAGTATATGATTACCAGAAGATTGCAGTACACTCATAACATGAGTCACCTTTAACTGCAGTAATTCCTGCTCACATGCCATAGATAGTTTATATGAATACGGTTATCTAATTCCCTTGCTCAGTCATTCATACATTAGATTACAATTGCCACTGGAGGAATAAATCTCAAATATGTTCCTTGTCAGTTCACATAGATATGCAATTAAAAATCAAGAAGATGTGAAATTATTCTTTTTAATATCTTTCGGAACATCTAAATGTAATCAGTAGATTTTCTTTTTCATGTAATTCTGCTTTCTGTAATTTATGTTACTTGGGGGTGTTCTGGTTGAATAAATTTAGAGTTTCTCGGAAGACAAAATCTATAAGCGTCACGTCTAACCTCAAAGGTGCACTATGTAGTTTTGGGGAAGGAATTTTAATCAGCAGAGAAAGATCTTTATTGACTGATTTTATCTGTTGAAACAAATAAACAAACTGATCTTAAAGGACAACACAGCTTCACACTGTTTTACTTTGTTTATATATAACAGTGTTCTAACCCTAATTTTCCTTTCAGAACAACTTGTTTATTCAGTTATGCAAAAAAAAGAATATTTCTGAGTTTGTATCATTATCTCATTAATATTGTAAATTATACAATTCTGAGTTTTAATTTCTTTTCCCAAACTATATAGAGCCTCTTTAATGTGAAAAGCATCACATGCAGAATACAGACACTTAATGGTGTTATGCTTGAAGCAAACTAGTTTTTACATTTTCTAAATGCCACACTTTGAGGTGTAGTCAAAAATCTGCCGTCAATCGGCAAAACATGATGATCTTTCACGGGCATAACGTCGTAGACTTTCGGACAGTTTTTCCACAAATAGTATCGCACTAGTTTGTGAATACAAAAAAAGTTTCTGACCTTTCAACCAAAGGAGTGCATGATCGATTCAGCACTCACCTGGGGTCATGGCTGCAGAATAATGTTGTGTTTATGTCATATCGCGCTTAATATTTTGTCCAATTTCAGACATGTTAACAGCATCATGTCAACATTCAAGTTTACAACTGGGGAAATTCTGATTTCATCAGACTTGGTGCTCAATGTAAGTTTTTAGTGCCTTTTTAAGGGAAAGGTGCAATATGTAGGATTTGGCCAGCTGTCTAAATCATGTTCCAAACAAAAGGGGGCAGCATAACACCAGAGTAAACTGCTGGTAAGCTAGTTAGCTTGTTTGGCTGTGCATTTAGTGGTCCGGACTGAGAGCTCAGAGTGTTGGCGTTGACACTGATGGCACAGGAGATTTGGACTGGACGGGCTGGGGCTAGCTGGTTAGCATGCTAGCTTCTGTAGATATCTCTGCAACACAAAACAAAGATGTTATGATGTTGAAATGGCTTATTTTTTCCCGCATTCTGTTGATAATATTTTTTTTCTATTTCAACTAACAGTCTGACATATTGCACCTTCAATGTGTTCTGTAAAACGTTTTGAAACTTCATTGTAAATTAATACATTCTCCTTACTTTCCCTGAAAAGGCAAACAAAGATGGCTGTCTCACCACGGACCAAGTTTGTCATTCAGGGTCAATCAAACTTAAGTTTAATAGATAGAGTGCTGTGCTGTCAATGCACAGTCCCTCTCACACGACCAACTCTGCAATTATACAACTGTGCTGAGCTGTCCAAGGACTGGTCAGTTGACCACCTACATGTGTCTGGTTGTGTTCTTATGATGATGATAATAAGTCTTAAGTGTGCGTGGGAGTGAGTTTACATAAGGCATCTGTTGCATACTGCAGAGTCATTCGTGTGTGTGTGTGTGTGTGTTTCTTTAACTGGGCCTATCAGGAGGTTGTTGGCAGCTCGAGTGAACAGCTCAGCTCCGAGTGTACGGACACTTCATAGATTATAGGCTGATTAACACTGATATAAGCTTCAGCTCCTTTATTAAAAAGAGCACATGCCAAAGGAGAAAGTGTTAAAATGAGCCGCACTTTACCTAATTTCACTGATTGCCATTAATACGTGGATGTGACTCTGAGACGGAGTTGTCGGAGGTGAATTCATGACTGTAAATTGTATTAATAAGTGATCAGTCAGCTTCTGTGTCACACCCTGCATAAATTTGACTTCCTGATGTGAAAAGATGTCCAAATGTGCCTGACAGTACTGCCTGTTAGACCTCCGAACATAAATCACATCATTTACAACACTAACTTCAACTCACTTAGCATGTAGGAGAAACTCAGCACAAGCACGGATGTGAGCTAGCTAGCTACAGTTAACGCCTGCGTAGTTGGTGTCATGGCTATTTGAGCCCAATTAAAGACGCTCTGTGGCGTTTTCCTGCAAACAAGGTGATGTTTAGCATTTAGCGTTGAATCTGAAATATGAATCTGCAAAAAAGTATGATATGAATCCTTTATGTCTCTATTGTAACAGACATATATATGTATAATAATTATGTATAATATACACCATTATTTTGGTTTATCCCTCCAGCCTCATTTAATCAGAAATGTAGTTTGGTCCAAATTCATCAACAACTGAGTGGCTGTTATGAGATTCCAGTTACCAGGTTGCATGACTGTTTCAAATGTGACAGCCAGTCGCTGTGAAAAGTTCAGCTGAGGCAAACATCTCAGTTGACAGGCTTGTTGACATCGACTGCCAGACTCCCCCCGCCACTCCCTCGGCTCTGTAGGAAATTAATGAACTTCCTGTGAATTGTTGTTGATTGTGTTTCTCACAGAGCAAATGCGCAGCTAGGGTTTAATGATTTGTCACTCCTGTTTGAATCAATGCCGCTTCTGCATCCTCGCCACACACTTCAGATTTGTTGGGTTTCTCTGTGTGTTTCCAGCCCGCAGTGATCTCTCTCCCTCTGTTCTTTTTTTTCTTCTCTTCCCTCCTCACAGGTAGACTATGGTTCTTGTGTCCGTCCCCCTTTGGCTAGCTGTGGGCGGTGAGCCGTTATTCTTATCGCATTCTTGCTCTGAAGTCTCCCCAAAACCCACCGCTCCTCCAGGCCCTGTAGACTGTCCTAACCCAATTTTACACCGGCCCACTCTGCGAGGAGATAAGCTGGGCCAATTCTTTTCATTTAGTCTCTCTCTGGCTTGTGTCAGTTCATCCCTCTCTCAGTAAAAAGTCATCATGCTTAAAGCTTCGCTGAACTTCATTTCCATCCAAAACCTTTGAGAACAGATACTGGCCCTGCCCTCCCTTAACTACACCTCTCTCTGTTCCCGCACAGCATGCAGTTTACAATTGCAATACATTATAAAGGAGGCGGGTTTAACACTGAAGAGTTGCATTTATTTTTTAAATTAAAGGTCTCAATTCTAACACAGAAATAAGTGACAGCAGACTTGTAATTTCCAGCCGACGACTGTGAATCTTGCGAGAGCTAATTCTAAGAGAACAAAACACAATATCTTTTAGTTTGAGTTGATTACACACTAATGATAACATCATTATGAATATATATATTTCCTTTCTGCCCACATGTCCTACACACTGGGCGTTTAAAGATTGAGGCTAAAGCTATGCAGACACTTAGCATTCTCACCAGCCGGTGATCCATGAAGGCCAGGAGACATAATGTAGACAGCAGGCCCTAGTTTTATAGTAAAGTACTATGAATGAAAAATGTCATCAAAATGTAATTTGTTCTAATTTAACTGTTTGGTTGTTTAGATGCTTAAAACATACTTGGACAAGTGAGTGGTCAGATTTTGTATTACTGTTCATAGTTTCAAAGACTATGTTTCAGTTGCGAGTAGACGTAGCATCGCCTAATGCACCTTCACTTTGGAAACAACCAGTATAGGCTCCTACTGTTGCAGTTAGCAAGAAATGCTAACATGTGCTGCGTACACATGGGCAGACAAAACAGCAGCTGAATCCACCCATCTTCCTACAGCCCACATGAACACTGCATTAATATGTGGATATATCCAAAGCTCGACAGGCCCGCACTACAGTTGCTCAATGCTGTTTGATGGTTTGGTTTAACAGTCAACAAAGTGCTGCTACTTATATATTTTTTTCTTTACAGGACGATTGACAAATTGTACATCAATAACATGTGTGACGAGACACCTACTATCATGTCCCATCGACAATACTGGTTTAACATAACTGATTTCCGTGACAAGATGGGCCTTGTTTCCTGAGCGTCACTCATCCTTGTCTGGCGCGACACCTTTGACAACCTGCTTCGTTGGACGCGCTCAACATCTATAACAGGAACGATCTTTTCTGATGACGTGACGTGTGAAAATAAACTCCAGCATGCAGGCTGAAGAGGAGAGATGTGCTTAGAGGTAGGGAGGGGGGGGGTCTAGACCCCCTACTGTACACTTTAGCTATTCACGTCTGCTGTTGCCCTGACCTTTATGCAAATGTGTAATTAACTCATCAAAGACGTCAGTAACAACATTTGAGTCAGTGCATCAGTTTCATCTAATCTGGCAGAGCTGGGGAAAAAAAGAGTCTAACTGAAAAGGGGGAAGGGATGAGCCAGCGCTGGAAATGCCAGCATGTTCCTGTATCTGCGCAGGCGAGAAGTCTAACTACAGCGCTGATTCTATTATCGCAGCTCCTCGAGAACAAGGCACAAATCAATCGGCTTCAGCACGTTCAGGCTTTACACCAGCGGGGTATTGTATTAGTAGATTTAAAACCATGGATACAACTGTAGCTGATAATCCTGCTTTAATTAATCCATGATATAATTTACAATTCAAATGACAGCTGTAGTATTTGCTGCATTTGACAGAGTAGCAGAAGCAGTAGTAGAAGTGGAAGCCACCGCAGTGTTGTTGTAATAATGAATATCAAAATTAGTGTTGATAGAAATTTTGGTACAACTTAGTTTGGGTTTTAGTTTCACAGTGCTAGTAATAGCAGTCGAGGCCAGGTTACCCCACTAGGGAGCCCCAGGGTTAGTAATTAATAATTAGTTTGTAAATTGATTTTAAACAAATGAATCTAGTAATCTAAAATATGCAACATTTATGTGCAGTATTATACGGAATTCCCCATTCCATCCCATTTTCTTCCGCTTATGCGGGGCCGGGTCGCGGGGCAGCAGTCTGAGCAGGGACACCCAGACTTCCCTCTCCCCGGACACTTCCCCCAGCTCTTCCGGGAGGATCCCGAGGCGTTCCCAGGCCAGCTGGGCGACATAGTCACTCCAGCGTGTCCTGGGTCTTCCTCTGGGTCTCCTCCTGGCGTGGCATGCCAGGAACACCTCCCGAGGAAGGCGTCCCGGGGGCATCCGATAAAGATGCCCGAGCCACCTCAACTGGCGTTAGACTGGAATTAGAAATTTCTTAAATTTGGATTCTGGCTCACTGAAGACCTGTTCTGCAAATACAATGGGTACAGCGGGTCGTCTAGTAATCGGAAGCTCGCTGGTTCGAATCCCGGCCCCTCCTAGCTGCATGTCGAAGTGTCCTTGAGCAAGATACTGAACCCCAAATTGCTCCTGATGAGCAGTCGGTACCTTGCATGGCAGCCTCTGCCATCAGTGTATGAATGTGTGTGTGAATGGGTGAATCTGACAAGTGTTGTAAAGCGGCTTTGAGCGGTCAGTAGACTGGAAAAGCGCTATAGAGATACGAGTCCATTATTTTTAACTAATGGGGTATCAGAACAATGGCATGGCACTGTTTTGTATCAGCAGCAGTGCCTGCAGTAGTAGTTTAGTAGAAGCAGGTAGGTTAGGCTTAGTATCAGAGCGAGAGGGAAAAAGTACAACAGATCAGCTGCAACGCCCACCCATCCTCACTCTGACCTCTTAGGTGATTCATTTCCATCTCTCTGCATCCATTCCCACTGCAAGGCCTCAACATCAGCTGAATCTTCATGAAGTTGCTGCCAGCAGTTGTATATTTAACTCGTAAGAAATGTTGTCAAGTCTACTCACTTGTGACAGTACGTGCTGAAAGCATGTTTGCCTCCCACATTCTTGGCTTAGTTCTCAAAGAGCCTACAAAAATAAGAGTCAGTCAAGCAATTTATTTGTTAATAAGGCGCCAGCGTACAGTAAGAGTGAATGTTTTTTTCCGAGTACATAAATGTATTCAGTATAAAGCCTCAAGGTTCAGTGGTATAGAGCCATAGAGGTCCCATATGTGTATATTGTGCCATGAGGCATGTAAATCAACCGCTGAAAGAAGTCCACTTTAGCATTTTCTACACAAAACCTCAACCTACAATTAGCAAAATGCAAACTTGGATATTATGAACGTAACATGTTAAAATGAATGTTAAAAACAAAACCTAAACTGAAAAAGAAAAAAAACATTGGTGTTGGAACATTTGTGTAAAAAAAAAAAAAAAAAAAAAAAGTGCTGTATTGGCAACAAAACAAATATTTACCACTGAAAAAAGTCTGGCTGAGGAATTAACAACTAACAATAAAGATTACATCATTTTATTTTGATATAACTTTGCATTTTGATGTTTTTAATGACAGTCTTCAGATTTTTTTAATAAGCTGTCAGTGTTTTTTTTTTAGTATTCCATGTTTTCAGTTTCAACTTCCTGTCACAGTTTGGTGTGGGGAGGAGGAGTTTGGGGGAGGGGCTAAGAGAGTGTGATTTGCATATCTGCACACTAATGAGAACACCTGTCAGGATTGCTTTGGAGCCCCAGACACAGCTCTGACATGAGCGCACGTCCAGCATACAACTTCCACGAAACCACCTGAAACTCCCAAACTGCAGGTATGTTGAGTTTGTTTGTCTCTGCTGTTGTTTTACACACACTGTGGAACCGGGCTGGTTTTAACTTAACGTTTCGCTTACGTTATGCTGGACTGGAAGAGGTCTGCTCTATTGTTAGCTAACGTCGGCTATCGCAGCTAACATTAGCTAATGTCAACCATCAGGTATTGTTTGCTAATGTCAGCTACTACAGCTAATATCAGCTAATGTCAGCTATCACAGTCCATGTCCTAAACTAGTTTTGGTAAATATGTTTCCTTGCTTTCTAGCCAAGAGTTCGATATCACTATCGTGTCCATATGCTTAATATGAAGCTGGAGGTAAGAGATGGTTAGCTCACCTTCGTGTAAACACTGGAAACCAAATCTGCCTGACAACACCTCTAAAGTGTTCTAATTAACACTTTATTTTAGTTTCATCAGTAGTAAGATGAAAGAAGTTTCCTTGCTGTATTCCCCTGCTACCAGTGTTTATGCTAGGCTAAGCTAACCATCTCCTGGCTGTAGCTTTACCTTCAGCGAACAGAAATGAGAGTGGGATGAATATTTGTTCTAATTCCTTGCTAGAGAGGGGATGTTTTTATATTTAAAGTGTTGACCTATTCTAAAACAAAAGAAACTAAATAACACATTACACTAAAATGTACTCAAAATATATGTTGTGCTGTTGATAAAACTAATAATACTGAACAGCCGCTAAATCCCCTGAGAAAGTCACGGGCTGTAAGCAGCACTCGAGGTTAACCGCGGTGTTTCTCAAACTCAGAGTAAAGACGAGAAAGTGGGGTCACGGCAAACTGAATCTAGAAACAAAACTACTTTATTTCTCAATCCATCTGCATCTAAACCACAACTCTACCTTTTTTTCTAACGCGGCTCTTAAATCAGCACTACGGTCGCGCCCCTTTTCGACTGTGGTCACCTCTGTCCCGGGATCGCGCGGCCAAATAGAGTCTGTCTCCTGCCAAGCTTCAGCAGCGGGCCGAGTCAACCATTTGTTTCTGTTTAACCTTTCACATAAATGTGACATACAGGAGCTGGAATTGATGCTGGCAGGTAATTTGTGTTTGTGGGATGCTTTTCTACTGCTGTGTGTGTGTGTGGTGACTATTTCACTGTAGAGTGCTCTCCTCCTCCATCCCTCTCTCCCTAATGCAATGAGTTCCCTGGCCCATCAGTCTGTGGCCAGAGAGACTGCAATGCTGCATCAGGTCTCTCATTATTCTCTTTGCTTTCTATCCATGCCCGGCTTGCTTAACAACGTGAGTGTGTGATCACGTTTGGTGCTATTATGTGTCTCGACAAAAGAGCTCACGTAAAGTTCCATATTTTTCTCCTGACACCTGAAGTGGCGTACAGCATCGTTGATTTATACGTGCTATTAATTCATGTGCCAGTACCCCTGGCAGGGGTGAAAGCAGGCTTTTGGAGGAGAGACAAAACACAAATGAACACCATGGCAGACCTATTTTACACAATCACAGTGCACATGAAAGAAATATGATAAAATCCCTCTTTTCATCCCTGAAATATCAATTTGTGCGGCTTTTTGATCTTTTCTTTGTGCTTTATTTTTTTCAGGATCCGGCCTTTAATCTGCCTCTGTTTCCTGCATGCTGCACTAAAGTGCCTGCAGATGCAAACTGCGCTCGGTCCGTTCTCGCCTTGGCACCGGCGCTACTGGCAGAATGGCAGCAAACGAAAAATAAAACCTGTTGCTTTTTTTCCCCCCTCACTGCCTCCGAAGAGCCTCTCTCCTGCCTTATAAGGCCAGAGCTCGCTTAAACGTCTTCATGGTATGGAGTTTGCAAATTGTGAAGGCATCAAAAAAAAAAAAAAAAAAGCAAAAGCCTGCCAGGGCTGCTTCCATCTGTGGTCCTGGAGTGAGTCACTGGGAAGTTGGATGACACGTCAAACGCGGCTTTGAATAAAGACCACCGTAGCAGAAGACGGATGGTTAGGGCTGGAGCTGTAGCTGGAGGAAAAAAAGACGGGATTTTAAAGGGTTTGTGGGCGTGCATATGTATGTGTGCATAACTGTGTCGTCCTCCATGTGGGCACAATCGTGTGGGCACACTAACATGCATAATGAACGTTTTGGAAGATGTGCGGATGACAACGTCTTGACAAGCTGACAGCAAGCGCATTAAGCAAATCTGACAGGAATTCAATTACAAGACACATCACTTGTCTCCGTGTAGCAAACGGGTGTCAGTCTCTCTTTTGAGCAGCAGGAGAAAAGCCTTATTTTAGGCTGTTAGCTCTCCTTTCAGCAAATGTGTGTTTTTCCCCTGCTGAAGATGTTTTCAAATTGAAAGGCGTCTGAGAAGAAAAAGCTGCAGGTTAGACTCCTCACTTAGCATGGCACGTTTAGAGTCCTGCTTTGATTTATGCATCCCTAGGCCGACCGAACACTTGCGTGTGTGTGTGTGTGTGTGGAGAGTGGTTGACACGGCAAAAGAGAAACAAATCCCTCTTTGCTGTGTGTAGGAGTCATCTGTGGGTTTAAAGTTCTTGTTTTCATCCGCTAACCACGGCTCCTCTTAAACGTACAGTAAGCCTGCCGTTGGTGCGCATGTGTTTGTTGACATGCTCCCTGTTAATATGATGTATGAACTCACCATCACGTCAACCGATAAAGCGGAGATCTGAGATGCCTGACACGCCAGAAGCGAACAACAACACATGCTCATCCTAATGCTAATCTGCACGCCAGATCAGAGAGATTTATAATCCGGGGCGGTCCGTGATGGAGAGCCGTGTGCTGTCACACCACAGAGAAATCTTCTGACTGTCATATGGTCGCCAGAATACACGAGAACAAGCTTATAACACCTTCAAAATATAAATAAAATCCCTCTAAATATGTGGAAATGACACAAAAAAATTCACATATCAGATTGCTCCCTTTTATTACCGTTATGCCAAATAAGGTCGGACAAATCTGCGATGTTGTCAGGCGAAGGGTGTTAGAAGGGTAACTGTGTCGTGTTTTCATCTTTTTGCATCACATGCTGAGGTGAATTCAGGCCAGACTCTTGATTATGTCTGTCCTAATGACACGGATTGCAGCTACGCTGGCATCCACACCGCAGGCTGTTCAGGGATCAGCTGTCAACCCCCAAAGTGTTATTCTTAATCTTCCCCAGAAGTCTTGATGAGATTTAAGTCCTCCACTCCTTAAAATACCATCAACAGATGCTCTGCGGGCGTTCGGGAGAAGAAGTTGGGGAAAAAAGATAGTGTCTCCACATAAATAGATTTCAAATAAGACAGGGATTAAAGTCCATGGAAACCTTTCGCCTGACTTTGGACATTAGGGCATAATCCATCGGCGGCAGAATTGCGGTATTCTTCGTTTCTCTTGTTCGTGGAGTTCATTTGTGGTCGCAGCCATCCGCTAAAGCTCTGCTCCGCTGTTTGTTTCTGAGGGGGGCTTTTTCAGGACACTGAGATGGATTTGAAAGCTTAGATACAGTAGAGTGACCGTTCCTCCAACCATTTTTAACAACTTTTTTTTTATCAGCATATTCACAAGCCTTTCTGCATGTATTATCACTAACAAAAGTACAAACTGTGTCTCACTGTGTACGATGAGATAAGATGAACTGTGTTGTTGTAAAAGGAGACCTTTGAGAGGGAAATTGGCGAGTCTCATTGTGTTGCCTGGTGATAGGATTATGAGTTATGGTTAAGAAAGAATATTAATTGTTGGAAAGCTCGACACAAACATTCACCACCTCCACACCCTCAAAGGGGAGGGCCAGTATTTGTAAACCTGGGCCCTGTTTTTACCTACTTTGGTGTGTAAATGATTCATACTTACCAATAGTTTCAGAATCAGTCCAGCAGATCGTTTCAGCTGGCAGCTTCTGCCGTGGCTCCAACATAATCCTTTGGGGCGACTCAGACCGTCACTAAAAGTCTTTGTTTTTGAGCTGAGGTTGTGATTCTAAGTGTCTGACAACATTACGGCAATGATTCCTACGGAGATAGATATGTATTGTTCCCAGTAACACAAGTCTCGTTCAAGGAGAAGTCTCGCTCTGAAATCTGGTGAGGTGAGTTGTTACAGCTGTTGCCTCAGCTAGACTCAACAAAATCAGTTCAGTATTCAGCCAAGACTTTAGCAATAAAATCTTGCCGACAGTTCCTCTACATCAACTCCAAAATCCTCTCTACGGCTCTCACTCAGGTTTCCACCTCCATCTTCCTGCAATAAGTCACATCGGATAAGACTTCTGCTTGAACGAGATGAAAAGGTCTTTCTCCATAGGAAGCATTTCCGTAATTTTGCTTAATCCTTAGAACCACAACCACAAGACAACCATCTCGCGCCTTTTAACACATGGTCCAGCAGGTGGCGGTAATGCAACACTTATGTCTGCCAACTGCCATAAAACTCAGCAGAAGAAGAAGACGAGACAAGACTGGATGTGCATTCACGTGGCGAAAGATGTCTCATATTATATTCATTAAAACTGCATATTAAACTGAATATTAGAACCATTATCATCAAACAAGTTTGCGAGAAAAGTTACGTTTCCTGAGACCGTAAACCATCAGTTTTTCAACTGCATCTTCAGTGGAGCTCTGTGATTGGGTCGCTCTCTCCAAGTCAAAGCATCTTTCGCCAGACGGACGTTTAAGGGCTTCGTCCCTGTAATGTTGCTGCTTTCATTCACACCAAAGCCTTACCAGCAATTTTACTGACATGTTATCAGGTCTAGACGTGGAGAATTGGCGGTAAGGATATCCCTGAACGTTGATGCCTGCTCACATTCACACACGACGCCATGCAGGAGATGGTCCTGAGCACTTCACAGATAACCTGAATGTGTGAAGAGGAGTTCGTAGCAGTCTTTCTCTGTGCTTGCTCATTGTTGATATGATAGGGATGCAGTTTTACTCAGCAGAAAGCCCACACACAACAGGACTACTGTAACTCGTTGACTCAGTGTCCTCAAAAGGAAAAAATGACAAAAAAAAAAAAAGAAAGCCATTAAAACAACAAGCAAAGACCAAAAAATCTCTCTGTGATACCGGAGCTTTATGTCTAGAGGAATATCATCTTCAGCACAGTGGTTATTTTGAAATGCTTTTTAGGTAAAACATGCTCATTAAAGTATACTTACTCTTGTGCCTTGAACATTAGTGGATCTCTGGGCTTGTATTCATTCAATAGACAAACTTGATCGGTTATCTCTTCCCAGTAATACTCCACACAGTTGCCGAGACGTGACCATTAGTGGATGTGTCTTTAGGGAAGAGGGAGGAGAGCATGGACACCATGTCAACAACTGATGGTAAAAGGAATAAAGGTGAATTCAATTACAACAGCACTTGAGGGTAGCAACCGACTGCTGCCCATATCAATTCTCCGTGTCTCTCTGACTCAGTGGGTCTAATGAGAGGTTTCATTTACAGAGAATCATTTGATTAAATTCACCTCACCCCTGCAGAGCTCATGTCAGCGGAGAGAGGACAGGAGAAGCTTTACTTTGTTAGGATTTGACTGGGCAAAGCTCATAAAAAATTCAGAATCCAACTGCGAGTGACTCTTCTCTATGAATATGTAGTCGATAGTCAGAATTCATAAATACTTGAATTGGACAACCATCACACGAATAAAAAAAAAGTTGTTTTCTGAGGCTTAAGCTGCCGCTTGAGCCTCACCCTGTCTGACCTGCCCTCCAACTGTCTGAGTCAGAACTGTATGACGTCTTTCCAGCAGGCTCAAAACAGTGGCTTTATTAGGCTACAGTAAACAAAATAACAGTGTGGATGCCCAAAGTGAGTAGAGCTGAAAATCTTAAAAAATAAAATCTAAAATAACTTTAGATTGAAGTGTGTAGATAATAGAAATGATCAATGGACCTGAAAATTGTGAAATTACCCAATCAAATCAACAAAGATAACCTCATTGATATGAAATGTTATTTCTCTGTCCTTGTTTTATATTGTTATTATTCACTTCCAAATACCCTTTTAGTCCGTTTTCATGTCATGGAGGCTTTTTTGGACGCTTTCATTTCATGTCACTTACGTGCCTCGTAGGCAACAGAGCTCAGCAGCTGCTACCGAATTTAGCTGGTTAGCTCCTGTTAGCTGTTGCAACAACAATGTTGAAGTACATAAACAAACACAGTGCACTGACAGGGGAACTAAACTGTTTACTCAGCTTACCAAGGCTCGTAATGCTACCTAGCGGGCCAGTTAATCAGCAAGGCTAGTGTGTTGGCAGTTTTAGCGAGCTCCCTTTAGCTTTCGCAGCCACAGAGAAAGACTCTTTCTCAGTTCTGCTCTTCAAAGAGTTACTTTTCTTGGGGGAACACTGATAGCATCAAAGCAATGCTGAGGTAACATTAGCAGCAGCCACAGGTGCTAACCTGCTAAATTTAGTTGCTAGCAGCTGTTGAGCTTTTTGCTTAATGTAAGGGGGCATGTGACTGGCGTAGCAATGAGCTGGTGGTAAGGTTGGTTTACTTTCCATTATTGACGCGCCTCATCTGACGCACTTCATTTCATGCTTCTGTGGCGCAAAGCAGCTGTGGTCACGGGGTCGCCATCTGAATAAAAGTAGCTAGCACCAGAGCCAACATTTGCTAAAAGTCGCCAGATGGCATCATACGCTCATTTATGTAATCACGACGGTTGCACTGAGAGATCTCTTTTAGCCATATAAAAGGTGTATAGAGGAATCTTTTGCCAAATAATCACAAACTACAGAAGTAAAATAAAATCTACAAAGGGGAGGCTTTATGATTACGTGAAATAGCATCTATTCAAGCTGATTAGATACTCTGCTAATTCAGAGCGAAAGAGTGACAGAGGAGCTCAAACAAACTATTGAAATATTAACAAGCCGCATTACAGAGAAAGTGTCAGAGCAAGAGCAACACAAAACCACAGAAAGTCACTACGAGAGGAGAGGTAGAGATGCTGATGCTGTTTTGGCAGAGCAGCCACGGACTGCTGTCTCTCTCTGTGCTTATTCTGAGCAGCATAAAGGGAGTTAATCACAACTGGCCTATCAAACGTTTGAATGTCTCCCCCGGCTTTCCACTGATGGTCAGAATGAGTCGCCGAATTTGGAGTGGTCGATTTTTAGAAATAAAGAGAGGATCTGAAAATGTGCTAAATCTGACGTGCCTCGTGACATTTTTGTGCCCCTTTCTGCAACTTAAAAACAATGATGTTTTCAGTGTATTTGGGGCCTGAAGACACACTAACCCCTTTCACACAGGAGAAGGCGCATTATCTCCGCAGCGGCGGTTCGGCAATTCTCCGCCGATAGCGATTCACACAGAGCGAAGCAGCTCCGCATTAAAGACGAACCGACGTGAATTCACACAGAAAGCCGGCGCTGCGGCTCCTAAAGAGGCGTGACGGTATACGTCATGATGATGACGTAGGTGTGTTTTCAAGGTGTTTCCCCGGTGTCCCCCTGTCAATCTAAACCCGCGGATAGTTTATAATCATATGGATGCTGTTATGATGTGTCGTGATTGAGATCCTGACCCACCAAACATCCTGGAAAGTGACGAAGTTACGTTTTTCGCGCTAAATTACATAATTAGCCTACATCACCATCAGTAAACTGGACGCTGTCTGACTCGCGGGGACGGAGGCTGTCCTCCGGGGGAAAGTTCACTGAAGTCTCGGTCTGGAGGGCTGACCGTCGCGGTGATTTATTTTCATCAGAGACACTTGGTGAGTTTAAGTTTTTTGCCGCCGACAGACGCTGTTTTTTGGGCAGAAATGTGTCGGTCAGACAGACGGGAGGATAGACGGGAGGACAGAGGCTTCTCCGCTCATATGTGCGGGATTTTTTTCCTCATATAAGTTGCTAAAGACAGTTACAGTTGCTACGTTACTGTTGTTTGGTCCTGTAACGTTGCTTTGTGGGACATTTCTCTGTATTAAGTTGTGTGAAGGACCTGTGTAGTTAACCGACCGTCCGATCGACACGCCCTCGATACGCGCCGCCGGCTTATCCGTTCACACTGGTTCGGCTCGCCAATAATGCGGCCCTGACACTACCTCCAGAGGCGTATCAGCGCCGGAGCGAAATTGCACCCCTCGCCGCATCGGAGAGATTCACACTGGGACGGATGCGGAGAATTGGCGCACAGAAGCCGCACCCAAACGCCAGTGTGAAAGGGGTTACTGTATTGGTATCCACTAGAAATAGAAATGTTCATGATGTCAACAAAGCTAAACAACGGTCACTTTGTGAGGACACAAAAAACAACCGCTCCCATAAATTTTTACCAGTGGGGTACTGGGGGTACTTGTAACTAATTTTAACTTCACAAATATCTTTCCAACTCTTAAACTTTAATCTCCGTCTAATACAACATTCAGTCCTCCCTTATCACACATGTCTGAAGTAGCTGCACTGCAGTTTGCACGTATTAAACGCAGCTAAAAACAGAAATGTTGAATAAAGAAAATGTTTTAAGTGAACTGGATTTTTGCTTTATTCCACACAGTCTCTCTATTTATGTAACATCCCGTACAACCTATCGCCCCATTCAACGCATTCCCAGTGTCAATCACTCGTGCGTGTTGCTGCGTGGGGGAAAAAACAAACGAGACGGACTCACGCTAACTTGTCACTCTTGTTCAAATCCTCCTCGCATTTCTCCGTCCGGCTGCTGCGAGCTGATAACAAATGGGAACAATCACCATAAACACATCATACGAATAAAAGATCGCCTTCCCGAACATTTTGCGCTCCCCTTCATCATTTTAAAAGTGCGGGGCCCAGCCAGGCATAAGCAGATCCTAAGGAGAAACAAAGACCATAAAAACCAACGAGATGTGCTGCTGCAGATAAACATAACAGGCAGACCGTGGGGGAGCAAAGCAGCTTCGAGTGCCCTGGGGGATTTATTCAGGAAAAAAAAAGAGAAAGAAAAAGGTTTTTCCCATACGGTCTGAAGTGGTGTTTGTTGTGAGCTGTTGGACGTCCACTTAACTGAAGTAAACAGCACCATAAAATAAACATGCCCACAAAACAAACGGCGCCATAAAACAAATGAGCAATGCAGATAAGTAAACCTAATTGCTGCGGGGTATATCATAAAAAGCAATTGTGTTCTCAAAGTTTTCAATTCTGCTCTTCACAAAGGTGACTGACTCTGCCTGTTCCTCTCCTCTGTTCATTATTAATACGCTGCTATTTTAATTTGGCCCCGGAGTTGTTTGTGTGTACTCCAACCCACGTTGTCCTCCGCAGATAAGCATGGATTATTGCCAGCTAATCTAATCAATATTAATTACAGCAGAATTAACAATTCAGAATGCTGCTTATCATCCATCTCTCACAGCGCGGTGCTTTGTATCTCTTTTTCGAAGCCGTACAGTCTTTTCATCATCAGAGTGAATCATCATCTGCTGTTACAGAGTTTTTAAAGTGATGATCCTGCAGTGCAAGATGAACTTCTCTTCTCTTCTCTTCTCTTCTCTTATCTTCTCTTCTCTTCTCTTCTCTTCTCTCATCTTCTCTCATCTCATCTCATCTCATCTCATCTTCATCTCATCTCATCTCATCTCCTCTCCTCTCCTCTCTCTCTCTCCTCTTCTCTTCTCTTCTCTTCTCTTCTCTTCTCTCATCTTCTCTTCTCTTATCTTCTCTTCTCTCATCTTCTCTTCTCTTCTCTCATCTTCTCTTCTCTTCTCTTCTCTTCTCCCATCTTCTCTTCTCTCATCTTCTCTCATCTTCTCTTCTCTTCTCTCATCTTCTCTTCTCTTCTCTTCTCTTCTCTCATCTTCTCTTCTCTCATCTTCTCTTCTCTTCTCTTCTCTCATCTTCTCTTCTCTCATCTTCTCTTCTCTCATCTTCTCTTCTCTTTTCTCATCTTCTCTTCTCTTCTCTCATCTTCTCTTCTCTTCTCTCATCTTCTCTCATCTTCTCTTCTCTTCTCTTTTCTCATCTTCTCTTCTCTTCTCTTCTCTTCTCTTCTCTTCTCTTCTTTTCTCCTCTCATCTTTTCTCTTCTCTTCTCTTCTCTTCTCTTCTCTTCTCTCTCTTCTCTTCTCTCTTCTCTTCTCTTCTCTCCTCTTCTCTTCGATGCCACGTTGGAGCTAAATGTCCAGTTGAGTTGACCTTTTTCCGCCGATGACTCACGGGCCTCTTTCTGAGCTCCTGTTGTGATGAGTCAGCAGACAATCACCACTGATCGCTCTAAATATCACATCCTGTCAACAGAGACAACAGCAGAAGCTCCACTTGGGTTCGGCAGAGGACGGAGATAATCAGCTTTGATAAGCGGAAACTTGTTTTTCCTCAGTCGTGATGCTTTGTTGTGCCGTGAATTAAGCAACAATTCATACCATTTATACTGCACATAATTGTCCCGTTTTTCTATAATATAATATGACCACTGCGCCAAAATCGAAGGGGACAACAAAACTTTTTGTGTTGCCAGCTGAGCCTCCACAGGTGGTCTGGTAGCCTGAGTACAGCGGATTTGTTGTTGGAAGTGAGTCTCTCTCGGTGCGAAAGAGGCACCAGCACAATGCTGCAGTCACGGAAAAGTGCTGCTATTATTACTGTAGTCAGCCTGAAAGTGTGTCGATAGACTCAGTGAAAGTATAATAGTGACTGAAAGGATGCGCTTTGTTTGCTGGCACAGAATAGAAGGCATATAAGGCACCTTAAAATATGTGCTGAAATAATAACAGTTTGTCAGATTCTCTTCGTTCCTTGTTTGTGCTGCTGATTCTGCTGAGTTTTTTAACGCTTCTCCAGCAAAGTGTAGGTTTGCTGCAGACGTGCGGTGTTATTCTGTGGTGTTTCATTGCAAAGTAACACAGCCACCGACTGACCTGGCATGCATGTTACAGCTTTTTCAATCGTTTTTGGGGATCTGTTTGCACGAGGATCATTTATACAACGCTGCGGTATAAATGTTATGTGAACAGGGCCTTGATCTTGCAATCTTGGTTGTGGCGCCTACAAGCACGTGGCAAAGTTCTCCAAACTGCTTCTGTGATAGTTCCCGCTACAATAGTGCCATTTTTTTTCCACCAGCAAGTTTGGCCTGCTCCAGAGTAGGACCAAACAGCGGCTGCCTGTCTCCCCCTTAAACAATTTTGTGTTGCAAATCGATCAGAATACACAACCACCGGTGGTACGGCTTTAAACACTCATTATAGGCGTCATGCTATGGTACATAGTTTGGTTTTTGTGTGTACACATACCGTCTGCATGTGAGTTTGTGTGTGCTGCGTGTGTCCTGTGTGCACCGACGTGTGAGGGCGGCCTGATTGCATGTGCGGCGGCTTTAATGCATTTTATTAGGGTAAATGAAAGGCAGCGGGGTCCCGGTGTCACCCTGGTTAACATAAGTGTTTTGGTATTTGGGCGAGGGCGATGTGCTGAAAGGTCAAACTCACTGACGCGACGCTTTAATATGCCGCAGAGAGATGACCTTCACCTCTCCACTTCCCTCCGCCTCTCACCGACTCACAAACAAACCTATGGCTCGCACAGCAACCAGGTGTGTTCTTTCAGCAGCCGAACAGTGCTTCCTGTCTGTCTCTAGAGGAATGAATTAAGTTGTTGAGTTTCAGCGGCGTACAGTAAAGGAAAGAAAAAGTGTTTTTATTGCCCGATGGAGGTATTTCAAGGTCCCGCCTTGATCTTTGAATATATATCTGCCGTATTGTTTGAATTGTTGCATTCCTGTGAATTCCTTACTCTCCTCAGCTCGGCGTTCGTCACAGCTCCTCCTGGAACACAGACACCTTCCTCCTACAGTTTGTTTTCATGTGTTCTTGCTATTCTTTACTTGCCACTGATTTCACACTTGTCTCATGCAGCTCGTCTTGACGTCATTGAGATCGTTTTCTCCCCCCCGCCCAAGAATAAATTCAGTAAAGGTCCTTCAAGGACTAAAACCTGTTTCCTCCAGTTGTCTCATTCTCATTTTTCTTTCTTTATCTCTATAATTCCCCTCGTTTCTGTCTTTGTTCTTTTTCCTTGAATGTTTCCATGGTTTTCGATGTATGTATTGTGTTAATTATCACTCTCTTTGAGTGACGTTTCATTTCACAGTTTTATTGCGAAAACAAAGAGCTAAGAAAAGCAGAAAGGAACGTATAAGAGATGTAAAGGTGCACTGCATGGCTTTGGGGGAAGACATTTTAATCAGAAGAGAAATGTTTTATGCTCAAACAAACTAACTTTTTCCTGACTGAATAAACTGGATTAACAAACTGACCTTAAAGTGATAGCTCGGGACTTTTGATGTGGGGTCGTATGAGGTACTTATACTTACTCAGTGTATTACCTGCAGTAGATGACCATCGGCTCTCTCCCTGTGTGGAGAAGCAGCGTGTAGCGGCGACAGGGATGCAGAGCATTGTACTGCTTAACGGCACCGACAGCAAGACATATTTTTAGCCTCCTAAAAGAAGGCCCACCTAAATATATGCTATATTTTGAACACTTTTGGCGCTTTACATTGCCGTCAGACAGCCCTTTCCTTTGGCACTGCCTTCTGTACTTGCAGCACACATGTATTGCTCCAGAAATGTTTAAAATATAGTGTACATTTAAGGGGTATATATATTTGTATATTTGTAGTAGCTAAAAATACATCTTGATGTAGGTTCGGTTTAGCAGTACAATGCTCTGCTTTGCTGCAGGAGCTGCGCACTGACTTTCCACACAGAGGGAGACGGTCGTCTACTGCAGGTAATACACTGACTAGGGATTATTATAGGGATTATTATTATTATTATGGATAATAATAATAATGATAATATAGATATTAAAATTCTGAGTTTCATTTTTTTCTCCAAAATTACATACTGCCCCTTTAAATAAAACATTTAATGAAATCCCGTCGCTGAAGAATTGAGAGCACCCACTGATGATTTGGTGACCCACAGTTCATCTAATCCATAATTTATTACAATAATAATATCTCGCCAGTCATCAGTTGTTGCTCCGGTGTACTCCAGGAGAAAAAACAAATAACGTGGCAACAACAAGAGGGCGTGTAGAAGGCGTGACTCACTCGACATTTAACGGTTCTCATCACCCAGTGCAACACATGCAATTGACTGTAACTGCTCTCATGGCTGGGATATCATGTTACCGTGAGTCGGCCCAGTATGGATCCGTAACCCTCCTCGGAGAGGCGTTCTGGTAGAGTGATCTCATCCAGCGAGCTTCCGCGGGATGATTACACCTCCGAAGTGAATGTTTGGCCCTGAGAGTTAATAACCTGATCCTCCGTCTGAAAATCATCGTAACCTGAGAAGCCAAAGGTGCATCACAGCGGCATGACATCACAGATCGTGTCGTCACCGTCAGAATATAAGCAGAAGAGTTTCAGCCCTCAATGCTGAAGTATGTTTTTTGGCCAGTGAAAACATCTACACCAGATCGCACATCATAAATGATGGAGGAGCCGCGGGGCCCTCTGTGTATACAGGTTTTGATATGTCCAAAAGTTTTGGACCAGAGCATACTCTGATACGATCCAAAATTCAGTCGGCCCAAACAGGGAAGGATCACTGGCAGCAGCATGATAGTCCATTAATTATTGAGCATCGTCGGTGGAAAGTGTTGCAGTATGTCGACATAACACAACCAACAGGGACACTGAGGATTTATAGGACTTTTTTTTTTTGGGGCGCTCTGAAAACAGCTCAGAATTTATTAGAATGCACTATATGCAAATCAGATATTCTGTTGCTGAGCTCTTTATAATGTTAATTTCAGGATAAAATGATTTGTGTCCAAAGTGAAACACCTGAACAACATGAGCTACGTCCCTCTTCCTTCACCCCCTTGGCAGCTGCACATACCGACCAGCAGCAGCAGTACGGAGTGTGACAGACAGCTCGGCTCATAGCGTGCATCATATCGTAGTCGCAAAGTCGGCAGACAAAAACAGCTATGTGATGTGGCTGTGGCTATGATTGGCTGTATCGACATTTAAAATTCCTGACCATGCCTTCTTTACTTTGCTGCCACACGGCGCGTGATGAGGTGACCCCACAGCTGATTGACAGCCCCGTTACTCCTCTGTTCAGTCTCCACTCGCCTGCCGTGGTCAGATGGTTAAAAAAGTTGGCAGTACGTTTGCAAACCACCAAGTTTAAAATTAGTACGTGTCACACGTACCATATTGACATTTGCGCTGCATAACGCGTGTCATGTCACACTGACGAGGTGGAGGGGATGGAGGATGAAGTTCAAACTAGCGAGAAGGCTGCCAAGCCAGCGACAACTGTTCAAGACTGCGTCCTCCAACACCAGTGTGAAACCACTGGCTGTCTGTGACTTAACCTCACACTTTCTAACTTTGTTTGTGGAGACATAACTGGGTGTTTTTAACAACGTGCTGGGACATCTCTCTTGATCTTTTCCTAGCCCTAAACAAGTGGTTTCTGTGCCTTTATCTTACCGGATCAGTTGGCGTTGTGACAACATCAAATTGAGAACTTACCCTAAAGAAATGGAAAGTTGCAACATATTCTATAGCTTAACATGTGGTACGCCTAATAATGAATTAACAGTATTTGTTTTGGCGATTGGATTGGTTTTAATGACGCCAGCACATTTACAATATATTTATTTTTATTTAAATATTGCATGTTTACCAGCTGTCATTTCCAACCTGCTGTGCTTCAGTAATAATTATTCTACCATAGCTCTGCTGTGTATTCAGCTTACACAGACAAAGTTCAAGTCGACTTCTTCACTTTACTGGCACGCTGCCAGTAAAACTTATTTTAGCACGTACTGTTCATACTGAAACATCAAGCTGCTGTTTTAAGATTTACACACTGCGGAGGCTGCTCGGTTTTAGCCTGGCTGGACGGCTGAAATGGAGAGGAAAATATGTGTTTACATTTGCTCTTCCTGTTAAATTGATTGTGATGTGAACTCAGGCTGACTTGAGTCTCAGTTGCTAAGAGCTGAGAGGACCTCCTCTGACTGAAAATGTATATCACCTTATATTGGCCTGTGGTGTTTGCTATCCCTGATGAGTACTTTTTTTTAAAATCCAGTCAGTCTAATCATCAGTGTCTGAGACAGTGCACACGATGGCGAGCAGGAGTAATCTGCAGAACCACCCTCTTTGTTTTGTCATGTGTTTGGGCAAACTGAGCTCTCAGCCACTTCACACCTCGAGCTTCCTGCTACATAAACACTTGCAGTGGAGGCACGAGGAGATCATTGTCGCTATCCACTTTTATTCCCGCACTTAAGTGTCTAAACCATATGTTGACTTTTCTCCGCCATGTGTTTCTCACTGAAATAAATGGCCGTCTGTCCTTGACCTGGGAGGAAATGAATCAACTCCCGACGACAGAGAAGAGAAAACAAACAGAGAACGGACCCTTGAGGTCTCAGTAAATAATGGACCAACAGCTATTATTATATTGTTGTTAAGCCGCTTGGGGAATGTTGATTTGCAGAGCGAAGAGATAGAGTGATAAAAATGAAAAACAGTCTTGTTTTAGTCATAAGATCACTGGCGTACTAAGTTTAATGGTGTGATGATGTCGACATCAACTTTACATTAAGCCATGTGGGAGTCCTTAACGCTCAGGCTCCTTAAGGATGTTAACTACACTACGCTGAATTTCGCATGTCGAGCCTCTTCCCACAGCCATACATATTCAATAGAGGAGCATATGGTTGTCATCGGAGGAGGTCAGCGCTCGAGGCAAAGTTGCGGCTGCGTCCTGTTGGCTATACATCTGCCCTCCCTCCTCGGACTGGGTGAAGGGGGGAGGGAAGAAAGTCCCGCAGGAGCTCAGAAAAGAGAAGAGACACTTGAGACTGAGTGTATTATCACCCATTTTACAACCGTATGAAGGTCAGTTTATTGGTAAAAAGGAGAACTAGTCAACCTGTGAAATCCTTCAGCTTTTGTCCACTGTCAGAGGTGCAGTTTGGAGCTCAACGACTGGATGTTCCTTCCCAAAAATTCACCCTGAATGGTAGTTAAGTTCTCACTTAACATTTCTGTGTACACGGCCTTGTACCTCTGACTCCTTTTTAAAATGAATTAACCAGATATGTTCTCTCACAGTCGTGAGTAATTTGCACTTATTCAACCAGGAGCATTTCATGTCAGTCCAAACCGTACAAGTGCAGCACCTGTGAGTCACCTGACATCGTCTCTTTAGAAAATGAATGTGACTTTTACTTTAGAACAGCCAAGAATCGGTCCTCCAACTTTGCCACTCTATGAGAAGTTGATATGTTGGAGGAGATCCAAGGTTTTCAGAGCTTTTTTTGTCCATCCTTTTTCTCTTTTTTTCATCTGTCTCCTGTACAGTAAGTCCCCCAAGCTTTATAGGAGTAGGTTAAACTTATGATATATACCGATCAGGCATAACATTATGACCACCTGCCTAATATTGGGAAGGTTCCCCTGGTGTAGCTAAAACAGCTCTGACATGTCCAGACATGGACTTCAGACCTCTGAGGGTGTCCTGTGGTGTCTGGCACCAGGGCGTTTTATAGTGGATCCTCTGGGTCCTGTATGTTGGGGGGAGGGGCCTCCATGGATCAGACCTGCTCAGCACGTCTTACAGATGCTCGATCAGATTGGGATCTGGGGAATTTGGAGGCCCGGTGAACACCTTGGGCCCTTTATTGTGTTCCTCAGTGTCTGCAGTGCGTGCACATTGTCCTGCTGGGGGGCCACTGCCATCGGGTAGTGTTGTTGTGATGAGGAGGTGTACTCGGTCCACAACAGTGTTTGGATGGGTGGTTCGTTCCCATGCAGAACATCGCATTGTGATGAGATGATCAATGTTATTCACGTCACCTGTCAGTGGTTTTTATGTTGTGGCTGATCGGTGTAGGTTACTGACATAACCTTTTAATTGAAAAAAGTCACAATGAACACACCAGCATGTGAGGCAGTAAAAACGTTCTGATAGTCGTGCACCGTGTCACTGTCGTGTTCACCTCCGGCACACCTCCCGGCTGATCCAAAAGTGTGCGAAGAGGTGGAGCACGGCTGGAGCTCGTTAGACAGCAGCTAGCTGTCACTCCAACTAATTAATTATAGACAATTCTAAGATTTAAAGGGGCACTATGTAGTTTTGGAAAAAATTCAAAAGTCCGAATTTTAATATTTAAAAGTTGTTCTGAGAGGAAAATTAGGTCCCCAGAACACTGTTTGAAGCTAGAAAGGTGGCAGGGTCCGCCACATATAAACTAAGTAAAGCAGTATGAAAGCAAAGCGTTTGTTCACTTAGGTTGTTTAGGTATAAAACATCAGTCACTGAAGATCTTTCTCTTGTGATCTGAATTTCTTCCTCAAAACTACACAGTGCACCTTAAAGATAATTTAAACGAGTGAATTATGAAACAATTCACCCCGATATAGTTGTCAGAGACAGGCAAATTAGCTATGGGGGGTGATAGGCAGCCTCAAGTGGCCATTTGAGGAACTGCAGTCAGTTTTTATCAGTTCTGTGTTGGCTTCAGTGCCCTGGAGGTTGCCGCTTGGTGACCAGGTAGCTTCGACACACACGACTGAACTAGAGGTTCAGAGTTTGCGAACACCTCGTTTCACGTCGCGTTGAATGAAAAGACACCTAACTATTTCACGCCATGAAAACCTAAATAAAATGACTCTAAAAACTGCTGTAATAATAATGTAAGTTTTTGGCTTTTGAGGAAAAACTCTGATGCACTTTGATGGAGGGCAGCACTGTTGTATGGAGAGTCTTCCAAATAGAAAAAATATCCATACAGTTGTGAGTAGACACGGAGAGTGGCTCCTCAGATTGGAGTGCTGCTAAGGCTGCGCAAATGTAATATACTTCAGCTTTAATTGAATGCATGTACTCGTACTCACACACACACACACGCGCACACACATTCCCGCGTGTGTGTTGGAGTGTTCTTCTGCCTTCTCATGGCCAGTTGTTGCAGCGTGGCGGAGGTTGACGCGGCTGATCATCCTAATGCACCCTCCTCTGCAGAGGTCATAAATTAGTCTGAAATACGGAGCGGGGCCGCCGCTGCCAACCTCATCTGCAAAGTGAGTGAAGTGAAGCAGAAAGAGTCGGCCTGAGATGCAGCGTCAGGCTGTTCTCAATACAGAAGTGTGGCGCGTCTGCGGCGGCCGGCCTGCTTTTTCCTGACTCCGAAATGAGATATTACACACTGTCATCTCCGAGTCCTCGCTCCGCTCCACAGCTAGGGCCGCATCCAGCGCCGACTGTAGATAATATTGACTGATTGGCCTCATTTTATAAACCCGGGATTAATTAGAATTTCTATGAGTAATAAAATGTATTGGATTCCCATTATTGTGCAGAGAGAAAGATAAGGAGCTCTTTTTGTCTGAGAGGATTTCCTTAGCGCCGCGCTGCTTAAAGCGTGAGCGACTCTTAAAAGTGGAGAAGGGAAAAGAAGAGATACAACATGAAGCAGACGTTGCTTTTTCTATTTTTCGATTGTAATTTCATTTCCGTAACCTTTTGAACCATTATGGAAATTGAAAATTAGACATTCCAGAGAAAATACTAATTTCATTCCGACCCAAAAAGCAACCTTTTGTCTACGTCTTTCTATTGTGTTCCCAAACGCCCCCTTTGTTTGGTTTGATTGGAAGGTAATTGTGCACTGACTGATATCAACTCAGCAATAGCTGCGTTTATTGCACTTGTGTTCCAAGACGTCTCTTCAAATCAACTTTTTAACCACTGTGATAATTAACAGGCGGCTCAGCTGAATTAATCCTATATCTGCTCGCTGCCAGCAAATGTCACTGTTTTAAAACCAATTTAAACGAGCGGTTCCGGGTCGTGCTCCATCATCTGAATGATTAGCGAATATTTACCAAATGAAGGTCCGTCTGTGTGTCAGCCCTTCAGTGAGCTTGAGGAGAAGCATCAGCTCGGCATCCAGCAGTCTACTCAGTGTTTGTCCAGATCTGTTGCAGATTATCCAGCGCTCTGAAACAGAAAAGAGACTTTCCTTGAAACAGTATCTTGAAAGCCTCGGCTGGGGTAACAGTTTTTCTTAGAGTTGTGCAAACAGAATTGATTAGCCGCACTTTTATGTGCCTGATTAACATTTCATTTTGATGGTGCGCATGGATCAGAATTGTGTCTGGGTGGTAGGCTGTGGGGCTGCTATAAATACTGTAAGGGAGATTTTCAGGCAGTATAACATGTTCCCCTCGCTTGACTCCTCTGAAATACATTAATCTGAGAACTACTGTTCTGAAACGAAGCTTATATAACCTTATTGCTGTTGTAGTTATACAAACATTGAATGTTGAACCCCTGAATGTTAAACAGTAACAAAAATCTTTAAAATTGTTCTTGTTTTTGTCTGTGTTCCCAGTTTTTCAACACAGACAAACATCTATATAAAAGTAAGATGGTATTCTGAGCTTTATTCTGAGTAATATAAGAAATATTGATAGTTTAACATGAACATGTCATGTTTCTGTTTCTTGTTTTGGTTTTGTCAGGTCACTTCCTGTTTTATTTTGTAGTCCTTGTGTGTCATGTCTTGTCCACTTCCTGTCACTGTTCTGTTTCCCTCTTGTTTGATTGCCTGCACCTGTCCTCTTGTGTCTCACCTGTGTCTTGTTCCCTCGTTTGTGTCTCGTCGTTTAAGTCCTGGGTTTTGTTCAGTCCTGGTCGGCTCATTCTGTCAAGAGGAGTAGGTGACATGGCAGAAGGATTCATAAATTCATAAAATGAAAAAAAACGAAATGTCAAGAACATGACAAGACTAGACAAGGCAAGGTAAGACTAAACACTACATGCATCTACAAACCAACAAACAATGAGCCAACGAGGACTGAACAACAAAATGACAAGACACAAATGAGGGAACAAGACAGGTGAGACACAAGAGGACAGGTGCAGGCAATCAAACAAGAGGGAAACAGAACAGTGACAGGAAGTGGACAAGACATGGCACACAAAGACTACAAAATAAAACAGGAAGTGACCTAACAAAACCAAAACATGAAACAGAAACGTGACAGAACAAAGTTTATGTAAATGGATTTTGTCACTCTGTTTGTTCTGTCATCTTTTGGGGATTGTGTTTAGTTGTTTCCTGTTTTATTTTGTCGATCGATCCTTATGTGTCATGTGTTACTTTCCACTTCCTCTCTTTGTCTTTTTTCCCGCCCTTGTCCCTGCTCACCTGCGCTCCATTCGTTAATCGGTTCTTCTTCTTTCTGGTTTGTTCTTTGTGTTACTGTTTGTGATTTTTTTTGACACTCTTTTACTTGCTTTTATGTTTTTGTTTATTCCAGTTTTGTCAGTAAAGCTCACCTTCTACCTCGTCCTTTTTTGTTATAAACTCTATATGTTCTTTGTCCCACTTCAATTATAAGTGTGCTCTAGGTTCCTGCAGTTCCTGTAATTGGGAGGCTATAGGGGGCTCAGAGAAAGAGTACAAGATGCAAATTGCTGCAATCAGGCCAAAAGGCTTTTTAATAGTATCTTAATTACCTTCATGAGCTGTGTGTCACGTGCTACTGCTGCAACTGCCAACCATGTTGGTGACCAAGTAAAATTCATGCGCCAAAAACAACCATAACTAAAATCCCTTTTTTTTCTTTCTAGACATGAAGAATTTTTACCTAATGCCTCACAGTAGGAAAAACTCTGGTGTAGACCATTATAAATTCAACTCTATTTTAATTATCTTACCACTAGTCGAGCAAAAAATGTAGCATATTGCCTGAAGGAGGCACCTTATGAAGAGGACACACCAAATGTTAATATAACGTGTCATCTGGCTTGTCAGAAGTGTTAATGGCTGCTCCAAACTGCCACAATGGAAGGCGGGAAGAAAAGCCAGCTGTAGTACAGAGGAGGGAGATGCCATAATCGTTTAAGTGTGGAGATAATGACACACTTTTTCATAGAGTCTCAGCTAGAGGGCATTCCCAGTGTTGCACTCACATGTGCACACAAAAAAAAATAAGTAATGGTGTGCTGTTGATATCTGTATTGACCAGCTGGTGAAGAGACTTGAAAATCTCGTAGCAAATATATTTTACACGAAAGTCGGTTAAGACCGAACCAGAGCCATCAACTAGGGGCCAGCATTTCAGCAGAATAATCACTAATTGCTGCTAACAGTAGCTGCTGTTAGCTAGTTAGCTCAGTTAGCGCTGCAGCTAGCGGTCTGTACTTTGAGCTTGCAGCACCCGGGTAGTGTTGGTGTTGTTCCGTGTTTTTTAGTGACTCCTGCTGGTCACTTACCATAGTGCAGTGTTTGGGCATTGAGTTTCTACTTCCTGTATGTCAGGAAGTTAGTCAGAGGAACCTGTAAATGGCATTTGTGCTGCAGGGAAGCTGATGTTTGTTCATCCGTTGCCATCCTTCGTTCATAGCCCTTGAGAAGGCATTACCTGTGAGTATATACATTGTACATTGAGTATATTTTGTTTTCACAGTACAGCGACGCTACACACATGTTGATGATATAGAATATGATGCTTTGCTGTAGATTAAAAATACTTAACATTGCATAGAGTAGCTTAAATGAGCTAACTTGTAGAGGAGTATTTTTACACCTGACTCAACACACACACAGACAGCAGAGTGTCTCTTCCTGTCTCACCGAAGCATTTAACATTTACAGTGTTTAATCACTAGAAGATGGAGGAAGTCAGTTACAAGATTAGTTTAATCAGCCCCTTCCTGCTCCTCTTCCTGGCTCATTACAGCCAAGACACTGATGTTTTGATGCGCGTCAAAGGTGCACGTCAACAGGTGAGGCTGATCGACCTCAGACAGCTCTTTATCAACTCATCCAAAACAAAAGTCAGGGCTGTGATGTTTCAGACTTTTTTTTCTCTTGACTTGTGTGTACTTTTTATATCAATTATTCCTTCCATTCTGTATTTAAGGTAGAAGCCTTCTCTGTCTTCAGATGAGTTGTCGTTGTTCGTAGATTATCAGGAGGCTGTGCTGTTGATTTAAGACTTGAGTGTCAGACATGAAGTCACACCAGATTATGTCGGAGGAAGTGGTTTCAGGTGATTTCAGCAGAAGTGGCTTAGTTCTTTTCTTTGTTTTCCATACCTTCCAACCTTACACTGTAAAACATGTTGGACTTGTTCTTCCACCAGGCTCACAGTGGGCCAGTGTCTGGACTGACGGTGGGCGTCTGTGGCCCAGGTTGCTGTGGTGTGTCCCACATTGTTAGCACTTGTCAGCCCTTGTTGGTGGCTTTTCGGCTGATTGAGCACACTGAATCGGTGGCTGAGAAATCACTCTGTTCACTGTCAGTGCAGGAGAGTAGAAATTGAAAAAGAGAGAGCCTCTTGAGCCTGTAGCTGTAGTAGCCATGATTTAAACCATTTAGTGTTTTCTCATCATTTTTTTTTTAATCAACCTCCAAATCTTATGAATTAACGGAAAAGTAATAATTGGTTGCGTGACTTTCTGCTCCTAGGGTACGTCTGTGAAGCAATGATCATGCTTCCAAATAAAGACCAAACAGTAAGTGACTTTTTTAAAATAGAAAACAGCACACGCACGTCAGCCATCTTAATCAGACGCATCGCATCCGCTCGTTAATTAACAGTCTCCTGTGAGATCTTCCCATTTGAAAAGCTCGTTTCAGCAGTCCTTCCCATCGCGCACCGCTCACTGTCTGCTGCAGACACACTTAAGATAATGAATAGCTAGAGGAGGCTGGCGTTCTTTACTGCAGCCCAGTAAAAGGCCACTCTGTCTGGGTCCACCAGGCCAAAAAAGAATAATCTTTCCGGCAGCGTCTGGTCAGACTGTGGACAAATCAGAGCGCTGAATCTCTTTGGATTTCAATGAATTCAGATGGTTGTAATAAAGATGTACTGTCTGGTCACAATTTTAACCCTGACCCGCCAAAATGAAATGTCTTTATTGACATTCATCTCCCATCCTGTAACTGCCCAAGACTCTCTATAGGAAGGTCAGTGCTTTACAGAAGCGAACTGGAGCTGTATCTGTTCGCTGGAGGAGCTTCAGAAGGGGCTGATTGGCTGAAACCATTAGCTTTTTATGGAGTCTGCCAAGATTTTGTTGGAGCATCTATTTTACTATTTACTAATGAATTCATGTCAAATAAGCCAAACTGTGGGTACTGGCACAAATAATGACCCTGTTTGAGCTATAAAAAATAGCTGCTGCTAGCTTAAAATGCTCCAACTCACAGGTTGTTACAGACTCACAGCTAATAAAGATGAATGGAGCTGAGACTATAGTGAAACAAGACTCATTAGCCTTGAACAACCTGACCGACCAAAATCCCTAGTAAGTTTTATTTAACTCTCAGTTTTATTTACTGAATCATGAATTCATATCATGACATGAAAGTATGAACTATTAAATGATTTAAAGCATCTACAAGGAACTTTCATTGTTTGTTGATTCTGGCGACCCCTGTGGACAAAAGCAGTATGAGCACCACCGCATCCCGCCTAAAGAATTTGTAGAAAATTCATAGAAGTATAGATATGAAGTCAGTGTTAACTGTAAGCTAATGCCAGCTAGCTTAAAATTTGCTGAACTTGCAACGCTTAGCGACGAGAGGATCCCTCTCACTGTAAGTACGTGATAAAATAACATTCTTGTAAATTGTATTTCATCTTAATTCTTTGTGTCATTTGTTTTTAATCTAAGCTTTTTAAATCGTCAACAGTTTAGCTCGCAGTTTAATCAATTATTGAATCAATCTTTGTCTGTTTGAAGTGCAGCTTAAAACCCTCCACACATCGCTGCAGTGTTTTACAGGTGTAGTCAAGGGTGTGGTCACTCCGCTGTGACATCACTGGCACCGACTCATTTACCAAAATCCATATTGATTTTAATATTAGCACTTGAAGGTACATGTCGTGTACGAAGAGTGCTGTATAAATAGCGTCGTCCCTGAATAAAGACTGGCACAGCACGACTCCCATGGGTGGCTGGTTGTGACTCACTCATCCGCTCTTAGAAAGTTATAGAAGTTATAACTGACTTACAGCATTAAATCAGTAAAAAATCACATTAGGCGTGCAACCGTGCGCTGCTTTATGATAAGAGACGAGACACCCGAAATTAAATCACTAATAAACCCGCACAAATGGCTTCTATTTTTATCATTTGAGTGACGGCAGCCTCCGCACACACACACTCGGTGGATCGTCCGTTGTGATTGTTTTATTCTCGACTGTTCACACCGCTGTAAACACAGTTCTAGTCGATCAGCCCCTCAGACCGTCGGCACTACAGCAGCGACTAAACCCCAGACTTCCTTTTATACAACGGCGTGTAAACCGTCTCCAGCGAAAGCCTGAAATGGGTCATGGGGATATTTAGGGACAAGACAGTGCTCGGGGAGCGAAGAAGGGAGGATTGAGAGGGATTTAAACGGCTGTTTGTTTCATCACCATTTGTTATTGAGGCAGTGGGGGGAGATTATGATGCAAGACTACAGTGTGGATGTTTATTGCAAGCTGAATTAGGCCAAAAGGGCAAAGTATGGCAAAATGCAAGAGATTCCTTTAAGGTCACCAACTTACTGTAGGCTATTTACATAATGAGCTCCCTGGAGAGTTGAGTATTCGCAGGCTGAGGCTGAAGTGCATGAACTGTGCACATGGCTCAAAAGCTCACGCACCAGCATAAACACACTGTACAAGAGTGTGTGCAGCAGACATGGCTGCCTCATTTTTGATAGCTTTCCCGCTGCTGCTCGTGTCACCTCCATCTGATCTGATGAAGGCGCCTTCACGGGCCGCTGGGGCTTTTTCTTCCAAGATTCGGCGGCACTCGTGCAATCTGAAACAGGATGCTGGCATGAAAAACACGATTAGCCACCATTCATCACCGAGCTAAATGAAAAACAGTAAAGCTCATTAAATTCTGGTCTAGTTAGATTTTCAACTCTGAAAACAAGAAAACTGAAAACTAAAAATGGGAGCCGTTCGTTTAATGTTGTTTTTCCAGACGCAGTGAATCCAATCTCTATTAACCACAAACCGAGGCTATTTCCAATTTTTTTTCTAATCAGAGAACGAACCGAGTGAACTCAGTTTTGTCTGCTCATATGTGCGGCATGTGTCTGTCTTCGTGCCTCTTAATAGCAGGTCACTGCAAATGTGATTTATCCGGAGTGGAGGTTAATTCAGGGAGGTGATTGCAAAGATCACACGCATGCTGAGAATGAGGCAAACAGGGTTCAGAAAGATAAATGTCTGCTTGTTTTACAAAGATCAGAAGCTTCTTTTGAGAGGACATGTCCAACAGTCATTTGAACATTTGTGTCAGGTTCTTGTACCTCATAGTGACTCTGACCCAGTCTGGCTCTCTGATAGGGTCTTCAGCTTCAGTTAATTTCGCTTTCACCCGTTGACCAGTGACTAATCGGTTGATTATGAAGAAAATATGACACAAAATTACGTGTAAACAAGAGGCGATTTCCTTATTGTCCACCACTTCTTCGGCTCGATGAGCTCCAGCGCTTCGCGTCAGCTTCTCGGCGAGGTTTTCTGAGGAGTGACGCGTCGAGATTAACGGTTGATCGATCAGCGGTTCACTGTTGGCATCCCCCACTCTCACGCACATCATTTCACACAGGTGATCCTGAATAACCAGTATTACAAAGTAGGTTACCATCAGGCTCAATTTACTCCGGGTTTTCTTGTTTGGCAACGAGCATGTCCATGTTAGAGTTCTTAATGATAGTCAACAACAAAACATCAAGAGCACAGTGCCTTATACGAGGCAAATTAAAGACTGTTAATACCATTGGAATATAAGGTTATTGTGATAAAAGAAAGTGATTTTCAGCCGTGTTAATGTATATTTCTGTGGACTATGAAACTTCACTCAACTTTCCATTGGCATGAGGGTCAATAGATGATGCCTGCCTTTTCGTTTTTGATTGAACTGTTCCTTAAAGCAGCCAGTCAAGACAGCTTGATGCAGATATAGGTGTATCGGAAGCTGAAATGATGATCCTGCAGTAATATTCGTTATGATCTAGGAACAACACCAACACAGCAGTATAAAATAGACCTCAGTGGTCAGGCTTTAAATATATATCAGCTTTAAAATGGTAAAAAAAATAATAATAAATCAATTTACAGACAGCAAAGCATAAGTTTAAGTTTTTAACCCCCCCATTGAGTACCTCCGGCTGTCTTTCTCAGCCTCATGTACCGCGAGTATCACAGATGTGTCCCCATTGACTGTATACAGGTCAGGCAATGACACACTGTAGCGCCGAGGGGCTGGTCGACTCCTCATCCCCACACACACACACACACACACACACACACACACACACACACAGGCTGCAGGCATGACACGTGAACTTGCCAACAAACACAGACAAGCAGCTATGTTCTCACACAAAAACACACATATGCAGCCTCGCGCTTACATACACAAACACATATATGGGGTCATCTCTCGCTCTGGCACTCTTCCACTCGTTCAGACACACACACACACACACACACACACACACACACGCTGGGCGAGGAGGCCAGATGGAATCACAGCATGGGCTGTTGGCCTTTCACACTCCGGAGGACTTGATTTCTCACCGTTTCTTCTCCTTTTCCGGGCCCTCTTTCTTCGCCTTCCTCATCCCACTTACCCCCTTTTCTGCTGCCCTCTCTCATCTTTGTCAGTGTGTCCTCGCCTCGGTCTCACCTTCTCCGCTCTTTTTATCTGACCTTTTTATTTGTTCTCCGATTGCAGGCCTTTTCATTTTGCAAACAATACATGACAAAGGTCGATCGTATCGAGCAGATTGTTCGATTCACTCTGAGGCAAGGAGACGCTTTGACTCCAGAGGTGTGGTGGAAGGTCAAGAGTTATCACACTGTGATTTTGGAGAAAGAAAATCACCCGCTTGTCCTGAGCCATAACCAGGAAGTGCACTTTCACTCTGGCTGCAGTCGGCCTTAATCAAATCAGAGGCAAGAGAAAAAGAAGAAATGCTTAGTCCTTCAGCCCTGTGGGTTGTCTGTGCTGTAAATATTGATTACAGGTTAAAGGCAATTAGAATAATGGAGCAAAAAAAACCTTACAGCCGCTGCCAAAACTCTTCTTGGCTTTGGCGTGCAGTTTATAGAATAAAGATGGTGGAGAAAGCTTGCAAGCAGGCCGGGTTCTGATTTAAAGAGCTGGAGTGTCTTACCGAAATAAGCCCTTAATACGTCTTACAGAGGATAATGCACATTATACGCAGCCGATCAACATCCTGAGCAAGGGAAATCTCTTGCCAATGCCCACGAGCTGAACTTAAAAAGGTAAACTCAAAATTAGACAAGGAAGTGTTTAAGTAAATCGACTGCCCGAAAACACAGAAGATTTAATTAGCGAGAACAAGCGAAGGTGTTTGAAGTCCCAACAGTCTCTTTTCAGTAAAACAGGAAGCCAGGAAAAAGGCAGACATCATGTACACCAGTCGTTTTCTCAACGTTTTAGTCTAATGTTCCTCAGCACAGCCCTTTTCACATAAACAGTTCACAGATGTTCTTAAATGGATATCAACACTACTGGTTTATAAAAGTGTTTATTGTCACAGTAATGTTTTCATATTAAGTGTTTACACAGTCAGTGTTGAGGTCAGTTTGGTCAAGTTTCATCATTTATCCATTATTTTATCTATTTCATTATTTTGACGTTACCTTTCTCTTTCTCATTATTTTCATGCCAACTTCAAGCTAGCTAATAACCATACCAATGTTTATCCATTACTTTTACCCAACATTTTCAATTTTGTATCCATTATTTATTGCTAATTATTGAAACATTATTCCGTTACATTCAACTATAAGTTTCAACCACATATGTTCAACTTTCTCTCATGTTCTTTTATTGGCTAACTTTAAGCTAGCACTTTTTTAAAACTATTTTATCTGTTTATCAGTTACTTTTAGCTAATGTTTTCAATTGTTTTTGTATTGTTTTTGCTAATTGTTCAACCATTTTCCGTTCTGTTAAGCTATCTATTTCAACCATTTTATTTAGCTTTCTCACCATATTTTCTCATCAGCTACCTTTTAAGCTAGCTAATAACTATTCTACCTGTTTATCCTATACTTTGAGATAACAGTTTTAATTGTTTATCCATTATTTTTTGCTAATTATCCAACTATCTTTCCATTACTTTTAGCTTTTTTGCTCTTCATTAACGTTAAGCGTGCTAATTAGGCTACTTCATCTTTCAGCTAGCCTAACTGTAGTTTTTACTTGAATAAAAGTTTGCCTACTTTTAACTAACATATACAAACCATAACATTACTAGCTTTTCACCTAGGATATCTAGCTTAATCTGTTTAAGACTTACAGCTATATGTTTATACATTTTTATCCAACAATTTTAATGCATTTTTGATTGTTTTTGCCTGAATATTGAACTGTTTATTGATAACCATCTTTTTTAAATATCTACAGATAAGGATACTTTTAGTTACCTGTTTAGACTTCTCTGTTTGCTTTATGATAAGTTTGCACACATTCCCTATTCAGGTGTTACAGCAGACTCAATTTGTCGATATAGGCTTTATTTTTAAATCAATCGATTTCTTTTTTCACACTGAGATACTCCACTCAAACCCCCCGGCATCCGCAGGAGCACCCTCCAGGGTGCAGGTATCCTGGGCTGGTAATTATTTCTGTAAAAAGTTCGGTACTCTGCTGGTGTTGTTAAATTGAGTCTCGGGTTTTTTACCGAGTGACATTAACGAAAGACTTTGCATGTAAAGGTGTCAAATGCCTTCAGTGGGAATAATAATCTTGTCCCCGGTGGCATGTCATGACATAATCTGTGTGAGGCCTCTTGATGCCAGGCTGCAGATGGCAGACACCCCAGGGTCCTGATTCCAAGCAAAGCATGGGGAGCGGTCCAGTTCTGTCTTATAGTGTGCCATAAAGCTTAGGGCAAATTCTGTATCACCCACACCCACACACGCACACACACATACAAACACACTCTCTCGACACAGGCTCTGTGTCAAAATGTCATATAAATATTTAAAGTCTGATTAGGACAGTCAGGCAGCCAGAGATTCCCAGAGGGTCCAAACTCCCATTTCTAGCTCTCAATGCAATCTATTTTCTGGTCGGACTCAACACATTCCCACGGGTCAGAGTGTGATCGACTCCAACACACGCACACACGCGCACACACACTTTCTTTATCAATACAACCATTCAATCGGCAGCACAGTGGGAGTGCTCTGTGGAATATGTTTCAAAAACCACATTGGACTGAAAAAAAAAGTCTCCAGCAGATAAAGCGTACCTCTGTACTCAAAACCTTTTTCCACTTTTAAACAGAAGCTTCCCAGAACTGCACCCACCCCTTGTCCCTGCAACGAGGCTTGAATCATGAACTCTTGATTTTCTGGGTCGCGGCAACCTGAGGGGGATAATAATTAGCTCAACTTGAGCGGAACACAAATCACCTCCGGTACGAATCGCCGTGAGTGACGCTAATGTTATTTTTCCCCAATCCCAAGTCCAAATCACGCATGATAAATGATGAGCTACTCTCTACGTCTGTGAAGGTGCTACAGCCAAGCTCAGCTCGGGTTTTACAAATAAATCAGCCCTGCTTGTCCATTCAGCCCCAATGTAAACTGGTTGACGGTTTCCACTTTAAATAAACATCCAGCTTCTCCCATAACCGCCATTACGCCCTGTGAGAAGGTTTTTAAGGATGGACTGACACATGGCTACTGTCAAACTGACAAGGGAGTGTTCACATTACCGCGCATGGGTTCGCTTATGTGTGAGCGCAGGCATGTGGGGGGTGTACGTGTTTGCTAACATTAGTAAATATACAAGTGCAAACACGAGTCAATGCATGTGTCCTTCATGGGATTGATTTACCCGTGTTTGTGTGTGCATGAGAGGGGGGTGCTGTGCTACGTTCTTGAAGGCTGATGTTTCATGCTTCTATCAGCGGTCCCACAGGGCGTGCATCGTCACCTAATGACACGCATTTAAGGGAATAGTTAGAAATTCTTACACAGTAAATATCTATCTTCTGCCAAAAGTTAGAAGGGAAAATTGATACCACTCTCATCTTTCCGCCACATTACAGCAAGCAGGTGATTAGCTGAGCTTAGCATAACGACTGTAAACATGCGGGAAAGCTAGGCTCTGTCTGAGGTTAAAAAAATCTACCCACCGGCTCCTCGAAAGCTCAATAGGTTTTTTTTTGTGTGTGTTTAATTATTTTATCCATTATTTCCTGCTAATTACCATTTATCTATTTATTTGAGCTTTTCCATTGTTTATTACCTTTAAGCTAGCTAAGATATGAAGCTTAACTTAAAGGTGCCATTTGTAAGAAATTTGGTTGGAAAGTTTTAAAACTTAAAGTTATCAAGCATTAGCATGCTAACCAGCAAGCCCTGTCCCATCCTGGTCCAAATGCTCGTGCGCTAGCAGCGTAAACACAAACGCGTACCTGATGCTCCGAGCTCCCTGTCCAGACAGCTAGCTGCACGGCTAGCTGCGCTAACTGCAGCTACAGTTGGCAGCAGATGTGCTGCCCCATATTTGTTTTAAGTATGAATTCAACAGGCGGCCAGTTCTTACATACTGCATCTTTAAACAAATAAAGTTAGCCTTTAATTAACATATTCAACCGTATCATTATTAGCTTTTTGACCTAAGATAACTAACTAACTTAATCTTTTTTTTACTTAAAGCTATATGTTTATCAATTTTAAGCAAACAATTTATCAGTAATGTTTTAATATTTGAGCTGTTAATTGTTAATATACTGTTGATAAAGCTCAGTTAGTATCTAGTTTTGGTTTTATTCTATATATATATTTAATTTTGCAGATATAAACAGTGCTCATAAACAACACTATTTAAAATGTAGGAAGACTCAGTCTTGGCAAAGTATTCAGAAGATGTTATGAAAAAAAGAAAATGGTTAAACTAGGAAGCTCTTTTCCTGCTGCGTCTGCTGGTGCTTTGTCATAGAAACTTCCCAGACTGTTTCTTTCTCTTTTTTTTCTTCACAGTAATCCAGATTTGTGAACAAATCTAATTATGCAATTAATTTGTCTCGTAGTACAAAGAATGTAGCTAATCTTAACCACAGCAGTCCTTTTCAGGAGGCTCTGATGAATGATGCTGCTAGAATGTGCACAGACAATTTATGTTGGGAGAGCTGCCTTCAAGAAGTATGTTCCCAAAAAGCTAGAGGTGCATCAGATTTGCTGTGAAGTGCTGTTTTTGGATGATCTTTGGGGTGAAGTTCCACCTCCAGAGCAGGCGAACAGTAGTTAAAATCCATTTTGGTGATTCAAGTCAAAATTATAGATGTAAAATATGGTCAGGTGTTATAAAATGCACTGATGATGTTGACAACAACTGTTTAAGGTTGGTGTTTTTAGTAGCTAATTCCTTATAGTAACAGTATGAATGACAACAGTAACATGTTGAAGTCCCACGATACCAGCCTCCGTGGCTCTGATGCCCTTTAAGACCAACTATATTTAAAGTGTTGAATTGAAACAGCAACATAATGGTGATTTTGCTATTCACAGACTATTATCAACACAATACTTGGGCTAAGGATGAGGTTGTTGCCATTATATTAGCTAGCAGAAGTTTATATCCCTCACAGTATGAATATGTCTAATGGCAGCCAATGATGGGCTGCCATTGATGCATTTTGCTGGTTAACGCGCAAGCAGGGGTTCATCAGCAGAGGAGTATGAATGGTCTCAATTTCATGGAATCTTACCATTAAGTTTTGGTAGGATTAAAGAAAAGGTTAGAAGGAAAATAACAAGACTTTAGAGTCTACACACATGGTAGTGGCTCTCTGAGGGGAGTGTTTCTAGATAAATAACAAAGGTATGGGAAAATACTTACAAGCAGGTTGGAATTTTACCATGTCCGTCACCCTAGTTTAGAGTTTTAGCATGCTTACATTTACCAATTGGCACTAAATACAGTACAACTCAGACGAATAGGATGGTGATGCTACCTAATGTCTTCATTATTAATGTCATCAGAATTCATCCTCTGGGGACCATGAATGGCAGTACCAAATATCATTAAAATCCAACCAAATAGTTTTTGAAATATTGTAGCCTGCAGAGAGGTGGACCGACCAGCCAACATGGCCTCCCGCTATAGGGATGTCTCCAGCGTGGCTAAAAACCATTTATCTTCTGGTGAACATGAATATTTACTGACAATTTCACAAGAATTCGGCAATTGACTTTCAAGTAAACGTGTAACGAGCAAATTGTTCGTGGAAGTGGACATTTAATCTGATGGCCGCACAAGATGAACAACCAAAATCAGGAACAGTCCTCTGGGAACCATGAATATCCAGCACATGTCACATTAGTGGTTGCTGAGATGCTGTTTGTTGCACTAGAGTCTGGAACAAAGTGTCTGCCTGACACACTTGTAGATTGACTGACTGACGCTGTTACAAACAAGCTTCATGTACACTTAACCAAGCACAAACCTTTTCAAAGTAGGAGTGGTATCTTTTGACTTTACATAATCTAACTGCCAGATCCCTGAACTGATCTCTAAACCCAGTTCATTCACTTTGATCCTTGATCCTCCTCTATCCTCCCTCTCTCTGTCTCGCTCTCTCTCTCTCTCCAAAAGCCCCAGAGGAGTTTGTGGAACAGAAACACATCAAGGAGATCAAACAGGAACCCTTCAATACCGAGAGCTATGGAGACCATAAGCATGCTGAGAGATACTGACTGTGTGTGTATGTGTGATTCTGGGAATATGCAAAGCAGTCAAAGTGTTTGTGTGTGTACTATATTTGTGCGTGTATGCACATTCCCGGGGCATATGCGTATGTTTGCATCAACTTTGTGTGTGTGTGTGCATAAAACAACACGTTTCTGTACTGTATAGGATATTCTCACTGTGTGTGTGTGTGTGTGTTTGTGTTCGGACAGGACCAGGGTTCTGTGATATAGAATATGAACACCAGAGTGTGCGGGGAAAGAGAGAGTTGGCAAACCCGCTTGGCTAAAATTGCTTCCAGCTTTGAAAGAGAGGAGGAAATACCATTCTGGGAGAGAGATCCTCTGCGTCTGTGTTAAACATCATTGCCATTGTTAATGTCTGCAGAGTTTAAGCTGAAACACCTGCTCAAAGAGGCCCCGTCGAGCTGAAAAGACACTTTTTTTTCCTGTGTTCATTATTGAAGTTTGTCTTTCAAGATTTAGACTGGAGAGAGTTGTCATGTAATGGCCTCGGTTAACCTGGCGGAGCCATTAGCATTTAGTTCAGCTTAGGAAGGCAGAAATGTTCCACAGACTGAAGCACGCTGGCAGTTTGAGGAGAAAATCACAAGGATCTGTTTGTATTAAACATGTGCTGCAGTCCAAATCTTGAACATTTAGCTACTTTTTCAAGGCTACTCGGAACAACTGTTCTGCTTTTACAACTCACTGTAGAGGTGGGTTTGCACCGAGCTCACATAATCCACAACCGCAGAGCCAGTTCCTTACAACTACAACTACTGCTACACAGAATTGCCGTTCAAATCCAACCTCTACTTGTAAAGTGGATTTAAAGCGTTGCATCAGCATGCAGTCGCAGCAGTTACCTGGATTTACTTAAATGCACAATATATAATTTCTATCGTTAGGGGTCTGCAATGTCTTCTGGAGGAGTAAACACCCAGAAATACATCGCATTCTGCTCCGACTCGGGGCAGTTTACTGACGGGAGGAGAGCCCAGAGATTACTTTTAAACTTTTGGGATCAAAAAAGTGGATTCACCTTCACTACTGTTTATCAACCTGAGTGTAGCAGAGATCTGCAGAGGTGACCTTCATTCTTGGGTGTTTATGTTCAGTAATGCTGACTGCTGACTGTAGCTGGATATTCAAATACAACGGTACACACGAAATGAAAAACGCCGTTATCCTAAGGGAACTTTGTGGACTTCTCTGGTTCGAACATTGTCAGAAACATTTGGAAACTTGTAGGTAAAGAGCTCAATAAAATGTGTAACAAAGGTCTGGAAAGTACTCGATGTATTCACAACTCGTGAGGAGCACCTTTAGGATACACACACAGCTCATACGCAGGGTGATAGCTGCTGTGAGTACAACGAGGTCACGTCCTCAGTGGCTGTGGAGGTTTTTGCAACCTACTACTATTTATTTGTATGATTAAGTTGGGTGGAAACTGGATGTCAACGTTTGTGATTACATCAACTTCTATTTAGAACTTTAGGCCTCAGGTCAGGTATGTGATTTCCTTTGAAGCATATAGCCTGACAAATGTGTGTGTGTGTGTGTGTGTGTGTGTGTGTGTGAAGAAAAAGGGCCAAAGGCGCCATACCATACATGATTAAAGACATCTGTCCCTTTTTAACATTACCGTGCTCTCAAGTTTGCATTTCACCGGGGGCTCGTTCGTCTAGTCTGCTAACGTCTACAGCTGAAATCAGCACTAACATTAGCACAAACAGGCTCACAGCTTCCAGTCTCAGTGGCAGCGTCGGCACACTGAGTGCCGTGGTCATCCATGCTGAGGGCGGGAGTGTGTGTGTGTACGTCTCGTCGTCTCTCTTTCATGGGTCCAGTGGCGGCGCTGGCAAATGAGACAATCAAAACTCACAGCAGAGGGCAAATCAGTGTTGACTTTATGACCGTCTCGGTCCCGTAAAATGCAGATTTCCAAAACAACATCATTCAGAACAATCACCTGAATATACTGTCACCTGATTTCATTTTGAGAAATGTATAATTATCAAGTCATGTACAGTGGCTGCATGATTGTCAGTCCTTTATTAACAATCAAAAGAAAAGAGAAAGATAAACAGTGTTTTATCCTTCCTGCAAGTAAGCCATACTGTATGTATTAAACATGTCTGGCTACAGCCCTGTGGATATGAAATATGAAAACCTTGAACATATTGTGTTGATGTATGCGTCTAAGCAGAAACTGATTGAAAGAATCCGTGGCGGCTCGGTGTTCAGAATGTGCAGGCGGACGCAAAGTACAAATGCATTTTTGTGGCATATAGAAAGCCGCTGAAAGGCGATTCCTATTAAAAAGCCGTACATATGCCAAGAAAAAAAGGCAGCCATTTCCTGAAAAAGGGGTTGTTGCTGATAAAATCAAACACACATGTTGCGTAGACGATGCCAGTGATCAAGTGTGGCTGTTTTGGGGGGGAAAAAAGCCTTTAAGTGATGAGCACTGGACAGGTTGCGATGACTTACGACGAGGACATAGTTCAGCCCACCCACCTCGTCTCGTGCATGATTCTTTGGCTCCTCGTCGCTTCCTTTCTCGCCACAGAGGGTACAGTGCACGCAGTATCTCGTCATCGGCCATTTGGGCCCAGACTGCAGCACCAGATGGATAAAGCGAGAACCTTTAAGACTGTGAAGGAAAAAGAACATTTTCTAACTGTGAGATAAGACGCAGGATGTTTTGACACGTCCAACTACTTTTTTTTTACCAAATGACTATTTATACAGCCGGAGTCATTGATCACAACAGAGTGATATTTCCGCGATATTAGTCAAAAGATTCACTTCAACAGGCAAGGTCAGTTTGGGACGCGATGCCAGAGGGAAGGTGGGGGGTAATTATAACTTGCTGAGTTATTGATTGAATAATATGATGAATTAATCACAATAAATGTGTGAAATGACCTTAAGAGCATCATTTAAAGTGCAGTGATAATAGCGTTGTCACAAAAGTCTGTGGTGCTTCATCAAGCATTATGCAAATACTGCAACATTATCCTGTTCATCTTTTGACGTGAGCTTTTTTTTAATCAATCACTGAATATGTTTTCTGACAAAGCACCTGTGCAGCACACCAAAATGTCCTAAATCTAATTTTCCCCCCAATTTGTTGTAACGCAGCTCATCACACATACATTTTAGGCTTTAACATGCAATGCTTTCAAGATGTATCTGGTTATAGCAGGTGTCAAAACTCATGTTAGAAAACACAGGTTTTTCAGCAATTGACTCAAAGGAAAAGTACAAAGTAACCTTTGAAAAGAAAAACTGACACAATATATAACTTATAAATAATAAATAATATTTGTTATAATAACTGTTATAACCTTATTCAATGACCTGCATGCATCTGCAACATCACACATTGGGGATCCTGCCGGCCTTAAAACATATCTTCCTTTGAAGCTTATGGAAGCATGTTGGGTTTCGTCAACGTTAAGTCTCTGCCAGTGTAGCAAGCTAACGTTACCTCGACAGGTTTATGCACTCAGTGCCTACAAAAATTGGAACGGTATGTTAACGTTTACTATCTGTAGTATTCACACAGGTTTTGGCAGGAATGAGTGCAAAATGAATGAGCTCTTCAGCTTAATTGCTTTGTGTTTTTCGTCTGCCAGCCTTTGTGTCTTGCATTTGGGTCACATTCTGAGTAACCCGATGGTACAGTGGACTTGTCTTTTACCTTTGCCCTGTGCAAAACCAACATTAAATCCAATATTTCCAAATTGTCAAAGATACCACCCTGAATGATGCAGGCGGCTGTTGGATCGCCAGTACAAGTTAATAACATTTCAACCTTTCCTCCAAAGGCTATGTAAGGAACTCTATGTGACAGAAACACAAAGTTACATATCTTGGTGAAGCTACAAATGGGGCTAGACTTAAGCTAAACCCTGGAGAGTATTTTGGAGAACAGAACACAAATGATTCCCCTTCCACACTGGACCAAAAACCCACAAACACCCACTAACATTTGGCTTTTGTCTTCAGTGGGTGATGGAAACATTACAGAAATGTGGAAATGCTAATTTTCGCCCCTTTTCCGGCGTGATGCAATGACACGTATCGGAGTTAAGAACGTTGCCACGTAAATCGCGGTATCTTTTTCTGTTCAAGCAGCGTTCAAACATCATTCAGTCGCCATTAGTCTGAAAGAGAGACTTGAAGAAAAAAAACAAACAGACCAAAGTAACCACCGGAACACTGTCACTACCTTCACACACTTCTAATGTTAATGTTTTCTGGCGTGTTCGTGACATTGAACATGACAAAAACAGAAAGATGGTCATGTTTAAAAACGGACTGATTGAGACTGACTTTTGTCAACTAAAACCAATAATGATCGAAATTGTGACTAAATCTAATTTTAATAAGACTAAAGTAAGTCTGGTATATCTGGTGCCAAAACTGCTATTCAGGTCTTTAAACACCATCATGTAACCTTGGTGCATCTACCTCACACGCAGTTCCAGTTTTATCCCGTCTTCAAGGTTGCTTCTGTAAGGAGCTAATGCCACGTTGCTCCAAATACAGCGCTGTTGTGTGACTTTTATATGGATCTATTGCTTTACATGCTCAGCGTGGCCTCCCGTTCACCCCAAAGGCCTTCTGAATAGGTGCCATTCTTCAGTGTCTCATTGAGCCAGTCACTCATACGAAAAATAAGCAATTGACAGGCAGTGATACCCTTGGGGGCCACAATTAACCTGCGCCTGCAGTTAAAAGCAAGGATATGAGCAAGGATACCTCCATGGTTAATTAGACCGGAGCTCGGCGAAGTCGTCATTGATCACTGAAGGACCGTCATGACGACGGCGAGTTTGAGATGTTGGGAGATGAGCGAGGCGTTCGCACTGATGCCAACACGAGGGCTACACTTCAACGTTATGTGGTGACTGGACATTTTGAAATGCTGCGTTCAACCAGTTTGCTGTGAAAGGGGGAGCAGACAAAAGAAGAGAAAAGGAACGAGCCGAGGGGAATGAGATGAGATGAGATGGCGACGACAGGTCAATGGAAAGCCCATCACGGGGATGTCAGGTATAAGTCAAAGGCTGTTGACAGGACTGAGCGCCATACACTGCTCTCCAACCCTCCCGCTTAGATTTACGGCTCTCGTGCCCTTGACAAAGCGGCCTTGAGACACACGGAGGATTGCCGGCAGCAGAGTTTGTATCGTAACGTCGATTGCGAGACCTCTCAATGGAAGAAATTCTGAAACTTGTACTTTCGGCGGCGGCACAGTTAACTGCACATATTGAGCTAAATTGTAAACTGTCTCAGTTGACCTCCCTCTGAGACACAGAGGAGTGTTTCTTACCCAGTGAGTGCCATGCTTGTTGAGTCAAATTCAACTCAATTACTTTCTCCTATAAGTGCACCATGACGCCGGCGAAAGTATACAGTACTGCAGGGCTCGCAGGAGTGGAGGGAGATGGACTCACTCTGACAATCTCCAGCAGAGTGTCTGGGGTTGATAACACCCATAACCCCCCAGTGTGTCCAATTTTTCAAGGTTTCACAGGGTTTGGACATAAAAACACTCCCCCAAGGCAATCATACCGGCTTGATTTTTTATGCCACAGTATACTCTGACTCCATAAAATCATGTCCTCTCATAACTGGCGTTGCTACACAAGCAGCAGTGGATTAGCTTTTTTTATTGATGATGATTAGGTGTTTTTATTTTCCTCTGGCTCTTTCATGACTCCCGCCTGCAGCAGGCCACACAAGCAATAGGGGGTTAATGTATTTTTATAGCTTCATAACTCCTTTCTGCGTATTAAGATTGGGTTTATTATTATTGCTCTCATAGGTGCACTGTCATCGTTAAAGTTCCCCCAGTTCAATGATGCACAAGTGGCGACGACGGCTGCAGTGCAGGGTTTCAGCCGGTTCTGAGCGTGCCTCGAACAGTCCGCCTGAAGGGGAGATAAAAAATAATTGAAGAGCAACCTGTTGTTTTATGACCCTTTTCATTTTTGTCAGAAAGGAAACTTTAGAAGACTTTCAGCCCTCACTAATCCAATATTTCTCACTTAAGGCAACATAACAACCATTGCTGGCTACTGGCAAACAGTTTGCCGGGTCATTGGACTTAATGTTGAACTCGTGAATTTGTTTGAAGAGCTCATCTGACGTCTTGAAAACGTAAAGCTAATTAACAGTCGTTCTCTTTGAGGTGCACTTTGGAAAGTTCAGTAATGTTGTCCTAAAAAGAGTGAAAGAAGAAGAAATGAAAGAAGGGGTCCTACCTGAAGAAAGAAATCTCTCAAATAATTAAGCTTTTTGATGGTTTGCCATAATGTCTCACTCAGGCACAGTGCTGCTGCACTTATTTAAGATAATTTCAGGAATGTCAGCAATGAGCAATATTTTATAGATTAACCTTATTTGGAAGTGACATCCGTAAAAATCGAAACCTCTTGTTAGTGTTTTGGCCACAATCTTCGATACAGGGACACTGTTGTATAGAGGTCATTTCCCGCAATTGCTACATCTCCTGCTTTGTCTTCCTCCAAAGGACTGCTAAATTAAATCAGGGGATAATTTAGGCCAATGCTTTTATACATTTTAATGGGAACCTGTCTGAACCAGGTGCTTTGCCAGAGGGTATTAACCGAATGGCCTCCCAAATTTCCTCCTTGGTAAAAATGAACATTTGGACGAGCCGGTATTCATATTCTGACACAGCAGGCAGAGAGCTGCTGTCCAAGTGTGTCATTAAATCTTCTCTTGAGCCTTTACTTCACTCCGAGGTTAATAGGGATTTATAAAAATCATAAAATGGACTATCAATGACCCGCGGCACCGTCTAAGTAATAGTTCCCAGACGTTTGATTCTGTTGCGTTCGCAGCTGCTGAGTCCTGCTTCCAAACTGGTAGTATCTTTGTTTACAGCTCATTTCACCTTGACTTGCCGGTACACAGGTGAGAGCAGATCGCATCATTACTCGGATATTAAGTATTCAATCTTCAGTTATTTACCATTCCTAAAACTTCCCTCCGAACTATTCACATGCTGCCGTGGTGTTCACGGGGCTGTGGCGAGAGCGAGCCTCTGTGCAAAGAGTTTTGATGTCAGTTTCTTGTTTTAACTCTTTCATAAACCACAAGTATTACGACAAAAGTAGGGTTTAAACATGTTTGTCTACGCTGACGTTAGCCGCGGACTTTAGTGTGATCAGCGAGCTAGCTTACTAGGCTAAGTGAGGCATACTGTTTGAGAATACGGGGAAGGTAAAAATGTCCCCTCTGTCCTGCTTGTCCACGTATGTAAACTAAACAGAATGAAGTTACCGCCTGACGTTACATTACGTACACTGCAATACAAGAACAATATTGTTCCTTTATTTCCATGACTCAGCTGAACATGCAGCTGTACGGATGTGGATGGTGATTTTGACGCGATGCGCATTCTCCATATTAGCGGTTTGTTAAAACAGAAAGCATAATGGAGAAAGACAGTAAAACTTGACCATCCACCTAATTGACCTATGACCCAATTTCCCCTTGGTGATTAATAAAGTTATCTATCTATCTATCTATCTATCTATCTATCTATCTATCTATCTATCTATCTATCTATCTGTCTGTCTGTCTGTCTATCATTCAAGAGTTGCATTAAATCAAAGATCAGTTATTTTGATTTACTTTTTTGAGTAAATCACGAGGCAATGAGCAAAAAAATGCCAACTACACGTCACTCATAGAGGGACAAAATGACAATAGTGATAGTTATATAAAAAAAAATCAATAACATTAATTCTTGATCCACTTCTGGCAACAAACTTGGTCCTTTGCATGTCCAGAGAATCTACATAAAGTGTGTGGTCTCGAGACAGAGGTGCTCCTCATAAAGTAAAGGATTGTGTAGGTCATTCAGTTTGCTATGACTGTTCTTCTGGATTTTTTGGGACATTGTTTTCAAAAGTAATGTTACATCGAAAGTAAAAAAAAAGTTCACTTCTTAGGGACAGCCTGCATTCACAAGCATGGAGACTGTAGGGCGACGCCACCGTGGTAATGGCGACTTGGCTACTACCGATTCTTCCCTGGATTTGCGTATTGCCAAATGTTTATTCTTAATCTAAATGACCTACTAAAAAACTATTATTCTCATGCTGCATTGTATTGTGCATGTAATAACAATTTCTTCTTGCTCCAAAGAAGACTAACTCCTCAAAGTATCACCAGCACTTTCCTAGAAGAAATAAATATTGCAGGATAAATATTCAGGAAGTTAACTTTGTTATCCACCCAAGAGTTGATAGAGAAGTATTCCTCCACGGCCAAATGTTTGGCCTTAACCTCGCATCTTGTCGAGTGAGAAGAGAAAGCTGTACTGTACCAACACTAGTTCGCAGCTGACGTCTGTCCAGAGTGTGGGAGGATGTGTTTTGAAAATGACCCGTAATCCAATCCAGGCTCCCCGCTTCCTCCCTGATGGGATTCCCTCGCCGGCCTCCGTTGTTTTCATTTTTTGACAACATGCTGAAGCACATTTTCATCTCCGCGGTGAGCGACCTCCTCTGCAGGATCATCCAGTGCATGTTGCACTGATGTTGCCGGGCCAGGTGCCCTCGCTCAGAGGAGAACATGCATTTTCAGCACGGTTGTCTCCTGCGGTGAGCGAACCACAGGCTTTTACAATAACAAGCTTTACCCACCGAGCTGCACCGAACTAGAGTTCAGCCGGGTGCTCTGATTATACTGTATTACTGTGATTAGACTTTCATACCACATCACAATTGAATGGAAACACAGAATGGTCCCGGACTTGTTTTTTTATCAAGGTTGTGAATGAGAGTGAGGTGGCACCTGTGTAGATGGCTGTATTATAGCTCAGAGGGATTTGTTCCTGGCGCTCAGAATAGCCTCCACTAGGAACATGAAATCACAGAGTTCATATTTTGGACATGTTTCATTTGAATTGCAAATGTTGGAGTCACACATTCACACTTCACGAACTCACCTAGGAACGATTACTCATCGCATCTAATCTAGACAACTGAATCACACAGTGCAAAGACACGCATTGTGACTGTAGCATTGTCTCCTCTGTGACGCAAGTACTGATGCAGTCTCTCTATAATTTAAGAAAGAATTAAGTATTAGGAAAGAAAGAAAAAAAGCACCCATGTTAAACATACAACATGTACGTTTGCTGCGCTGTCAATACAAAACAGAGACTTCTGCTCTGATCAGGCCACGTCTCGTGACGGGAGGAGAGCTCAGAGATGACTTTTTCATGTACGGGATTAAAAAGTTGATTTATCTTCACTCCTGTTTATCAGCCTGACTGCAGCAGCGATCCGTGGAGGGAATCCTGAGGTAGCGACAGCGATCTAACAAAACGCACCTTGTGTAAACTTGTGGATTTCTCTGGGTTTTGAAACATTTGGGAAAGTGTAAGTACACAACTAAACTAAATATATAACAAATATAACATAAGACCACGTCGTTTTTACATATTTTAATGCAGAATTCCTACATGTTATGTCTTTAAATAGACCCTGCTGCTTTTTCTTTTGGTAGCGAATTAATGAGTAGAGTTTGGTAGCTTAGCACTAGCAGCAAGTCCAACTGTCACAACGTATTTGATAACTATAAGGGTATAAAGCTGTGCTGTGAGAGCTAACATGCTAACACGCCGTCAGTGATAATCCTAAAATGATTTTAAGCGAAGCCGTCATTTTTAGCAGGTATATTCTTAGTGTTTTTCGCAACCTTAGGTAGCATGTTAGCATGCTAACATTGGCTAAAGTACAGCTGAGGCTGATGGGGCTGTAAGTTTGGGAGATATTTGGAGGTTAAAAGTTGTCAGGTTTCAACTTCATGTTACACAAGAATAAAAAGATATCTCTGATGGTGGCGAGCTGAGGATGAATTGAGGTGTCTCACCGCCTGAGTGAAGAGGCCGGGTGTTGCCTTTTGGTATCTGACGTCTCACTTCACCTATTCGCTGATGACGTTCTGGGCCGTTTTAATCACCCGCTCTGCACAAGAGAAAAAGTTGAGGGATCACCGACGTTATTACAATCACCCTGAGGGGGAACATGGATGTCTGCTAAGTTCATGGTGAGTCATCTGATAGTTGTCTGTGTGTTGCGAGGCAATCCATCCATTGGTGTTGTGTTGTTCTGAATCACAGTGTTGGAGTGCTGGAACAAATCAACAGATCTGTAACTCCTACATGAATTCTCCCACTGGCAGCATCAAATGTCATTGTCACCAAAAAGATGATGTCTGCAAAACTCAAGTTGTGCTTCGTAGTGACCGCTGTTGACTTCCTCTGGACTCTTATGTCCCGTCTGGATTCATTTCCACATACGTATATAATAAACATGATGTGCATAAATATGTTTGCGGTGTGTATTGATGCAAGCATGTTTGTCATGTTTTACTTTTAATACCAGCTTCAAACTTCTTTGGTTTAACTTTGCAACTCTCGACCGTTCCGTGTTTATCTGCTTACTCTGCTGGACACCAATTACAGCCGAGAGTGTTCATTGATATTTTTCTTCTCTCTTCGCCCCGCGGCAAATTCTTTCTGCAAAAAAGGTAGGGCGCGCAGCTAAAGCTTCCTTTCGCCCGCGACGGCTCCATCTGCGCGCCAAACGACGAGTGGGTGGAGAGGGGGGGGGAGAGAGAGAGAAAGAGGGAGAGAAAAGAAGTGTGCAAAGTGACCAGAGTCCCACCCCAATGTCAGCTCTGTAACAGAGACAGATTGCAGTGGGAGGGACATGTCCCGTTTCTGAGCGTGAGTAACGCTGGAAGCAGATGACAGCATGATCTCAATCAAAGAGGCTGTCGGGGATGAAGGACTGGACGGACAGAGAGGGGAACAGAGCCAAAGTGTTTAATATGAATATGAAAAAAAGGGGGCAAACCAAACCTCAAACTATGAACTATAAAAAAAAATTAATCTTGTAAGTATTGATCTATTAAAGTGATATTCCAGCTAGTGTGTGCCTATTTTTTTATTTATTTTTTTTCACAAGAGGATACAGTTTTTTTGGGATTGACACCATCTAAGTTTTAAGCCTCCGGGGGTGTTTCCCATAGCAGCTGCTGACTGACGTCTGAGAGCTGCTGTTGCAAGGAGACATGCTGTCAACTTCTACAGTGAGCGACTGACTGAGGCACGTCAGACTTTTAGCCTATGTGATCGCTGCGAGCCCTCTTCAGCACGCCCACACAGCGTTGGGTATCGAACACTAATGATCTGTCTCCGTACAACAATCAGCATTCTCAGCTTATTAATTCAACACCTCCCGATCGATCAAGCGAACGCTCTGTGCTTGTCCAAGACTGGCAAAACTTAAGGCAGCAAATACTTCTGCACGGGGTTCCTGCAATTTGGCGATCATACCAGTGGAATTATATAGTGCAGTGGAAAAATACTAAGGATGATATAACCCAGAGTTATTTATCTATCAGGACCTCCCAGCAGTGAATCATGACGGTTACTAAAAATATGATTCATAGCATTAATGTGGATCAGAAAGTGGATGTATGGATGCACCAAGTCATTCATTTATTCTCTTCTATGCTATAAAGTATGGAGGCCCATTTCTGCCAGAAAACATTCAATTTTTATCACATAATTATGACTTTTAAACTAATAATTATGACTTTTAATCTCATAATTATGACTTGCATTGAGAATATTTTTTCATCAAGCTTCGTTTTCATCCTTTTAGTCTTTTTTTCTTTTCATTGGTGGAAACGGGCTTCCATAAAAATCCACCCATTATGCGACAGTATTGTCTTGGTACTTGCTACTAGTTGTAACATGGCTTGCTGCAGGTCTGATGGTGCTAACTGATACTGAACAGCCTTCGGCTTGCCCAATACACTGTCTCACATTTATTTTGTAAGGTTTAATTTGTAGGTAACAAAAGAATCCTGACCAATATTTGGGTTGATTTATGTTATTGGCAGATATCACCCTCTGTCTCGGTTTTGGCATATCTGTTGTCTGATATGTGAAAACTTTACCGACCAAAAAGAAGAAAAAAATATGCTTGATGTGATTTTCATTAAATGTCCAAGTTTTGGACAATAAAGTTTATTGTGTAACTGTGAAATATCTACCACACTGGAGACAATGTGGCCCTGTGGTACCAGCAGAGGGATTACGCTGCTCCCACTTGGAACATCTGCCCTGCAGCTGTCCACAGCACTCAATACCCACTCTGACAAATGGCAAACGACCCAATCAAATAATCCAATTCCACCTGGCTGTCCAATCGAGCGGCTGAGCTGCCTGGATGGTTATTAGCCATTGATTACAGCGCTCACAGATTATAGCTTTAGATAAAGCTCTAAGTACCCGTTTGCTGCGCGCCCATACTGGGTCAAATGGATAATAATGCAGATAGCAATGTGCGGCATTGATAGCAAGACAGCAGCTGAAGCTGTTTGGCAGGCTGCAGGCGCACATTCACGGGAGTCATTACAACACAGAAGTGGAGAAGTGGAGCATTAGTACTGTCAGATTGTACTGTTTGCTTTTATAATGGGGACTGATGATGATGAGAAAGTCAGCCGACCTCAAAAGTCCATCAAGTGAGCACGAGGAAAAGCACACGCACAAACTGACGGGGGCTGCAGATTGATGAAAATGCTGCACTGTCTACAGCAAGAAACCAAGGAAAACCTCACTACGACCACTGGAACATTACCCGCCACACACATACAGTAGCATTGTTCATGGAAGAAAATAATGTAAGAGAGCCAACTTTGAGCCTCCATCTGTGTGCGGACTCCTCTTCGTTGATTTACTGAACTTCTGTATGTTTGTTCGTCTCCCGGACACCCGCTAGCCTCAAAATATTCATTCCATAGATAATGGAATATATCTTCAGCCGTCTGTTTCAAACAGGCCTGACCTTTCAGATGAATATGTCTTCTTATCACGACCACACTTCCGATAGATTTGTTTGAACCTGTGCTGCAGCCAAGCCGCATACAAACAGCGGCGCTCCCGTAGGCTGCGTTTTTATTTGCTCTGGCATTTTGATGTGCCCCGCTTCACGCCGCGGGACGCTCATCAGGGCCGGCTCGTCGTCCCTCTGCAGGTTACTGCTGACCCGCGCCGCACACTGAGGAAGCTCGGGCTCTGCTCTCCCACCTGTGGTCAAAAATCCTCGACTAATTCACAAACCTGTCTGGAGTCACATAATGATACGTTTTATTACGGTATGTCTGTCTATCAGTATGTATCTGTTGCTGTCCTTTTTTAATGGACGAGGTAAAAGCCTGGACTGGAGGACTCCACACCCGAACTGACGCGTTTATTAAAGGATGAGTTCACCCAAAAGCGAAAACTCATGAGTCATTATTTACTCAGCGTCATGCCAATGGAAATTCAGGTGAAGTCAGGCTGACTGACTGACTTTGCATTTCTGGGCGAACTTATCCTTTAAAGGCAGCACTTCTATCAGTACAGGCTTCAGTGAGAGAAAAAACGGCCTTACAGAACTTGAAATTTGCTTGTTGTGATGATGGATGAGAGGCCTCGTGACGACGCGGGATGTAAACATTGGGATCCTGCTCGTCGAGCTGTAACGTTAGCTAGCTTAGTTAGCTAGCTTAGTTAGCTAGCCTCTTTTAGCATTATTATTGGAAAATATAGTTTTGATTTTGAGGTGAACTGTCCCTTTAATTCACTATTTATTGGCCCTGACAGGAGAGTACCAATTCTGTTGCCTCATTGCTGGAAAATGACCCAGCATGGCCACGTTATTTATGAGTTTATTGAATTGGACTGTAAAATCATGATTGTTTGGACATAATGTTTTAAACTTCCTATAAAGTAAAAAAAAAATGTTTTCATTGGCATATTTAGTAAAAAAAAAACAGATACATGTGGTGAATATGATCAAACTGTAACTTCACAGGCATTTCATCTTCAAAGTTTTCTCATGAGTTTCATACTTTATGTGCCAGAGGAAGATCACACTAATTGGATCGGACTTATGCTCAAAGGCCAACATACAGCAAATATCAGAGGATGTGACCTATTACATCCTCCGCGCAGGGATCCAACACTCATAGAAACACGTTGTACATCATCCCCGTCCCAGTTGGCAGTTTGGTTAATGAGTCAGGGTCATAAGCAGCAGGTGAACTTCCTGCGATGCCGTCACACACATGTGTTTGTAGGGGGGCTGCCAGGAAATGACATGTTGTCTAGGGGGCAACGCTGCCAGGTTTCTCTCACACACACACACACACACACACATTCTTTGTCTGTAGTCAGTGCATGCATGTATCTGTGAGGTTCATATATGTATCTTCATACAATTCTTTTGTTGCTATTAGTTGTTATGTTGATTTATTGTTATTTTATTCAGATTCTCTCCACATGGACCACATGATCTCAGGATGCCTCTATGGAGGAGTGAAGCTGCCAAAATCAGAAATAAAGGAAGAAAGAAATAGCTCAATTATCATTAAATGCACCACAAATTGTATCTATTAATGGAGCTTTAAAATGTGATATAAATTAATATTTAATATGCCTCCGTATTTATTTACTGTGGTATTAATTCAACTATTTATTAATTTTCCCCTTTGTTTTGATTCATTTTCTGATGTTTGCAGTTTCAGTCCTCCACAGCTGTCGGCGGTGTAAGCAAGAACATGTTGTGGAGGCAGATTGAGCTGCAAGTGTCCTTAAACTTAATACAGAGTGAACTGACAATACAGGCGACATGGTGGACCGAGAGATATTACACCACACGTAGTCCATGAAAAAACTGCTTCAAATGTTAAGTATTTTTCTATGATGTTATACATCTGTTATTAAATAAGCAACAACTGAGCATTGCACGAGACTTATTAACACGACAAGACAGTCGCAGGTCAGAGCTTTTTGCTAACGTCAGCATGCTAACACCGTCACATTGACGACGCTAACATGCTGACGCCCAGCAAATATAGTTTGCCATGTTTACTGTCTTAGTTTAGCTATTAGCATTTCTAACATTAGTTAATTAGCACTTCGCCGAAATACAGCTGAGGCTGATGGGAATGTCATTAGCTTTGTAGGTATTGGGTCATAAACCAAATTATTGGCCTGTAAGTCACAAGAGTTCATAGTCTAGGAACCATGAATGTCTGTCATAATTTATCTCTATCAAATAGATGTTGAGGTATTTCACTGGATAGCCTTACAGCATGTTTTTTCAAACTTTTGAGGGCTGTGAACATTTCCACTCCATTCAATAGTTGACTGTGTTCAGGAATGATGTGTCAGAAAGGACCAAAATGGCCACTTTGCTAGTGTAGCTAAATGTCTTCGGATAAGATTCAAATCACAACGCCACTGTTGTTTAAATCACCTGCTCCCTAAAATGGCTGCCAATTTGTTGTTAACATTAGTTAACATTGCGAATGCTAGCTAGCCAACACTAATGTCGCTATCGCTGGCTAGCTTACATTAGGGCAGTATGCTGCGCACATGCTGTAGAAAATAGCCATTTTTACATTTTTCTTTTCCACAAGCTGGCGATTACCAGGAATCGTGACGCTGACAAAAAAACAGATACCACGTAATCCACACTAGGGTGTTATACTATTGGCTAACAATCTTGCAATTTTAAGAGATAAAGAAAACAATCATTTTGGAAGGAAAGCGATACTTTATTCTGCAACTTTCTAAAAGCTTTTTTTTGTGATTTGTCTTCATTAAAATGTTATCAATATAACCTTTATGAGTAACACAGTCTCAGTTATTGGTCCTGTGTGCAGCCGAGTTGTAGATGATTGCCTGGATCTGCTCCTTTTGGCAGTCTCCTGTTAGTTTAATGTCTGAGCTGCAGGTGTGCTCTTAAAAAAATATTTTCAGGATTGCACTATTTGGTGTTAACAAGCACAGCGAGCCCTCGCTCATTTCCTCTTACTCCCAGTAGTGTTTCCACTTGCACCATCTGAAAGCTGGCAGAGACTTCAGTCAGGAGTATGTTCTTGTATCTGTGTCACAGTTAGACACAGTAGTAAACCCTCTGACTCCTCACCAGTGTTCCCAATTCACTCTGCTCATTAGTACGCCACATTTCCCGTTAATGATCACAGTCTGAAAGTATTCCTCTTCATATCAGCTGTGCAGCTGTACCGTAGCCTCCTTGTGAAGTGTTTCTTAACAGTTGGAGCAATTTTGTCTTTGAAAGCCCAGGGCTTTTTGCTTACAATTAACATTTTTAAAGGCCTCTAATGTCATAACACCTTTGTTTTAATGTGATCATTCATCTGAGAAGCATCTGCAGGATAATGGTTTTCCCATGGCGTATTTTCAGCTCGCGATTATTCTTGGCCCAGGGCTAATTTTGCCCATTACATTTTCTACATTTACATTTTAGACGGGTAGCTAACACTTGTATCTGGAGCTGCTTACAGTGAGCGCCGGAGTAGGCTTAAATGTCAAGATCCCCAACATAATCAGCAATAAATTCATGGTTAGAAAATAATGCAAGCTGTAATAAAGAAAGCATTCGGTGTGAATGAATACTTGGTTTGAGGAGCGAGATTTAACCCGTTACACAACCCAACCATTATTCATAGACCTTTCTGCCTCAGTCCTGCACTGAGCTTAACAATAGTTGCTTCTGACAACCAAAGGAGCAAATTCTGAGCACCACACTGAGTACTGTCATAATCGATATTTCTATTTTACCAATAGGTCTGGATGGGTCATATACCAGACTTTCCCTCCAAATACCAGGGTTCATGCCATACTTATGACCAAGAATCAAAGTTAATCAAAGTTATTTTATGTAAGTAATTTACCGGTTATGAGACTCAATAGTACAATCTTTTCCTGAATGTAACCAAGACGTTTTGGAGCCTAAACCTAACCAAACCACAGCAACATTAGCAACTGTCCAGAGGTCCGTTGCATATTATACACTATCACAAACTTGATCGCGGAGCCCTTCACTTGCAAACCCGATGCTGGAGGGTTAGGTAGAGCTCATAGTTTGAAGCATAAGGCCACTGACCAAGCTGCCTTTGATGAGCTGGGAGGGAGATCGTGTTGAAAGAGCTGGTGGAGACCAAACCGGAGCCAAAAGGAGGCTGAATGTTGGACTTAAAATTGCACCGTACAATTTAAAAGTTGACTTTACCAGGTAAAGCAGCGATTAAAGTGAGGTTGTGTGTTTTTTACTTTGAAATTTTGATGTCACTTTGTCAGATGTTAGTGTTTCAAATGAATGCAGGGTTTATGAAAAAAGCAGACTTGCCTGAGTCAAAAGGACCACATGAGGTATTTTGTTGAGTTGTACGAGACCCCAGTTACAGTCAGTTGTTTAAAATGGCACAACGACGCAATTTGATCCCGATTTTGTCACATTTTAAATGTATTCTGTTTCATTCGCAGTATTTCACCATACGTCCAGTGCAGTTTATCAGGAGTGGATCAGCTAGAAAGTGGCTGCAGTTCCTGTACATTTTTCTTTTCACTCCCTTGAGCTAAACTGACAAAAACTTTCTGTCTGCACTGCTTCACACAACACGAACCTCGCCAGTCTGGGCCAACTATTCAGACACATTTCAGAAAAATCATATGGGGCCCGACTGCCCTGGAGCCCGGTCTGCAGTCAGGAGGGTCTAGGTATTCACTCCTCAACCCAATTCAGACTACAGGCTAATCCGTGCCGACAGCTGGGTTCCTACGGTCGCACTCAGAATAAGAATAAACCTCATCCACTGTAAAGTAGCATTAATTCATGTGCTAACTGCGACAGGTCTGGGGTTACCCACTTCTGCAGGCCGTGGTCATGCTTTAAAATGTCGCTGCGTGAAATGGTGCTCCCCCCCAGGAGCCGGGAAGAAATTCAGAGCTCGGAGACGAGCGGTGTGAGAAAGGCTTCGAGGAGCTATAATCAATCATAATTGCTCGGAGAAGGGTAGTGAGTGCACCGCTCATCCTTTCTGCCGTGGCATTCCCCTCACTGCTGAACTTGCACCATTCAGCTTTTTATTCGGCAGTATGTCGAGGTGGACGACAGGGAGCGGGCGGCAGCCACGGCGCCGGAGGTGCTTGATCCATCACTGAGAGTATTCCCACCTTCACATCGGCCGTATTAAAACATATTGACTGAAGTCTTATGTCATATTACTCACACAAAGCCTGCATGTTCCCTCCGAGGCTTAGGTCACAGCTAGCTCCTTATTTCCTCAACACACACACACACATTGGAAAAAGATGGTTCAGATATTGTAAGACCTGACTGGTAAATTATAGATCGGCTGGCAAACACAGCGCTCTCTCTCTCTCTCTCTCTCTCTCTCTCTCTCTCTCTCTCTCTCTCTCTCTCTCTCTCTCTCTCTCCCTGTGCGACAGCATTTCGTGCTTTTTTCACCACAACAAAAAAACACAACACTAATAATGAATAATGTATTGGTGGCAGTAATTTATACTCTTCATATTTCTTTTCTCTGCAGAGAACCGGTGCACTGGTGCCACTTCCAATAATACTAGATCATTCAGGAATTGTACAAACAAGTAATTATCACCATATCAGAATGAGAAAAAGCGATTAAAAGCCATGTTTTGTACAGATTATGCCAACCGGCACCTCTAAAGCTCCCCAACAAACTCATTATGCCGTGTTTGTTTGTCCATGTAGAAATCAGTTCATTTTTCGTCGCTTATCCGGGGATCCAGGATTGTGACGGCAGACGACTAAGCAAGGTAGTTCAGATGTCGTTCACCTCAGCCATGTCTTCCAGCTCCTCGTGGGGAATCCTGCGGCATTCCCAAGGCCAGATGAGATATACAGTACTGGAATCTGTCCATTTTTTTCTGTAACACACGCTGGGATTATCTGTCGTAATAGACGTGAAAACCATCCGTGGATAGTCATGTCAACACCATACTGTTTTACTGCAGTTTTAATGTCTGTATCTGTATCTATCTAAGACGGTTAACCGGCCCAGTGCGTGCTGGTGGCTACGATGCAAATGAAGCAAGTAGAAGCCCGTCATCTGAGCCGAGGTGCAATTGTGGATCCCCAAACCTGACACTTTCTTTCACCCTTGTGAAATTCACAAAAAGAATCGGAGACGAGTGAGTAACCTCGCTGGGCCCAGTACCCACTGATAAAACGAAGGACTTGTTGCAGAGAATACAGACACAGCTGTCACTCAGCTGGTTTTACAGAGGATTTATATACTGGACTGTTTCTTGGTAGGAAGCAATAACTCCCTGTTTCCCGTCTTTATAATAGGCAAAGCAAAACAGCTGCTGGCTGCTGCTTCATAAGCAAAATGCTTTCCAAAATGTCATATTCCTCGAAGCTTACAGTGTGTCTACCGTTTCAGAAACAAAACTGCAAAAGAGCCGTGCCTCCACACACAATACACAGAGTCTATATCTTGCCATTAGGTGAAGGAGATGGGAGGTAGCCGCTGCCTTCTCTAGTCTTGTACTTCCCCTCCAAGTTTCTCCCACTGAAGTTATTAACGGCTCTGTTATGGCATCAGTCTGCCTCATTCCCACAAGCACAAGTTTGAAAAAGAAACTGTTGGCCGCACTGAGCGAGAGAGAAAGAGAGAGGGAGAGGGAGAGGGAGTGGGAGACAGAGTTTGCCAACAGCGCCAATCGACCTACTTCCGATTTTGCGGTCCGGATCAGTTTCAGGTTTTTGGCCAATGGGTGGCTGCATGGTACGAATGTTTACCCCGTACAGGAAGGGTGGAAGCATTTTTGGTGCAGGGCAGACTCTGGGTTTCAGAAGCCACTGTAACCACAACCAATCAGTAGGGAAAATCTCCCCAAAGCCATTTGTGTGTGTGTGTCTGTGTGTGTGTGTGTGTGTGTGTGTGTGTGTTCCATTGGCCTGACTTTGAAGCTTAAAGTTCCTAATCTTATCAGATCTATGAGGAGGTTCTGCAAACTATTTTTGGAATTCCAAGACCTAGGAGGTAACGTTAGTATGATACTGTCTGATGGCTGTTATCATTAATGCATTAGTAGCAATTTGGTGGATAGGTTTCTAATCATATTCAATGTAGTTGCAATATAAAGCACTTTACTGACTGACTTTAGGATAAATACCATAATTTGGATTGTTCAGAGATGTTTAACAGTCTAAAAAGCTCAAAACTTACTATAAAACAATGTGCGAACTCTGTGTGTGTGTGTGTGTGTGTGTGTGTGTGTGTGTGTAAGCATCTTTATGGTTTGCCCTCCGCATTGTGTGAGTAACAAATCATCATCAGGTGTCTAAGTTTAAACATCTGAAGAAGAAATGTAGTTTATTGCACCTTTATTTCATGTATTAGCCCAGTATTTCCATGATAATTCTGTCTCCAATTCTATGTCCAACATTCAGGAAGTGCAGGAAGTATCACACTAAGATTTGTTACTACAGGCGTTCAAAAAAACCTTGGCGAAGCGTGTTTTGGGCAAAACAGCATTGTGCACCTGGGGAGCATATGTAACTTATGGAAAAAAGTTAAAAGTGTTTCCACTTCTTGAAAAAATGTTAGAAAAACTTGCCATGCAAGAGAGGGGCGCACACCGAACCACAGGAGAAGAATGGGTTTGGTGACGCGTTTCTAGCGACACATCATGGTGTGACTGTCCGATTCAAGTTGGCATTTTGTTTTTGTAACCATGTCGTATCCCAAACCAAATTTAAGAACTTTCAACTTCCCCTTTAACTGTGAGCACTTCGAACTATTGCTCGTGTTTGGAGACCTTGGAAAAAGTCATATCAGAGCAGGCAGAGCGTTGTTCCTCGCACTACTTTGCTGCTTGCGTCATCATTCTTGTTCACTCCATCTTCAATGGATTTACTTTACTTTGTTTAACATTTCATTAGAAGACCAGAATGCTACCTCTGCAGCATGGCCACGCACTGAGAGAGCAATCTGGCGTATAGCTAGACTGGTTAGCTGGCTGGTTGCCCCGTCCCTGTACAGTTAGCTACAACAGCTATCAACAGCTTTACCTGCAGTTATTAAAGTTAAATCCATTACTTTTTTATTCATATGTGAGTGGATGTATAACATGACATGAAAAATAAGACCTTCCCCGTCTCTCTTGGTTGGCTATACAAGCCTGTGGACGATTTGTTGAAGTTGTGTCACGCTGCTGGACTGTGGACGTGGGTCAGACTTTTTCTGCGACAGTCCGAAGAACTTTATTCTTCGCCTGTCTCTGCTCTGCTAACAGAGAGCAACAAACGGCCGGCCTCCAGCACAACACGGAAGTTCCCCTTTAAACTCAGAGAGAAGGACTTGAGACTATTTAATCTAATATACATCTAAAACTGAAGTTGGTCTGGAAAGATTAAGGAGGCTCACGCTGCTTAGACTGATCAAAGTATTGGAATTTCCAAACCTCAGCTATACCTCATTGATCTGCTACCGTACCTTCACCATATGATGGCACCATATGATAATAGCTGAAGTTCAAGAGGAAGACCAACACCGGATCACACCGAGCTAACTCCTCACAGCCTCCGACGGGGAACAGTGCCTACTCCGCGCTCTGCTTTTTCACAGCACACCTCCACACCTTCTCTCTATCGCTCAACCCTTTATCTTTTCTGTCTCTCCGTGCAGATTCCTCTTGGTGTGGTTTTTGTTTTTCATCAGCAGAGAGACTGCCAGGAAAAGCAAATGGAAAAAAAAAGAAAAAGTCATTGTCTGCTCCGCACAACTAATCTCCTGCCAAATTACCTGACAACCCTCGCACCTGAGCAGCTCATCACATTCATACATATTTTCCTCTGTCCTCAATAAACCGACTCAAGTTGTGGTTCTTGAGTCCATACGAGTGTTTGATGCACACGTTTGCCCCTTACATATTTCTCAGCGCAGACAACACGGACCCCATTGCTTCTGCAAAGTGAATCTGGTTTCTCGCTGGTGTGAAACTGACTGCACGACTAAGCTTATTATGTAAATATCCAATCTGTTCTCAGCGTTGGCAACGTGTGGGCTGCAATCAGGTTATTTTTATACCGAGCAGACCCATTTCTGCTGTCGGTCTGTACGCCTGTGTGTCCAAACTTTAAACAAGCCAGTGCTCAGATGGAGCCACATGGCAGGGACTCACGGCGTCACGGGTGGGTTTAATAGAGATCAACTCTCTGCCTTATGTCAAAACTTCCTAGAAGGAGACGCAATCAAATCATCGATGGGCTGCGATCAGAGCCAGACGCCCAGATGTGTTAATTTCCTGTGTCATTTGGTCTCGAGTGCTCAGCCAAGCCATGATTAGAAATGGAAGTGTTTTGTATTTTGCGCAGACAGTGCCATTTTCTGGTTGAACATCATGTGTAAAAAGGAAAACCTGTAGAGGGTTTCTCTTTAATAAATGTAAGGATCTAATGCAAGCTGGGAACGAACGAGCCAGACTTTCCATCTTTTATTGAACTGAATCACTGATTATGCATTGGCAGACTTGAAATCCCCCCTGAAAACTCATATAAATCCAGAAAAAAAAATATTGAATAGCTAATGAAGCACGTAAAAGCAGACGATTAGCAAAAACTTTAACTTGAAATGACCGAAATCTTTTAAAGGTGCAATATGTAAGAAATGGCCACCTCTCAAATCCAGTCTCCTCAACAAATACTGTAGGAGGCAGCATAACACCAGTGTAACTACTAACTACAGCTAGCGTTCTGGACTGCGAGCTATGAGTGGTGTTATGAAAACGGATGGGCCAGGGCTAGCCAGTTAGCATGCTAACCTCACTAGAGATCTCTGCAACACCACACTTAGTTGTCACAAAGTCAAAATTGCTATTTTTTCAAGTTCTGTTCATAATTTAGTTTATTTTTTTAATGTTTTCAACCACAATTATTACATATTGCACCTTTAAGTAAAAATTCCTTATTCACTATGACTGTTGACATTAAACTCAAAACAGTGGTAGGAAATAAATAAAAAGTAATGATGACAACCACAAACTGTTTATGGTTTGGAAGAATTTCCATGTGGAGAGAAAGCAGCCCTGTGAGGGTGACGAGGACCGCAAATTGATTTTGGGTTTTGAAATACGTAAAGAGGTCCAACTGTGTAAAAGGCTCTTGTTGGAATAAAGCAGTTAATTCTTACTGGAGCCTTTTTTCTTTTTGTTGGCTTTAGCCGTTTGGTACGATACAGCTGCAATCAGTCCGAGCGGCAGTCAGGGCGGCTTCTGGCTGTGCTTCCAAACCGAGCCCGGAGCTTCATCTGGAGAGAGATCCGATCCTGAACCCACCCAACCTCAAGAAGCACATTAGGAGTCAGGCAGAAGTGCCCAGGAATTATTCACCCCCTGAACAAAAGCACTAGGTTTTTAAAATACCTTAATTGATACAATCATTTTGGGAGAAGTCAGCGCTCCGTTCCAGATCACTGCCCTCTCTTCCTCTTCCTCTCTTCCTCTTTTCTTTATTCCCCTGCTCGGGGAAAAAAAAGAAAGAGAGACAGACGGGAGGCTTTGGATTCATGCTGCCAGGAGATCCAGGAGGTCTGACTGGGAGCAGATGCAGCAGTTATGAGACAGAGTCATGTTTGGAGAGAGAGGCTTTGAGGATCCTGGCAAGGCTGCATGCTGGTGGGAGGACCAGTTGGAAAGGGCCAGAACCTTTCAGAAAGGGCATTCAGGATTATGGAGTGAGAGAGGAAATCATTAAGAGGAGGAGAGGAAGAGGGACGGGCGAGAGCGAGAGAATTAGGAAAGAAAAAAGGGAAGTCGGGTTGAGAAAATGATTCAACCAGCCAACAAACTTCTAAATGAGCACGAGGCGGACAAAGAAAAGGAAAGTCAAACTTTTACGCTTGCAAAATGACTGTAAACCTTTATCCCAGCTTAGCAGTGAAATTAATTAAATCCAAGGGACACAACTTCTCTGTCACTGCTCAGCTGCCTCTGATTCATTTCAGCTGCTCTCGGGCAGTTTATTCTCCAACAAATATTCAACCGAATGCAAGGTACATCATCTGCAACCATGTTAAAGCAAGTCGCGGATGTTTACACTCATGTAACATGTGGGTCAACGTACGATAATAAGTAAAGAAACTCATCACTGTCGTCTTGATAGTAACTGCTGTAGCTTCATAGAAACGTTTTCTGTCTGACATTATTGTGAGATGTGTACACGCCTCAGGTAGAAAACAGAGAAGAACGACTGAGAACATAGGATGCCATAATCTGTAAACAAACAGCAGTTTTTCGGGTTAAAAATGTTTCTAAATCTCCAGAAGGTAAGCTACAGTAGCTATCATGTAATAATGTGGTGGATAGTTTTACACCCCCATTGAGCAGAAACATATCCAAAAGACACCAAATCTTAAACCATGCAGCAAAAACTACATGCTGGATCTGAACCCCGAGCCTCAACCTCAGCAGCCCGCAGGAGGCATGCACTTTACTGGGAGAGCTATTTATCAGCTTTATCAAATACCATGTTTTGGTCCGAGCTTGGAATGTTAGAGTGCCTGACAAAGGCTGGATGACCAAAACATGGCATTTAATGAAACTGATAGCTCTGCAAGAAAAGTACATCATGCAGGCTACTGAGGTTCAGGGTTCAAATCCACTTGCTTTTGCTGCAAGAAGTCACATTTGGCCGTCATAACAACTTTAATTTTGAGTCACAAGAAGTTCTTTATACGCCTATAACTAAAGTTGAAAAGATGTCCAAAAATGACACTATAAAACTAATTATGAACTCTGTAAGAATGTCACTTGGACATCACTAGTGAACGATGAAGAGACGTCTAAAAAAGACATGTTAAAAGCTTTCATTTGGCTCTCCATTGAAAGTCTAACGTTGTCAAAGACGTTAAATTGACGTCTTTTGGACATGTTTTTCGCACAGTGGGACTGCTCTGACTTTGCAGAGCAGGCGAAGAGCGTGAATTTCATGTATGCTAACGTAACGTAAGTGTGGGTACTTTTACTGCTACTAGCTTCGGTTTCTATCTAAGAAGAACTCTGTGTGTTGTGTTTAGGGTCAGATGTCTTTAGAAGGCTAGTTTTAGAAACACAAGAAGTTCTAGAGTGCAACAATTAAAGCTGCCGTCAATGTTAGCTACCTACTGTTAGCGTTTTAGCTAACAGTAGGTCCGTTTTTCAGATAGCAATCCCCTCCCTCCTCTCTATGTCAGCAAATGAACGTGCAGCAGTAATCGCCAGACATAGCAGACAGGACTGCCTCTATGGAGTTGTCTGTCCTAATTGGATAATGGGAGCAGGGATACCAGAAAATGTATTTTCTCCTTTATTTATTTATTGACCAAACACTCTACAGTGATGACTGTTAGAATATAGGGCTATTTAAAGGAGCACTATGTAGTTTTGGGAAAGGCATTTTAGAAGAATTTCTTTTTAATACCAAAACAAACTCTCTCTTTGTTTTCATGACTGAATAAACTGATTAAACAGCCTGACCTGAAACGACAACACAATTCCATACTGTTTTGCTTTGTTTATATGTGGCGGACCCTGCCACCTTCCTAGCTTCAGACAGTGTTATGGGACCTTATTTTCCTCTGAGAACAGCTTGTTTATTTAGTAATGGAAAAAATAAATATTTCTGAGTTTGTATTATTACCTCCTTGACATTGTAAATATTAAAATTCTGAGTTTGAATTTCTTCTAATGCCCCTTTAACAAAAGAAATATATCACTTACAGCAGCTTAAATTATACTTCTAAACAGACATTTTTACTGGTTTCCAGCAAGCTGTCTAGATTTTCAAAACACCATTTTGTCGCATTAACTAGCATCATCATCTAGTGAAAGTCCCAGGGGGATTTGAGCGCCTATATTCTCATCACTTAAGAGGTAAATCAACCATCTCTGTGTCTTTCACAAATCACTACAATTGTAAACAGGGTCTCAACTGTGCTAAAGGTAAATCAACGTTTCATAAGTCTCTGATCCCCCTTGTTACGCACGGTGCGAACTAATGGCTGTGTGAGTCAGAAGACCTCAGAGCACTACACAGTCTATAACCTTTTCAACCCTCGATGAACCGTGTCACACGTCAGCCCCCGAGCACCACACTGTGTCTCTCACTTACTCTAGTGAATCTTCTTTTTTTTATTAACAGCCCTGCCATGATTTACTGCGAGCATAATCATGTGCGCTTTCATCATTATAGTGTGACGGCGTGTCCCGCAGTGAAAAACGAGACTCACAGGTGACTCAGGGGTCAAAGCGATCGCTGCGATAAACAGTTGCGGTCCTGACCGTGGCGTTGCGGATGCTTTTCAAAACTTCAAATGGAGTTTTCCATTCGGTGCCATCGGTGAGAATTCCTCAGAGGAAAGTGGTGAGGTGTGTGCAAATTGAAACCTCATCAATGGGCTAATGGTGCGGCTCACCTAACTCTCCTTTGGCAAGCGCACACATTCACACACAAATCATTGATGGGGCTCTTAAGATCTCATCCTCCTCTATTATCTGAGATTACAGAAAAGGCTTTTGCATTAGATTCGGGATTTTCGTGTATTATCAGAGAGCCAAAAGTCAATGTGTCGTGTATCATTCTTTTCACAGGCAGCATAACTTACATAACATATTTTAATATCAGCGTGTGAGACGCACAGTTGAAAGATTATGCTCAATACATGCAAAGATGATTAGACCTGGATGAAAGGTTTGCCTGTAAATGCAAGACCTTGGTGCCTTGAACACATCATTTACTCTACAGTAAGAGCAGTGACCGCCGACGGCATCATCGTCATCTACTGGAAACAGTGCTGAGACACGGATGAGACATCAGGGTACCACGGAGGTACCACTCACAGCACACTGTGGGCTGAAAGAGGCTCTGGGCCTTTCATTGCCCTCTAGTGGCGCTGAAGGACTTCTGAAATAAAACACAGTAAATAAAAACCCACACACGGGCAGGAAAACAGTGACACAACATGCAGCTGTGCGTTGGAGGAAAGAAAGAAGAACAATAATAATTCATACATCAAAAACACACAAGGCATAACATAAGGCGCCATTATTGTTCATTCTCATATAGCTAGTTTGATCTATAGTGTTTTTAATACAACTTATTGAGCTATTTATGTCAGTAAAAGGGTAATTCAACTTGTATTAAAGCAATGCTTCAGCCATTATACTAAAAAAAAACCTACCTACATGTAGCTCAATATGTTTGGAATAATAATAATAATAATAATAATAATAATAATAATAATAATAATAATAATATTATAGTAAAGCATGAGCTCCACTCAGCTCATATCTCTACATTTATGCCCACAAGCTCTCTTTGAATTCTGGTAAACTGACACTGGTCCTGGTTAACAAAGGAAAAGTCACACAATGTCATGATGAAAAAAAAATATGTTGGTGTTTATTTACAAGTAGTCTATAATGTACCAACTGGGGAAGAAAACAGCGAGCCTGTAGCTCATGAAAAACATCTCATCCATAACTGTGAGTGCTGAGGACTGTTTTTATAGCAGGACTGGATCGGGGCGCGGGATTGGGGGGGCCGCTCGTGCCAGCGCGCACATGCGCACTCGGTGGGAAACAACGGTTGAAAACGGGCAGCTATGCCGCGCGGTGCAGAAAACGAGCCGGACGCGTCCGCTTGGAACAACGGCCGGTGTAGCGGAGGACTCACCCGGGGACTGCGGGACCGGGAGGCTGCTGACAGGCGCTAACGGCGACTCTTTCCCCGGGGACAACCTCCTCCTGAGAGCGGCGGGGCGAGCGGTCGACGAATCCGCTCCTTCTCCCCCTTTCCTCTCCTCTCCTCTCCTCTCCTCTGCTCTGCTTTCGGCTCCGCTAGAGAGACACACACCGGGACAACCGGCTATGTCGCTGCTAAACGTGTAGGATTTATCCCCGTTGTCCGTTTGTTCGTGCCGACTGTAAATAAAACTGAGACGAGAAGCGACCACAGCGGGGTTCACTATGGTTCTGTCGGCGCTCCGCAGTAGGAGATGTCTCAATAGCTGCTGTATGGGGACGTTATGCTTGCAGTTGTTGCTGTGGATTTTATGCGCCGTGAACGGAGAGGAGCAGCCGTTCAGCGTGGAGGTAAGAGCCGGGACCGTTATTTGTTGACATGGCAGCGGACGTGCTCCCCCTCCTCCTGTTTATATTCTATCTCGTCTTCCTTCAGGAGAATAATGTACCTCAGCCACATTGCAGCCCATGTTGTAGCCCCGTGCTGATGTTTCACCAACAACAGGGTCTTTGTTGGGGGGGAAGATGCCCAGCTGGGTCCTACCTCCATCCCTCCTTTTCCTCCACTTTTTGAATTCTCCCTGGAGGAATCTCATTTCTCTCCCCACCCCGGGCTTGTGTGTGTTCTAAAAAAATGGACGAGCATCTAAGCTGAGAAAAACAAGGAGTTGCTTATTTTCACCATAATTTGATTTTAAAAAATGTCCCCAGTAGACAGCAGCGAGAACCGGTTTAATTTTAGTCAACTGTAATGCTGTTATCTCCCCCTTGCAAAAGCCCACATGCCCGTGTAATTCAATACAAAGTCAACAGAAAAAAAAAAAAAAATCATCTGTCAGTGGGGCAAATACTTGGCCAGGTCTCTGTGTCTCAGAGAGTTTTTTAAGACTGAACATGAGAGCCTCCACTACAGAGCGCTCAGATAGTATCACTTTGTGCCTTTTTTTTATATATATAAAAAGCAGCACATGCTCTGAGGCTAAACTCTCCAGAAAGAGATCTGATGGGTTCACAGGCAACAATGTGGGCAGCGAGATGAGATTCAAACTAAGGGAAAAAAAAGGGTTTTCTTTTCAAAGGGAGCTTTTATTCCCATCTGATATCTCGACTTAATGGATTGTTAAAAGCCTTCGGGCTACAAGTGTTGCGCCAATAAACTTTAACACTCAATCAGCCTTTAAAGGGAATCGATGTTTATTCCATTTGACTTTTCTTCCTGTCAAGAACTAACACGAGCGGACCCCAATTTGCGTTTTTTATCAAGGGCACATCCGTCCACTTTACGCCCTGTTATTATTCCGACAGCAAAGATCTGCTTTTGAGCCACAGTTGATTGGGCTATCATAAAGTGTGACACTGCCAACCCCCTCGCCTGTCTCTCACACTTGGCTGCACACACACATACACACGCACAACACGCAGACACCACACAGGAACATCCTGGCATGTCTACTGACAGTCATTTAAGTCCTACATCCACATATCCACATGATTTGCAAGCTTGGCATGCCGCACTGTTCCCTTTGGAGAGGCAGGGAGCAGATTCAGTCCAGATGCTACAGGTTATTCGGTTAGAATGTGCAGGCTCACATGACGGACAGAGGAAGAAAGTTAGAGAGATGTTAAAAAGGTTTGTTTTGTGCACTGTCTTGACCATGGTCTCCTAACTCTGGGCCAAACAGACGTCAACCAACCCAAGCTTTTTCAACGAGATCCAGCCTCGACATAATTAAAAATCTAAGTACAAGCGATTGTTGATAACGGCCGGCGTATAATCGCAGTCATGTTTCACATTCCCCTCTCCCACATCCTCTGCCCTCACTTGTTATTATCCTACACAATCCCTCGCATCCAGTTTCTTCTCAGAGCTTTTCTTTGTCGTGCTTACATGTGAATGCACTGTAGTCAAGGAAATCGGCGCGCCGCTGTAAGTCAGTCTTTGGCAGCCAAGTGACTCCCGAGCAAAGATATGAACTTGTAAACCCACTGGCTTTTTAAATGTGTGAGATGTGTGCTCAGCCCTGTGGGTTAAAACGGAGAAAACGGCAAACGCTTTATACTTTTCACACGAAGAAATAAATCCCATACATCTCTGCATGTATACAAGTAGAGACATGATAAAGTAAGACGTTCTGACTGTATGTTGATGGCAGCCTCCCGCTATGCCTCTGTCATGTGTAGAAACTGCCGCGCTCTCACTTCAGTCGGTGACTTATCCGGCGAATAAATGTTGTTTCAGTAGTTGCACATCTGTGATCACTGTGTTTTTAGCTCCCTGACATGATAGCGTCTGTTAGAGGGTTTCAAAGCCTCCACACGTCTGGGTTTTCACTGTAATGAGAGCCATTGATGGCCCCTCATTGTTGTCTCGGATATCCTGGAGGTGAGACAACTCTGAGCGCGACTCATTTTTATCTCTGACACATCCTCACCAGTTGAAGTGCCCTTGAGCAAACTTGATTTATTTTGTTATCGATTAATGTGATTATTTTAATGGTTAATGGAGGAATCTTTTAGTTCTTAAAATGTCCCAAATTCTGAAAAGCGCTCTACACAATCTCCCAGAGCCCAAAGTGACGTTATCAAATCACTTCTTTTGTCCATAAAACAGTCCAAAACCTAAAGGCTCTTCATCTGCTGTCCTAAATGACAAAGATTAGAAGCGAGTCCTTAAGTAAAACCAGCAAATGTGATTTTGCTTGAAGAATGACAGAAACGATTGTCAGAACACTTGCCGTCTACTCTCCCTTTGAGCAACCTTTACAGGTTTGAGCGTCACGCTGCCAAACGTATCTGAGTGAGACTGTTCTGGCAGCTGTCTGCTGTAAATGTGGAAATGAAGAATGATACAAATTCAGTTGGCTTCGAAACAAAACCTGATTTGACCTTGGGAGGCAGTAGAAGCAGGACAAAGCGATGTCCTGAAATGTGTCGTACTGTAAGTGCTGTATAAACAGTGTTTAACCCAGCAGTGTTATGTTGCAGCCCGGCAGCGGTCTGCAGCCAGCAGGGTGACTGATGTCTCATGTGTGTCTGCGACGGTGTAAACAGTTTGTGTGGACTGCAATGAACTGGTTTCACTGGAGCCGCATACTGGACTTGTTATGACTGTGTGTGTGTGTGTGTGTGTGCACCACAGGTTACAGAGGGTAATAATGAAGAGAGAGAGATGAGTGTTCCCGCTAAATGACAAGTGTGGTCTGAGGTGGGAGGTCACCCAGACCTGCCCTGTGATTGCCGGTCAGACTTGCGGTCTTTCAGAAAACTGTACCCTTTATGTTGGCAGCTGGAGCGCCGACTTCCTGGATTTGACTGCATGGCTGAGTTTACTGTATTGCCAATTTTCTCCTTTCTTACAATTTTCTTTGCTCTGGATTTTACAGAGAGTACAGCCTGTCGCCGGGTGATAAAACAAGTAATTAATACGAACTTGTAACACCTCTCTTCAGTCTAACACTATAGATCAGCCAGCCGGTGCTTACTGCTGAAATATTTCTGAAAAGCTCCTCAGCTTTTGTTTATCCGATTGTCTTCCCTGAAGAAGTAATTTTCTCTGCAAATTAGACAATGTCATTAACAATGGCACAGCCATGACTTAATTTCATTTATCTCCTTGTGAGTGCTATTTTCTGTTTCCAATCCATATTGATTTTATGTGGGAAAGTAACGACTTAGTGCGACAGCCGGTCAAGCCGTTCGGACCATTTTCTTCCCAATGCCAAATACTGTATGTGGTAGGTAGGCGTACAGTAATTCAGTGGTAATCTCCTTTTCCTCCACGTGTTTGACAATGCTATTCACACTTCTGTTTACAATGGATGATGCACTTTCCTGTGGCTGAACTGGCCAGGATTACTTCTGGTGTGCGTCCCGTTACATTGTTTAATGCCACTCTTACAAACCATCAAACTTTGTGCATATTCCCGTGGTAAGGAGAGTCATAAAGTGTGTGATGTAATTTCATGTATGGATGGACAGTTACGTGGCTGGATTATTTGGAAGAGAGAACGCCACATTGGTATATACAGTATTAAGTAACGTCATATTAACAGAATGGTTTCTGTTCCTGCCTGCCTGGCTGCCTTCAGTGCCCTGTCCCCAGCGTGGACAAGGTGATGGTGTCGGGTGATATATTCGAGACGAGACAAACTGAAAACGGGTCATATGAGAGAGATCTGGATTTGCGAGACTAAATATGACTTGAATGCCACGCTTCATGCCACAACAGCTGTTCCAGCGTTACGATGGGACCACACAGATTTCATGGTAGCCCATGTTTTCTAACCCTATCGTCAGAGTAACGCGTGGAAGGTATTTAATGTGGTGGAGAATTACTTTATGAAAAAATATATCTGATGTAACGTTAGTCTCTCTAAGTCTACACTGAAAAACGTGACATTAATTAAAGTCTGTCGCGCACGTATGGCTTCTGTATATCTAATGTTAACGCACAGCAGTCACCTGTCCGTGTCAATTTGTATGATTTAGATTAAGAGGGAGATTAAGAGGATTTAGATATTTTTCAGCAGTAGTGGCCCACAAATGATGATTGACTCAGCGTGTCCTCCATGCAAAATGGTGACATACTCCTCCGCAGTCGGCGGAGGCTGCGTAGCCATTGGCAACTATTGGAGCCAAGTTCAGCCGATAACAATAGTTTGTAAAGGGTCCTATCGGCACCGGCATTGACCTATAAAAGGTACAGTGTGTAGGATTCAGTGAGCAGTTGAACACTCCCTGTCTCATCCTCCTTTATGGTGCCCCCCCCCCAAAAGAACAGAAAGACCCTCTCTGGAACCAGTGATTTGTCTGTCCCGGTAGGAAGGTAAGGTAACAAAGAACATTAAGAAAACAACAGTTCTCAGTTTCAGTTGATTATGCCCTAATGAAAGCATGATAATGACTATCATATTCCATTTCTGACCTTCAGTCCCACACACTGGACTTTTTTAATATTGCATAAGACTTTTCTCCGCTCGCTGCCAGCCTGAACTGTGTCCATCGTACCATTTTGTCTAAAGTGGTTGTTTTGAACTGGTGCTTTAAGGCTTTCACTTCAAGATACAACATCATATTTAAAGGCCAAGTGCACTGCTGATGCTCTTAACCCTGTGCTGGGTTTGCATTGGATTTGACGCTACCCTGAAGTCTATGGTTTGAGCTTTGAATGCAGGCACAGAACGACCGATATGTACATTTTAAGAATTTACAAACATTGCAGTGAAACAGGAATATATTGATCTTGAAAGCTTTTGTTTCCATCTGTGTCCAAAAATTGCCTGGTTACATAAAATCCTCATTGTATCACTCGCAGCTGTTTCTGTGCTCTGTAGCCTACCTTCTTCTCCTTCTGCTGGGATTTGTGATATTTTGACTCATGGCTGATTTTTCTCACCACAGTAGCTTTCTCTAGGAACACAACAACAACAACAAGAGCGAGGACGCGCCAGAGCCTCATGAGCATCGCACTGCCTTGGTTACACTTGGCGTTTCACAGAGAGGCATCAGGTGCAGCGCTCCGCTCTGAGTCACATTAAGTGTTTGAATCATGCCACTGTGCTCACCAGAGACTAAGCAAAGTTGCGTAGTCAAAGGTAATCCGCTGTACAACAAAGAGAGCGCAAAGTTGCTCCAGTGTACTCCCATCTGTTAACACATCCTGTCTCAGATGGATGAATGAATTAATGAAAGCTGCTTCAGATTCAGACTCCGCTGACAGTCTACTGTAATTATTAACTCCACAAAGGATTTGATCTGTTCCCTCTGTTTCTCTGTCAGTCAGTCGGTCTGTCTGTCTGTCAGTGAGGTATCCGAAAAATCAATGATGAGATTTCCATGAAATGTGGTTGGACAGACCTTGTGTCAAGAAACAATTGATTAGATTTTGGTCGTGATCCAGAAGTGGAAACTCAAACTTTAGTCAGTCATTGACTTTTAGCCACAACTATGAAACATGAGGGTGAGTGAGATTTGGCAAGCTGTATATTTCATATTTCAACAAAAAGGGTGCAGCAAATCACCAGAGTAACCGCTAACTGTAGCTGCTGTTAGCTAGTTAGCTCGGTTAGCCGTATATCTAGCGAGCTCGGAGCACCAGGGGAGTGTTCTTTTTAACTGTGGACTGCACATGTCGGGCTAGCTGGTTAGCATGCTAATGTCCGTAGATACCAGTGCAACACAATACAAATCAAAATTGCTATTTCTTCACATTCTGTTGATAATTTTACTTGATTTTTAAATGTTTTTAACATAAAATCTTCCATATTGTACATTTCTAATGACTACAAACTAATTATAGTTCAAAGTAAATCACAACTATGTGATATAATGCACAGCAGGAGCAAAGTTCACTGAATAAAACATCAGAGTACGTTGTCTCCCATATCATGATATACTGCATCACCAAACCCTGCTGCAAAACTATGAGTCACATACCACTGTAACCACTGTAGCTGTTTTCAGCACTATGCTAATGCAGAGCTCACTCCTATCCAATGCAAGCTACTTAGTTCTGTTGTCACTATGTGGAGAATGGTAGAGATCCATTCCTGTCACAGCTCATGTTACCAGTTGGCATGCTCAGCCTCCGAGTGGCGTCTGAGTAATGGGAAGCAACTGGTGTGAATGTGAATGTGTGTTTGAGTGTGGGCAGTCGTGGCTTCTTTGGTTCCGTCTCCTCAGTGTTTGTTGCCAGTCACATTTACATGGGACAGTGGCTGCTCTCGGTAGGTCGCCGCAGTCCTGCTGATGACAAAGACAAAGGCTGAAAGATTTACTCTGCTCGACTGAACTGAGGCTTAAATATAACTGAATGCAATTCAAAACAGTCTGAAAGATCTTATTTGCTATTTTTGGTGATAAGCGTTCACTGGCATGGTGTTTTTGCGCTGCGTTTCCCAGAAATCACTTGGCAGTCACACCAATGTCCATGGTACTTTGGTATGTTTTGATTTGAAATGTCTCTTAGTGAGGCTTAAATGTTCCTTCACTTTCCTGTGCCACGGTGGTTATCAGTACTTAGATTAACTACCTAACGACACAATTGTTTGAAATAGTCACAATTTGAACAGATTTAAAAACGCGGAACTTTTATTTTCTACAAAGTAGATGTTTCATGGTTGCTGATTTTTCCATGCAGCCACATTTTCCTCCTACATACAGTACACTTTGTATGTATGAGCTTACCTTCTGTGTCTGAGTGCATGCAGGCCTATTCATGAGTGTATTTATACTTGTGGGCTTTGCCCTCATTTCTCACTGAGCAATCATATGGATTGCAAGAGCGCAAACGCACGCACGCACACACTCACACACACAAACACAGTATTCTTGACGTCATTTGGCTTCGATAAGGGAGCAGATTTTGGTGCCACTGGGGTGTCTGTGTCAGTCTGTTCACCCAATCCTAGAGAAATACACAACACCTGCACTGACCTAAATGATTCATAATCACACACACTGACACACACACAGACACAAATCTTTCCAAATCTTCCTCCCTGTATGTCAACACGCAGTCTTTCTCTCACTGAAATGTATCTTTGGTCACAGCTTACTGAGCTGTTAAATCTTTAATGTGACTGACAAGTGCAACATTAGATGATGCCAATGGGGCATCGCATGTAAGGCTGTCAATTAAGCTGTTGACAGAAGTGCTCAGGGACGTGTGTGTGTGTGTGGGGGGGGGGGTATTTTTACACCACACAGTTTATTGAGTCATGTCAACTGTTGCAATCTGTTTCTGCGCACACTAATGGAATCTTATAGCAGCGTGTTTGAATATATGATTACGCCTCGCCATGAAATGAGCATAAGTAGAATATCAATCAGCCGTATGGAGGTTCGGTCTTGGTTAAGATTTTTCTGCATCAGCTGACGTCAGATATCATACTCCAGACAATTGTCTCTTTGTCGTTTTCCAACATCTGAAGTCTTCAAGATGCTTCGGAAAACCCCCAAAAGATTAGCCACCAGAATAGACACTCTTCTGATCAGTATGTATGATCAGACTGTGACATTTTTGGATGACATTTTTGTGACATTTTGTCCTAATGGGGCCACTGAGATGGTGAACATGGTGTGCATTGAGTATTTTCCGTGCGCGTGTCTGCGTAGGCGCTGGCGGCTAAATATGCAGTAATACCCTGTTCAACCTCTGCAGTGATCTCATCGCGCCGGGGTCAGGAGGTGCAGTCGGTGATAGTTTCGGCATCATCGTTTTTGAAATTTAAATTCAAGGAGAGCAGTTGAAATTATGTGTGTATGTGTGTGGGTGCGTGGTTACCGGTGTGGGCAGGAATGCTGCGGTTGCCTTGGCGACCCTGGCACACTCGCCAGTGGTTTCGGCGTGTAACCGATGAATAATTCAGGGCGGTCAGAGGCGGCAGGCTTTCCCACGAGGCCGGGATCATGTTCCCACGAGTCACCTGCGCCGAAAGCTCCGGTCACTCCCGAGTGCTCTGTCCCAGCTCTGTTACTGGAGAGATGGAGACACTTTTTTTTTTAACCCCTCCAGCTGCCATCACCCACATGTTTCGTTATAAAGTCAGTGATGTCAGTGTCCAGTTGCATGGCATACGGATCTCTGCTTTGCTGAGTAGTGATGTAACAATAAAGTTGAACCATGATCTGTTCGTAGCTATATTTGACCCACTTTTACTTATTTATTTATCCGAACAATGATCGGATCTGTGCCTCAAAACCATGACTGGATCTGAACTGTGAGCTTTATGAGCCATTGCACCGCTAATTTTCAGAAATCGTCAAGTACAAATGTTGGAAAAGTGACATTTGAGACAGCCCTTTTTAATGTGACACTGTAACCCCTTAAAATTGGAACAACTTATCTAATACATATTTACATAATTCATTGAATACGTACTTCTTTTAATTAAATGTCAGGGCAGGAAAGATTCAAACATCTTTCTTCTTTAACTGTCTCTGGTTCTAATTGGTAGACCTGATATTTGTGGTATAAAACTTCAAGGTCTTCTCCTGCTGAGTGTCAGTCCTTGCAGGGAGCTAATTGTATTCACCCGGCACCCCTGGGTGTAAATCATTCCCTGATTAGATGGGTAGAATGAAAACCTGGTGGGCTCATAGGCAAGTCCTGACAGGAAGTTGCCCATAGCGGAGAAACTTGTTGGCAGTTTGCATCCTTCAGGCGGTTTTAAGGCAGCATCTCTGTCCTGCCAAGTAGCACACCTGTGCCACTTGATGTTTGTGAAATGTAGTGAGTAGCATATGGCTCAGAGTCACGGCCAAACCTGCTCATTTAAAATGAGACATTACTCTAGAGTTTGTCACCATTCTCAGTTTTTACAAATGGATCTTCTGATTCATGAAAGAATGTATACGGGAATGCGATCTTAAACAGTGTGCACTCATTGTGAGTCCAGTTATGCCCATATGCAGTGCTTCGCTCTCTGACCGAACCGCCAAACTATAAGTCAGATACTGTGTAGTCATATAGGTACAGTATGTTTTATATATACATTCTTAAGAACATGCGGGGACAGTATGTGTACTCAACATGAGTAATACTGTTAAATATACAAGGTACAGTTATCCCCTCTTTTCCATTCAGCCCATAAACATTCTCGGAGTAGCTCAGGCTTGTAAACACACACTCTACTCTCAGCGATGGTGTGTGCAAACCTGCTCTGATCACAGGCATAAATAAAGAGACTTTATAGACCAGTCTGAGACTAATTACCTCTGATATTGCAGTGTGTATCGCAGGACCCAAGGGTGAGTGATGGATAACGTTGCATAACTTGGGAAATAACTTGTAATTCCAGGCACTGACTCACAGAAATTGATGCATGCAAGGACATGCAGAGGATCCAGCAGTGTCGTGGTCAAGGTCACCTAAAGTAAGACCAAGACAAGACCAAGACTTGGAGGTCAAGGAAATCCAGTTTTCTTTGCCTGAGGAGGCCGAGTAAAAATGCAGTGGATTCAGAGACGAGACCTTCAAAAAGTGGTCTTGAAACCAGACCTGAAACCAAGACCAATTCTCAGTTTTTGTTTCTCTCAGACTCAATTAATGGCAGTACTCTCCAACGAAGGACTAACTAGTGTGACACTAACAAATATAAGCCATGAACACTTTTCTCTTGATTTTTTGTTCTTGCCACGATCTTTGCAGTCATTTTTGAAGTCGCTTTAATGTCAAAAGTCCACCCTCACCATCTGTCTAAAACCAAACTCCCACGTCCACAACGTGCCATAAAGAATTAATGCACATGTGATCCGCAGCCACATGCCGCCTGTAACCCGAGGGGACCGAGCTCCTATCAGCTGATCGGACACAAACGTCAACATCAGCAGCCACTGAACGTTGCCATGCCGACCGGGCTTCCTGAGGCACTTCTCATCCATAATGGAGTGATTCCATCGCCTTGCAGGTTGGCCTTTTGATGGCACCCATCGGCTAATTAGCCCGCCTTCTGCTCGTCAGGTAATGGGCCAAACCGGCTGGTTGGGAGGTGTTCTGAGGACACGAGTGCTGCGGGTTCACCCCGGTTCAGCGCATGTGCGAGGCATCTGGATGAGGACAAGGCTTGTGAGTCACTTCAGGACGAAGCCTACTCTTCCACTGGCTAACTCGCATGTTGCCCCCCTGATGTGCATTGTTGGTAGCAGAGTCTCAGTTTACCTGAGATGACATTGCTTTGCCTCTCAGCTGACAGGTTCTATGTAGCTTTGGCTGTATAAATGCGCCGAAGTGTCCTTTTAGGGAAGATATGAGGGCCGTGATTTTAAACCACAAGCAGTTTTTTTTTCATAGTGTGACAAAAGTGAAGATGAAATGCACTCTGTGTGAAGTCTTGTGTAGAGAACCCTTCTCTACACGAGCCTTCACACAGAGTGCGGCCGAGGCCGAGTTCTTCCTGCATCAGAAGGGAGAAATCTACTTCAAAGTGAAGTGAAATCAAGTGTGGACAACCCAAAAATAGGCACTGATGAATTTGAGAAACTTTAGCCTTCATCGGGGCACGCTGCTGGACTCCGCATGTTTGCACTTCGAATCAATCTGAAAACTTGCTTTCTAGAGAAGTTGAACCTCATTATTGCACTCCACTCTTTCCGGAACGGACGCTGGTTTTCTTACTGCACACATTATTCGATTACACACAAGAGACTTATTTTTGTTCACAGTTAGCTGGTTGGATTCCTCTGCATGATGATGCGGGTGAAAGTGTCGGTAAATGCATAAATGGGTCGAACAAACAAACCAAATGTATTACTGGTTCGTTAAAACATTTTTATCTGATGCCTCAATGTATTTCCCCATAACATGTTGCACTATATGACATGTCATCTGATCTGTATCCTTTGTTATTAACAATCCGTTTGTGTTCCCTGAAACTGAATAGTGAGACACCCGGCCTGGCTTCGACCAAAGGTTAGATAATATATACCGACTCTAAATCTGATTAATTAGCATGTCATAGTTTATTAATCCTCACAAAAAAACTGTATTAAAATGCAAGTTTGGGTTTCACCATTGGTTATTTGCTTATTGTTTCCAGTCAGCCAGCCAGGCTGCCTTTTTACTAGCTGTAGATTCATATTTAACAGTGCTATCATTCTTATCACCTAACTCATGGCAAGAAATAAAAAAAAAATCTGTATGCACAATTATTTTTCGCATTGCTCCTATACAGATAGTTCTTTGTTATCTTAGCTTTCCTGCTAAAATACAATATAAAAAGATTTCCAATCAGCCCAAGTGTTTTATATTCTTCTGCTACAGCTGTGGCCGTAGGCACTGTGTTGTCCTTCCATCCACCCGTCTGTCCCATTCTTCTGAACGGGATATCTCAGAGATGACCTCAGGGGATTTCTTCCGATTTGACACAACCCCGTCCCATTCTTGTGGACTCGAGGATGAACCGGGTCACTGTGACCTCACATTACTACCATTCTGATGAACCCAAGAACACATGGAGGGAAGCTCAAATTTGGGACAAAACGATTTGCTGATATTGAGCTTCAGGGGACTGTCGTTGCATCATGTTTCTCACTGGACTCATACGTGTCAATATAGTGATTTCACCTCAGACTGCATTTTCCTTTCATTAAATTCCTTTAAAGTCTTCAATACATAGGCTATAATAAATGAGTCTGGGCAGACATGGAATTAAACTACGACTTAACTGGTGCGTGAAGGCATACAACCTTGAGGCAGTCAATCGAGTTTTGTTTTGTGTAAGACAGTGCGTCAACTCTAAATGGGCAGGAGCGTAAATCGCCGATGTATCATTTCCTGCTTTGATCCGGAGGAGCGAGCTGGAGATGTGGACATTCATCTTGATATCTCCTCATCAACAATTCATGAAGCTTTTCTCCTCCTGTTATGATCTGACGCTCTGGTCGAAATAATGACGGTGCCTGATAATCGTCCCTCTGATACTTTTACCTCTGGCTCTGTTTGCAGTGATGTTGCTGCGGTAGCCCGGCGAACCACTTGTCATGCAGCAGTGGATGAAGGATGGTTACCATTCTGCGTCATTATTATTACATCAACAGGGAGCCCAAATTGCAGCTCTATTGAACAGCGCCGTCTTATTCTTACAAGCTTCCTCGTTATCTGCAGAGAAGACGGGGAGGAATTTCTGTCTTATTGAATAAGGAGGTTGTCGAGCTGGAGCCTCCTGGTCTCTAGACTCCTTACACTGGCTGAACAACCGGGACCCATAGATCACGGAGAGAAAGAGTGAATCGATGAGAGAGAAGAGGGAGGAGGAAGAAAGAGATAAGGACTGATAGGAGAGCGAAAGCTAGAGAAAAGGAATGGATGCTGATTCAGCATCACACATCCTGATGTCTGCTCTTCCCTCTCTGGGATTACAAGCAGAAGATGGGTCACTCTCCTGGAAGTAGTGAAAGAGTGGGAGACACTGCTTCAGTCAGCTGTGTTTGTACCGTAGGCAGCAGTAAACATCTGTATTGTTGTAGCTATTCTTCTCTTTTTTCGGCTGTCCAACATCGCTAACCCTTTCCTCTCTCGTCGAGTTCCCTTCAAGTTTAACCTCTTCCCGACAGAAGTCGCGGAATACTAAACTATTAAGATGACGTGCATCATAATCTATAAACTCTGTCAAAGACTAGGATTATTCAGTGTTCCAATTTCCTCGTAAAGCGCTCTTAGCTTGGCAGCAACGGTGAAGGTTTCCGCTTAAAAAAATGGTGTGAATAACGTCTTTTCAAATCAATTTGGGATGTCGGGGCTAAAAAAAAAAAAAAAAGCTGATTTAAAAATGTACTACTTTGGCTGATGCAGCATTCTCTCACACAGCGTCCCACCCACAACAATATATTACTGGTCAAAGCTAATAGCCTATAAACACTGAATAATCTGAATCTGCACGGTAAGGAAATATATCAAATTGGAGAGGAAGAGGAAGTATAAAGCGCCAAAGTAGTCTCAAGGAAAGTCGCTGGAAATTGCTGATGTTGGCCGATGTGGGCTGTAAGGAGCCGTTTGACTGTTTACTGTCTGTCTGAGAATCTGCAGAAATGTTTTGTGGATTATGACTTTCTCCAGACTTTCTACTGGCATGGGATGAGTATCATCATTTCATTTTGGGGTGAAATTATCCTTTAATTTGCAAACTGTTGCTAAAGAGGAGGCACGGAGACCTGTTGTCGCCGTCAGTGGACAAAGTTTGACTGAAATCACCGGCTGCTCTTTTTTCTCCATGTCCTGCCAATCTCCTTCTCTTATAGGACGCTGAGCAACCCCCCCCCCGCTGCGACGAGCACACACACCTTCCAATATCCTGTCAGTGTCTGAGTGACGGACGTATCTCACAACAGCGTCAGCGTCCTCTTTCTCTGCTGCTTCTCTCCTAATGCATCTCTGGATCTGATAATGGCCGCATTGTCTGGAAGCCCAAAACACATCACACCGCCTCACTGAATACTTACTGCCGACACCTCTTGAAATACACGCCGTCATGTTCTCTCTGCAGCTTCTCATTTGCATAATAGTGGTGTTGCTCACACTGCAAATACATTTCATACACACTGTTCCTGTGTTCTGAGCAGGGAACATCTTAAATCCGTGCACACATTTACACCGTCAAGGGCACGAATGTATGGTTTGTGTTTGTCTTCACCCACATAGACGTATTCATCTTTGAAAAAAAGTGGGCCAACTTTTTCAAAACCTCGCGTCGAATTAAAATGTCTAAACAATCGGGTCGTATAGTGTTCCGACGCTGCAGGGGGAGCAGCCTCGTAGCCTCGGATGCTCGATACGCAGTGCCACGTCTCAACTGTAAACTTTTTTCTTTAGTCTGTTTTTCCTCCTTCACCCCAAAAACGGCAGGGAATTCACGGGGTCAGCGGTTTTTAGGACAGAGCCAAACGTGGTCACGATGAAAGACCTCCGATGTCAGAGAGGAGATGCGAGGGAGCTGATTACAGGACGTGAAAAGGGAAAGTAGACATTAGGAGGAAAAAGCGACGACAGCGGGGAGCGACGGAGCGGAGACGTGGGAAAAGGAAACATGGAGGGAGCGAGTAAAGATCTTCCAGCATGTGTGATACCTGCTGCCTAATGGGATTTGAATGAATTAGGCTTAATGATGGCGCTATGAAGACGACTGTTATGCATGCTGGAATCAAGTGTGAATATGATATGATAACATATAACATAAAATGTTGCTTGACCTACAATCTAATTTACACTCATAAAACTGAAGGCTTGGAACTTGAAGCACAAGCTCTAAAAGTCTGATTTGCGAAGTTAAAAATAAGACTCGTTCCGAAGATTTAAATCATGTTTGTGCGCTCGCCTCTCTGAGATTTAACGCCCTTCTTCTTCAGAGATTCTAACGTTGCCTTTCGGCTTTGCACGCTGGTATTTATGACACTGTTTCATCAGGGGAAAGATCTGAAACTGAGAGAGGAAAAGCATCTTTAACTGAACTTGGCAGGGTTTAAAAGAGGTCATTTGTGCTTTTCAAACCTAAATCGTAGTTGTTATTCTTCCCAAACCTTACTTTCATACTTGGAGTGTGTTTTGGAAGGAAATTTGCTTGTTTGTGTGTGTGTGTGCAGCTTATTTTCAAGTGTTTCATGACATTTCTGCGTCGTCGTCATAAGCATACGTGTGTCTCAGATTGGGGAGAAGCAATTTCAGCACCTGGAAATCTCGCTCTCTCCCCTGACGTCTATCCGGAGGGTAAAAACCTGACACGCATCGCAACGTTATCGCGCGCTCGGCGAGCGTGAAAGGGCGCGCGTGGAAAACGAGATCTTCCCCAGCAGAGGATGATGGAAAGTGGAAGCAAATGAGAAAGTCAACAGGTGGAAGAAAGAGTGAAGTATGATGAGGAAGCTCTGGTGGGCAGGGAGGTGCGAAGAAATGTGAACCGTGACACATTCGTAACATTTTGACGTCTGCCGCCCTGATGAGAGCCGGGCTGGATAAGTCACAGTGGCAGGGTGTGAATGTGTGCCTGCACCCACCTGTAGTCCTCAGGGGATCGTCTGGGTCAATCAGAGTACAGATAAACTACAAGGAGCAAGTCAGCCTTAGATACTGTATGTTCCTCTCTGTTAATCTCTTTTACTGGAAGAAAAACCGAAAACAATGTTTGAGTCCTTTGAGTCTTGCTACATCTATTTTGGAAAATGGAGTGCTGATGATGAATTGAGGAGTCTCGGCTAATAAATATTAGCTAATTACTCTCCTTGTGTATAATTACAGTTCTCTATGTCAGATATGTTGTGACTTTTGCCTTTTTAAACACCTTTTCTGTGCCGAAGTGACGGCCATGTGGGTGCTGGCGACGCATATTGAGCAAACAGTGTAGTTCACGACAGTCTTTGACTATCTTTACGTCAAACTGCAACTTTTTTCACTTGAAAAATGATCTTCTAAATTGACAAACATCAAATATGTCATATCACGGAATCAAAAAATGATTTGTCTCGTGCCATTGACAACTGTACAGAGTTTGTCGCGAAATAAGGTCCCATGGGGCACACGTGAAGGGACGTGACTTTGCCTCTCTATTAGCTTATTAACTTTAGCATTCATCCACTTCCTAGCCTAATTCTCACAGTGCATTGTCTTTGTAGTTACCGATCGTAAAATGATAACAATTTGTCAAATGCCATACGTTTCGTGCATTGTCTTTGTAGTTACCGATCGTAAAATGATAACAATTTGTCAAATGCCATACGTTTGTATGACTTGTTCCCTCGAACTCAGCAGTACGCCTTCTGAGAATCCCACCCTGAATGTGTGAGCGTTTGCTCCGCCGCAGCCTCAAATCACGAATATTGCCATCTTTCAGTGTTGTAACAGGCCTCTTTGTGTCCCAGTCGGCGGCACTTTTTAAATATCCGCAAACAGCCCCGAGTTTCCGCGGAGCTCGCTGACACGAGACTCGCTCTGTGTTACAGAAGCTGCAGACTCGCATTTGTTCCGTTGTTGAATCATGCTTTGCCTTTTATTGCGTTCTCCTCGCTGCCTCTCACACCACGCTTCCCTTCCCGTTTAGTGAATTAAGTTCTCAGTATGTATGCTATCCCGAGCAGCAGGCCTCCGTGATGACTAAAGCGGCCCGGCAACATTGTGTACGAGAATAGCGCTCACGTTTCACAGCGCAGCGCTGCTGAATGAAAAATAAAAGAGGTCTGAGGCAAGCATGAGAGCACCGAGTTCACCGGGTCTTTCCAGTCCAGCGTCTTTGTGTTGTGGTGTTTCCCTCCGCTTCAAACAATATTATTAATATTTAATTGGTTTAATTTTCTTTTTTATTGCGCGGCTTTGTGTTGCTAAATGCAGCAGGAGGAGAATCTCTATAGCATTGTTGTGATGAAGACCGAGAGGCTGGGACTCTCCAAATCCCTAAAGCCTCTTCAGTGGGAAAGCCCAGTCGATCCCCCTCCTCTACTCCCCGGTCCAAAGATCTGAGCTGCGATTCCCTCTGGCAGGATTTTAAAGGGGCACTGAAAGCTCTATTACACCAAAGCCCTTCCCTGACGAGCCAAATGACGTGATAACAGATGACATTCTGCACTTTAAACTCGTATCTCTCTTTCTACTCGTGCCCTTTTCCCCGCTAACATATTCTGAATAACGTGCCTTTGGATCTGTTATCTTTTTCTTACTGTTGTATCTTTAGCTCACATATAAAATTGCTGCTTTTCTTTGTCTTTTGTGACAGTAAACGAACAGTCTTCGGGCTTTAGACTGTTGGGGAAAAGAAGCGATTTGAAGTTGTAGCTTTCGGCTCTTGGGAAATTGTGACGAGCATTTCTCACAACTTTTTGGAATCATCTTATGCGCAAAATGATCAATCCTTAAAATAGTTGGCAGATTAATCAATGCTGGTACTGTTGGTCGTGAGCTGTAGCCATCAGCTTCCAGAGATGGGTGCTTGAGCCCTTGTGACTTGGAGTCTTGTCAATTCGATTCACTGTTTTGATGACTTGACTTGAGACACGATGACTCAAACAACTTCTGTGTTCGGTTTAGTTTTTGTAGTCCTTTTTAATCTGGCTGTCATTATTTCACAGCTTGAAAGTGATGGGGAGGGAGACGTTTTTTGGAGGGAGACAAACTTGGACCATGTGACTATCAACTTGAAACTCTCTACTAGGGGTGTAACGATCCATCGATTCAGATCGATTGAATGCTTTAAGGATTAATGATCCAATATTATCGATGTGAAGTGAAAACACCCATGTCATCGTCAGATACACCTTTAATTCGTTATTTTGTTTTGTCTCCTGACAATTGTGCCAAATTTGAGTCTTTTGTAAAAATAAATCTTGTTGTTAAGCCATGTTTTATGTGTGTTTGGCCCCTGAATTGAATGGAATCTGTTATGACCCCCTTAAGAAATTACCCAAAAGAGGTCTAACAGAAACAACAAAGTTGCAAGTGAAATCATTTTTGAAACGAGCAACAAACAAACCCCCAAATAACCTCAAAATAATCAAAACAGCAATCTAATGGGTCGATCAAAAGACACAAGACACAAAAGAAAGCAGCAGAATTGAAAACATGTCACGGCGGACTTTGTGAAATCAGCAAATTCTGTATGGTTGACCAAAGACTGGATATGATATCGTATCATGATCAACTGTGATCACTGTGATGTCTCACCTCTCCCTCTCTCTCCCTGTTCTTGTCCACAGGCATGGCTCCAGAGGTACGGTTACCTCCCATCTGCAGACCCCAGAATGTCAGTGCTGCGTTCTGCTCGAGTCATGCAGTCCGCTATCGCTGCCATGCAGCGCCGCTACGGCCTCAATGTCACAGGGACTCTGGACGGCACCACTATAGAGTGAGTCATCCTCTTATAAAAGAAACGTGTTTCTCATTTATAAAAATTTGAGCAGAAGGGGAGTCATGGCCAGTTGCACATCTAGCCTATTTTAGGAGCTAAATGTCAGAATAAAGAAGAGGCGGTGTTTAATTTAGTAGCGTAGATGTTTATATCTTGTATTAGCTTACATGGCGATAATAAGTATAAGTGAACAAATAATGTGTGATTTTTCAATCAAATGACAGGTGACATTGTTATAATACCAAAAACATCATGTTCCTAATATATTTTTCTAAAGAGATTGTTGTTTTTAATGCTTGGTAAAAGGTTTTGATTGTTGAGACTCACAAAGTGGCCTAGACATCTTCACAATGGGGAACAAACGGTCGATGAGTCCGTCACTTGTTCCTTGTTTTGCATTCCGAAGGCGAGCAGAGTCATTCTGCCAGACACAAAGTTACCCTGACACGGATTAAGTGGGGCATTTTAATTTGATCAAAGGGGCCTTTTACAGAGAGCACACCTCCGCCGTCGGATCAAAGGCTGCAGAATGTCAAAGTATTAATGCTCAGCGGAAGAGACGGAAGAACGGGGACAACGTTTTGGTTGCTCGTCGTGCGATCAGTCAAAGCTGATCACCACAGACACGAGCAGGGGCGGTTTGACAAGAAGGGATACATACGCACGGATGTCAGGGGAGATAATAAAACAAAATCTCTGATATCGCGTGTATGTAGTTACCGCTGCATGTTGTTATGTAGCTCAGATTTCAACCCCAGGACTTTAACCAGACATCCTTTTACCTGCAACTCACTAAATTCAGTGTTCACTGACATTTGTCCCCACCAAATACCATCCGTGCTACAAATAGCAACGAGCTCAAATTGGCCGCTGAACTGTAACGTGGCAATGTGGTGGCCAGCAGTGTGAGTGCAGACTAACAGCTGTCCAACCACTGGGCTGAGACCGAGTGAAATGTGATAAGCTAACAGTATGCCTGTGTTTGTTTCTCTCTCTCTTCCTCTGCTTCTCTCTGTTGATGTAGCGATAACACGATAAGGTGAGGCGTCTCTTGTGTGCAACACGTGAATGAATGAGCACTTTTACACAGCGGCTGTGATAAAATGTGTGCATGTATTTTACGTATCTCATCCATTTCCTGCCAACACTTTGTCCCCTTTAGAATTGCTTTTACATACAAATGCAGATGACTACATGTTGTGGTTGTACATCACTTCAGCGCAGCAGAATGATCAATGCGCCCTCGGGTACTGATCGGTTGCGTGCTCTCCCCTTCGCCATAGGTGGATGAAGAAGCCCAGGTGCGGTGTTCCCGACCAGGTGGGCGGTGCAGCCAAATTCAGCGTCAGGAAACGGCGGTACGCCCTCACAGGACAGAAGTGGCAACACAAACATATCACATACAGGTGGGTGTTTTTTTCAAATTCATCAAGAATATGTCGATCAACTGAAAAAATGAAGACGCTGTGGTTATGGTATTTTCTATTAATCTGACTTCCCCCACTATGACATGCACAGAAAATCTCAGCCACACACACACACACACACACACACACACAGCAACTCTCCCTGTCAAGAGGGCTTTTGTCAAGTTGTGAAGACATCCGGTCAACAAGATTAACCCAGTGTGGGCCCACAGCCACAGAGAAATAACTGATATCTGCACACACACACACACACACACACACACACACACACACACAGAGGCATGTGCACACAGATGGGGCTTCAGGACTTAACCAGTGTCGTCGACCTTTTGATTAAGACACACATTCCTTTCACAGAGACAGAAAAAGAAACGGCCTGCTGACATTTTTTCCATGCAGTTGCTGCTATTTCCTTACACTCCGTATCTTCTTTTTTTCTTCTTCCTTTCCCTCGGTGGTGCAGCCTATTTAAAACTGTAAAATCTGGTCGACTCTTGACTAAAAAGGTCCCTGTTTGTCTGCTTATATGCGTAAATATTTCCAAATTCACACGAATTGAACTAAGCAGCTAATACACCCAATCAACTATATTTGGACTTGTATGATGGACAGAAAACTACAAAAACAAAGGTCAAACCAAGATAGAGCTGCAAAAATTAAAGGACGCATGTGCTTACGCATCCATACATTTATTTTGGGTTACTACTAGAACAGGTTTACGTGCTTTAATGCTCAAAAGACATCAAACATCAGTTTTCTCAGACTGGCTTGTATTCCCCCTCTGTCTGAGACGCTCTGTTTATTTGAGCCCACCCTCCTGAACACCCAGTCTCCTCTGATTGGTCAACCCACACATGCCTGAGCCGGCACCGCTACCAACAACAGAGGCGCTGTACTAAATCAAATCTTGCGTACCAAACTAGCTGCAAGGCATTACTTATGCAAATGTGTGACTCTGTGACACAGTGTGATGTCACAAAGGGACTACTGACGAGGCGTTTCAGGAGCAGTGTTTTTCTGTGGGAGAGATGAGCTTCTGTCGATGCAGACCTTTTGAACTTTTAAGTACTTTTACATGCATTAGAACATCAATAAAACACAGGAGGGAAGGAAAAAAGAAACACGATTAATAGGTCCCCTTTAAACGATTAATCGATTACTTGTCTATTTAATAAATGGCCAGCTACTTTGATTGATTAAGCTAAAGGTTTTTTTGTGCTGCTGATTTTGTTTAAGAAAAACCCCTCTACAACAGTAAACTGAATGTCATTGGGTTGTGGACCAAGCACGACACTGGAGGACGTTGTCTTGGGTTTTGGGAAACACCGATCACCATTTTTCACATTTTAAAGACCAAACAACTAATCAGTTCATTAAGAAAATAATCAGCAGATTAATCAAGAATGAAATAATCATTAGCTGCCGGCCTAAACCCTGGGTCAGCATAGTTTTAAGCCAAACTACACCATTATACACATTAGTGACTGTGTTCTTCAACCCTGGGACTTCAGAAGAGCGTGCTTTATCCTCAACAGAACATGCAGCACAAATGGGAAAAAGATTGTACATGTAAGAGCCATGCGTGGGCCAGAGACCCCATCACCAACTTTATAATTCACAAGAACATTTTTGAATGTTCAGCCACATGAGTATTAATGTAAAGGACAACATGCAGCGGTTGTATAATATTTCTCTGTTGATTTAGTGAGGTCAGTAGCCAAGATTCTGTCATATTTTATACATGCTATATGCGGCCTGCCCGCAGCTTCGTGTTTTATGGGATAATCCGTAAGAAGTGGGCTTGTTTTTTATTTTTGCTCTGCCCTGAGGATAAATGTACGAGCAGCATTACATGCTGAATATAATCTAGTGGATCAGTAACCTACAGCTGAAGTAGGACAGTATATCACCGACGGCAGAACTGTTCAGATTCATGCCCGTGCATTTTTTTTCTTTTTAAAAAATGACACTGGGATTGGGTTTGGAGTTCGTTTCATCAGAGCTTGGCTCGTCTGTCACGGCGCAGATTTGAGAAGAAGAAAATGAGCAGGCAGATGAGGAGTGGAGGAGCGGAGAGGTGGAGCTGAGGAGGGAGGAGAGCGAGGCGTGGAGGGAGGGAGGGTGTTGGAGGAGAAGCAGCTGCAGAGAGAAAGAGATGAGCTGAGAGGAGAGGAGAGGAGGAAACCCCAGTGGAGAGCGGAGGGTGCTCTCTGACAGATTAGGGTTATGTAATAGGATGGGAGCATTTTGAGAGTGTGTGTGTGCTCGTTTGTGTGCATATATGTGTGTGTGTTGCACATGGATGTGTGCCTGGCCTCCAGTCAATAGTCAGATGTGCCTGCAGCTGCTCCTTTTAACTCAGATTGGTGCTATAGAGGTGCCTGGAGAACGTGGCGCATTGTATTTCATTGAGAGACATCCTTAATCTTCTTAAAGGTCATATGTGTCACATCTACATATCATTTATCATGAAAAATTATAAACATTAGCATGAAAATGTTATCAAAGCGGAATGGCCGTCTGTCTGTGTGTTACTCGTATATCTCGAGAACCGTTCAATCGATGTACTTCACACTTGGCAGGTTTGTTGCCGAGGACCCGAGGAAGCGCAGTGTCAAATTTGGCGCAGTGTTTATTACCAGATGGCCACTTTGGGTGCTTTGTAACTTTTTCTTGGGTGTGTTGTTCAGGGGCGGATCGCTGAAGTGTGGGTTCTGGGCAAATGTCTGTTCAGGATGGAGTTTTAATTCTAATGTAATGCTTTGATGAATAATAATGCAAGGTATGTTATATTTATGAACCGCATGCTTTGAGTGGGCACGGCACTAGTTTCAATAATTTTTCTTACTTGTGGTTAAATAGTGTTCTTTAGCTGATCCTCAACACAGGACCACAGGACTACGTCTCTGCTGGTTTATGTTATAGCCACCAGGTTTAATTATTTCAGATTCGTTTTCTGAGGAATCACGTTTTGTCCGTCATTTTGGTATGGCATATTGCTCTAAATACTACAATACCCATGAGCCTCAGCCAACATTCGTGTGGAGAAGAGGTCAGTCGGAGGCACGAGCTGGATTAGCAGCTGATTAAAGCCTTGTTGATTCAGTTGAATTCACCCACAATAAAACCAGATTTTGAAAGTAACAGAATTTTGAGTGAAGTGATTGGATGTTTCTTGCCGGAATACAACATCAACCTTGAACTTTAATGCACACAGGCTGGTATCGTCAATGTCTTATCAAAGTAACACAGTTCTTACTTATTCTTACTCTTTTGTGCTGCTGATTTAACTGTGAGTTTCACGCTGATCCCAGCCATAGAAGTGCTATAGCTGTGAGTCACACAGTATTCTCAATGGGTAGCTCTCAACAATTTCATTATGGCTGATAGAAATGTCAAAACTACTGAAATTAGTCAGAATTTAACTTGGTTAAATCATCAAACCTTAATTTTATTATCAGCCAGTTACATAAAGATACTTTGCCGTCTCACTTTTCCCAGTGTTCTTTAAACATCCAACGTGTAGGATCGAGGGGGACCTATAAGCAGGGATGGAACATAATATTCATAAGTACGTTTTAATTAGTCAGTAACCACCTGAAAATAATAATCCTGTTTTACTTCCACAAACCAAATGCTGGATTTAGAGAGGGCCTTTTTTTTGTTTTTAGTGTTTTTAGCTGCCACCGTAGGAAAGGGTGAGACGGGGGGTGTTCAGTTGGTTGCAATCTAAACCCCACACCTTGTGTGTGTATATAATGTGTGTAACATTTCATAATGGAATCTGTCATTTTTCTGCTGGTGGCCAGGTGGGATAAATTGTAACTGAAAAAACTGCAATGTTGTGTTTTTGAATCCAACTTCAGGCCTTTGACTGAAGTCAAGTCAATCTTTGTTCTCACTCTCTATAAGCTGAATGCTCCAAAAATAATTTTAAAAAAACAACGGTGGCATTTGGAAAGCATAACAAATGCATGGCCGCCCTAGGTGTGTGCTAGTTTCCATGTAGACACATACAGTACTTGCTGTGGGGAGGCACTAATTAGCTTTGGCATCCCTACTGTTCTTCCTGCATGCAGGTACCATTATAGCACATGAGTTGCATCCGGCGTCATTATCACCTCACAACATGGATTTTAATATTTAATATGGCCTGAGAGCAGGTTGGAATTCTTTGGTTTGTTGCTTTGCACAGTCTCCCTGCACACATTTCTTGCTTTATCCGTCTTGCCCTTCAAAAAGCCTTGCAAACGGTGAAATGGATCGTAGAATCAAATAAGAGGGCATTTTTATTCTTCAAGAGGCTACACTTGTTGGGAAGGCCTTTCGTTGTAACCTCAGAGAGAGGAGGAAAAGGACTTGTATTCATGGGGAACTTCAGTGTCTTTTTGTAGACATGTTTATCACCCTTGTACTTTGCATATTTCTATCTGCTCTGCATAAACACTTGAAAAGACAAAAGGGCCATTTTGTGTTAAATGGTCTAAATCAGGCAGAGACGGTTTGCTTACTCAACAACCAACAATCGCGAACCACTTCAATGGACGTTCAAGATTGTTTCTGTAATTCAAGAGTTCCAAGTATTTATAACTCACACTTGCAAGGCGATTGAGAACAGACTGTTTTCAAGCTGTCATTCAGCGCAATTTATATCACTGATAACAAATCCAATCACAATCAACGATGAGCCATCAAAACTGGCAGAGCACGGACTCCAAACATTTTGAGTGCAAGCTGTCAAATGCAATTTCTAGGTTTATATCAAGACAACATCTGCTCATCTGCCTTCAGTTTAATGTGGCAATAGCAACTCTTTCACGTGCCATATTCAATATTTGTCTCATGAAGTTAGCTAACAATTACAGCTGCTATATCGGATCAAATCACAATGTGTACCGTGTATTCAAAAGCTGTTGCTCGTAGGGTCAGCAAAGTTGTAACCCGTTTCCTCCAGGCCTGTCATGATAACTCATTTTTGTCTGACGATATGTTGTCCCAGAAATAATTGCGATAAACGATATTATTTCTTAACAATGACCATTTTATGCCACTGATTTAATGACAATAGCATAATAATACAAGTGCACCCTGAACCCTTAATTCATATGTATATCCTAACTAAATAAAACAAATAAAATGAAACCACACAACCAAAACAATTAATATAATGGACTCTTTGGTCAAGGTCAGCAAATATGATGGTCATCATGTGCCTATATTGGTAAGTTGATAAGATAAAATAGGTATGCTAAGTTGATAATGTAATAATCGTGACAGCCCTACTTGTCATACTGCTGTTGACAATTAAAGACTGCTTTCAGAATCAATTCAGCTACCAAAAGCTCTGTCTTCTTGTACACTTGTCTTTTAAAATGACAAAAGTTCCATTTCTTCATACCTATGTGTGTCTATGTGTATAGGGCTCAGGGCTATCGACACAAAAAAATCACTAGCTGAAAAGGAAAGTTTTGCCAAAACTTGAGCGTAATTAAAGCTACACTTTGCTTAAATGGCAGTCAGCTGTCAGCAAGTGAGTCTTGAAAGAGCAGATCGAGAACCAGAAGCAGTGTGTGGTGGTTTGGTCTGAGCAATTACAACATTTTAAATGAACATTGCAGGTTATTTAGTAGCACTCTATTTATATTTCATAACCAGGCTTTATGCTTCCCTTTTCACTGAGTTTGAGTCAATAATTAATCTGAGCTCACATGCAATATTAATAATGCTGTATATAAACGTGCCTTGCAGCAGTCTCCCCACCGTGCAGACAAAGATGAGAACAGTCAAAGACAGAAGACGCACTGATAATATTTATTCCTATTATGGAAAATGACAACCCGACAGCCGAACAGAGGCGCCGTGAAGAACGTACATGAAGCGCGGAACAAAGGCGAGGAGGTGACAGAGAGTAAGGCAAGGAAACAGGTTGGATGTGAGGAGAAAAAAGGAGAATTCCTGACACAATATGAAACACCTGTTCTAGAAGACTTTGAAAAAGAAATTGGCACAATGCTGTTTCGCTGCGCACTTTCACGTTTCACATTCAAATACTGAACTTGGCAACTGAACACAAGCCAACCAACTTTTTCACCCAATTCTGACACTTCACTGAGGGCAAACGAAGACATAGAGTAATTGTGCGTTACAAGCATCTGAGTTGGATGATGTAAACTATACCTATCTGTCTATCCCGAGAGAGAGGCCAAATTTTAATAGAGCGTGACTGAGATATTTTCGGAGCGAATGAAGTAGAGAGAGAGGTTTTTCTGATTGCCCAAACCAGACTGGGGCTCTCAGCAGGCAGTGGGCTGTTGATAATCCTTAATTAGAAAATAAATTCCAGAGGCAGGAAATTGTCCCGTCCTTTCCACACCTGCAGCAACTCAAAGCCAGCGGGGGAGGACTCAGCTGTTTTCTCTCACAAATCGCTCCATTTAGCTCTCTGTTGGCGAACACGATGAGCGTGAAATGGCAGCATGCAGGGAAAACAGTGATAGTGACAGATTCTTTTTTGGCAAAGTGTGATCATGTAGATTGACATGCAGCAGCGTCCTCCTTTTTCAGTCCTTGCGTTGCTAACTGTTTGACTAAGCTAACTGAATTGTTTTCTATCCCACCATATCTCATGCTTCAGAGGAGTTGGAGGCTATTTACCTTGTCTGATTAGATTCTAATCTGTTATTATTCCCCTGTGTGGACATTCAGCAGAAAAAGATACTCTTAGGTGTGTTTGTTTTACCAAACGTTCCGCAAACCCAAGAGTCTTATCAGACCAATTTACGATAGATTTGCTCATCATGACAGTTGAAGGAGAAATTCTGATTTGAGGCTTGCTGGGGCTCGACGATAAGAGAAAATTATCTGCTTGTGTGAAATGTTTACAAAGGCCTTCAGTGTTTTCCCACTCTAACTTTCCCCTCCTTTATCTCACGTATTTGCAGCATAAAGAACGTGACACCCAAAGTGGGTGCAGAGGAGACCCATGATGCCATTCGGCGAGCCTTTGACGTTTGGCAAAATGTGACGCCGCTGCGCTTTGAGGCCGTGCCCTACAGCGAGCTGGAGAGAACAAAGAAAGACGTGGACATCACCATCATCTTCGCTTCAGGTTTCCATGGTGATAGTTCGCCCTTTGACGGTGAAGGTGGCTTCCTGGCACACGCCTACTTTCCAGGGCCCGGAATAGGAGGCGACACACACTTTGACTCAGACGAGCCATGGACGCTTGGAAACCCCAACCATGACGGTAAGCATTGATTGGTAGTCATGGGAATGTTGTGATGGCTTTACACGGGATGGTGCAAGAGATGTTAATGAGAAAAGGCCAGTCAGCGAACTCAAATGGACTGAATTTATATGTAAATGTCAAATATGCACTGGGTTGATATTTAGTGTCCAAGCTCTGACCTTATCACTCCCTATAAAAAGCTCAATACAGCAGGGAGTGGGGAGTGACAATAAAAACATACTCCCTAAAGGAACATAAGCTGCATTTCCTCTACAGGACCTTCCCTAGTGACTCCATTTCCACCACAGGGACCGGGTCTAAATTAAGTTCCATGGACATTGTTACTGCGACCAAAAACTCGCTGCTCATGGGGTAATCATTTCTGTAAGTACAGTAACTGTCGGTGGGGCTCTCAGTGCTGAACATTTGATAATTTATAAAAATTCGTAGTTGCACAAAGGTTTGTTCTTTTCTTGTTCTTCTTCTTTGTGCTTTGACCAATGATGACTGATTTCATCATTGTTGTATTATTGTTTGCACTAATGACACGTAAAAACAGGCATCCCCTTTTCATATGTCAGCAGATTTCCTCCATCTTCCCTAGTCTTTAGGCTGAGTTGGGAATGCAGGCAAGAGTGGGCCGAAGGAACCTTTAAGTTGGCTATAGACTCAGAGCCTTCAGATAGATACCGGGGTGGAGGTGGGGCTTTTGAATGCTTTATAAACAGCAGCATTTGTAGGGAGTGGGGAGTGATGAGGACGGCAGAAATTCAGAGCTTACAGTTGAATACTGAGGTGAAGGAAGAGGGTTTTTCAAATGCTCCAGGAATGGCAGCAGCGGGCAGTGGGGAGTGATTGACTTACCCACTCAGGGAACGTCGACTCAGAGCTTACAATTGGATTGTGAGGTGGAGGTAGAGGATTTTTTAAATGCTCTATGAACAACAATAGCAGCAGGGAGTGGGGAGTGACAAGATTGACTTACCCATTCAGGGAACGTCGACTCAGAGCTTACAGGTGGATACTGAGAAGGAGGTAGAGGCTTTTTTTTTATACATTCTGTATGAACAGCAGGAGCAGTAGCAGAAATTGACAGTTGACAATTACTATATGATCATTCCTTCTAATCGTATATCATAACAAAAGCATAATATTTGTCAAAATAATTTAAATGTGAATAGTTTTTTTGTGCATGGTGCATCCATTTGAATAAAACCCAATGGATTGGTTTGTTCCATCCATTTGTTGCCGTGAGTTGCTTTTCAGACTGACTGCATACTGAACTAGACTGTCCTTTTGAATAAATGGCTCAGTTACAGAATCGTGATTTTGATCATGATCATATATTTTTTGTAATGACTCATGTTTTCTGTGTTTACAGTAAATGCTTTCACAAAACCATAGATTTCGTTGCTCCTCCAGCATGTCTAATGTATTGCAGTGTCATGCCTGCTGGATACTGGTTTTGCTGGTCCGTGTGTTGTAGATTTAATTCCAGTCTGTTGAGCCTTTGCTCGCTCATCTTGCATGAGTCTGACCTTGAGCTCTCGCAGTAACTGAGCACTCGCCCTCAGAGCTTTACAGCTTGTCAGGCGGTATGTAAACTCGGTCTGCCTGTCATGCTATAGCGTGGGTTGCATGTTGAACAGCTGCGTTGCTGTTTAGCGTTGTGTTGTGGTCCAACAGATGCGCGGCATCAGTGGAAGTCAGCCGACCTCCGAACCCGGTGCAGGCTTCAGTGTGGTGATGAATGGGCCCTGGAAGAGGAGAGGATGGAGAGGAAAGAATAGAAGGAAGAGAGAAAATATAGTAAAGGAGACGTAATGTAAATAAAGTCCAATAGAGCAAAGAAAATCCAAACAAGTGTTGAAAGTGAAGTGGATTTTCCGTTGATATTCTTGACCATACCTATGTCGCAGCAGGGCAAATTTGTCTCTCGGATTCAGAAAGATTGATGTTTCAGCTTTCCTCCTCGGATCCCTCATTAAATCTAAGGGGCAAACCTGCCCCGCGGTCCACTGAGACGGCTCTAGAGGAGTCATGACTGTTACTGAGTCATGAGTCAAAACGATGACAGGGACGACCGAGCGAGAGACAAGGAGATGCTCTTAAGAAATAAGCACACAAATGAGAGGGGGGGGAAAAAAGAGGAGGCACTAGAAGGAAGGCAGCGGAGATAACGGAGAGAGGAAGAGAAGATAAGAGAGAATGGCAGAGCATCTCTAGACAAATATTGGAGGTTCAAGAGCTCACAAGAGAGAGAGAGACGTAGAGGGAAAGAGTGAGGAAGCAGCGTAGCGCGAAGTAAAGAAAACATTTGAAGAGGAGAGGGGAGAGAGGAGAGCAGAGGAGATGAGTGGGAACTGTTAAGCACTACGTGTCGGAAATAGAAGTGAAGAACTTGCTGTCGACGGCTGAATTTTAAGTAGAAGCAGAGGGGCTTTTGTAGGCTTAGATAATATGTTATGAATGGCTATATTTAAGAGAGCGCGTAGATTGAATCGAATCGCTCCTTCTGGTTGAATAACACAGCGGAAGTGATAACAATAGCCTCAAACTATTGGCCCGTCTGCCGCTTTATTGACCACCTGATCCACTCCATTCAGACATGTTTAAACATGTGCAGGTGGTGATGGAGACTCAGCCTTGCACATACATTCGTACAAAGTGTTGTCGTCCCTGCCTTGGAGGACGAAGAAACAGCTGTCACTGAAGGCAATGATTCACTCCCCTTCAACACACACAGACACACACTGTCTCTCCACCCCTCAATGCAATATTAATACAGCCCTGCTGCGGCCCACACTTCTGTGAAAACATCCCATAATGCATGCAGTTCCATTACACACTCTCCAGCTGGCTTTCTTGCCAAATATGAACATGCACTGGCTGAATCCTGACTGCTCGCCGTGGCGGGGGGTGCTCTTATTCCTTCACAGTGACTAGTGTTACACTGATATTTGGATCGCTGAAGGCTCATACAGCTTCAAGCTGCTTACAGCCTGTATTTTGTGCTGAGATGTTGAATATCTTCAAATTTTTTACAATACCTACCTATATCTGGTACTCTGTATTCCAGCCAGATTTTTTTTTTTTGTTATTTCTGTCTTGGCACGATCGCAGCAGTTCTGCGGGAGTGTGTCGATTTTTGGCAGGCGAAAACCAAAAGAAACTGTAAGATTATAGTGCTGCAAGTATTACTAATGTTACTACTAATAATTAAATATATTATAAAAGATATCAACACTGTGGCTGCAGCATTTCAGAGTCAACGAGGCTTTTAGGTGAACGCATTTAATCTCTTTGCTAGAGTATACCTCTGGCATCGAGAGGAGTCGTGTGTGTGTGCATTCATTTTGGTACACACTGTTTGAACCTAGGTGTCAATCAAACTGAAAGCTTAATGCAATAGAAAAATACATCATAGGTTTGATTCCTGCATTTTAAAGGAGGAATATGTAAGATTTGACCAGTATTTAAATTATAACATTGAAAAGATAAATTCATATTAACGACAGGTTGTGAAGATCCATTAGTGTTGATGTTATGTTGGAGACGACTTTTTATTGTGTTGCGCAGATGTTGAAGTTAGCATGCTAACCAGCTAGTCCTGTTCCTTCCTGTCTAGTAATACAGCCGTGTATCTAAATAGGCAATAGTGATAGAAAGAGTCCTCCAATTGATCAGTCACCGAATGTTAGCCAATTATTGGCTAGCCAAAGCAATTATTGGTTAACATCCATTCTGAATAGTTCCATCGATGGTCTCTACAAAGGCCAAACAGAAACAGATGCTAAAGTACCAAAACATAGCAGGGCTAGAGATTAAGGCCATCGGTTGCCCAGCTAGGGATGATAGACTGACGTCTTGAGCTGTGACTGTGAGGTCGCAGTCCAGGCAAACTCCAGTCAGCCAATAATGCCAAGAGGTCCTTGGCTAACGGAGCTACATGCTGCTATAGCCAAAGCTGGCTACAGCATAGAGTACATAATATTTTTAAGATGCCTGCAAATTCTCGCCACTTGTCAGAAATTGCGGATTTAAAAACCAAAGCTTAGCAGATACAGGACCTTTTCAGGCCTATGTGAGTATAACTGAAAGCTAATAACAATAATATATAACATTGTGTTGTTAAAAAATTAGTGAAACGGCAAATAAAAGCCTAAATATTGAGCAGTAAACATAATTAAATCATTTTAGATAAGATCTTTAGATTAAAACACAAGAAATTTGACCAGTACACCTTATCACGAAAAGGGTCGAATATACTGTACATACAGTGTGGCTGATAAAATAATAACTGCTGCATTTACTGCTCTGCAGGTTCTTCTTACCTACAGCATGTGGCAGCAGGTAAATTTTCCTCATTGCTTATACATATATCATAATTCTGTCAAATTATGTACTATGATTATAATAACATCATTAAAAATGACATTATAACAAAGTGCCTATTACAAAATTCATGTGTTGATACTGTCATCGTGTGGGCCAGATATTGTGATATTATTGCTCTGTGAGTTAGCCTGTGGTTCTTTGTCCTACTGTATATGTAATCAATTCAACTGCAGCGTATCCATCAGAGGGAGAAGTCCCTGATTCGCCAATATCAGATCGTTGATACGACAACATGTGTAAGCCTAACGAAAAGATTACTCGTAACTGTGATGAAAAGCTTACATCTCCAGAGTACATTATTTGTTCATGTAAATGTTCTTTTTAATCTAGATATAGTCTCAAAATCTCTGGCAACAGAGGTAGATAATTCCATATTTTTCCAGTGCAACAAGTTTCAAGGATTTGTAATCCATCTATCATCATCTCCTCTCTCTTCCTGTATCCATGCTGTGTAGGGAACAGCTGGGAATGATGTCATTTCATCACATCATGTCGTGTCCGACTTCTCCCTTCCTCATCTCTTTCTTTTTGTCTCCCTCTCCCTGCTTTTATTGGGTTTCAAAAGTTACACACACACTGACACACACGGTGGAGACGAGCTCCTGTCCAGTAAGCTGTCGTACCTAATCCCCCCACACTGTTGTCGAGCAGGATCAGTCGTCACCGCGACCGTTGCCAGCATCACGCCGTAGATGTTATTGTGGTTGTTCTGGATGATGACGTCACTGATGCACACTGGAGGATTAACTCTGGTCTGCATGGAGATAAAACGCTCGCATACACGTGTTTAAGTACTCACACATAGACACACACACGCACTGTTTTCTCTGCACCTTGCTCACACTGCAACCCAGGCATTTGAGGATAGAGGATTACCCAGAAGTTACATTCAGCAGGCATTTTTAGCACACACAGCAGAATGAGGTTCTTACTGGGATTAACTAATGGCATTTTAAGAGAGACTTGGATGTACAGTACAGTACACAGCAGCTGCTTTCTATATGTGTGTGACTTGATGCCTTTAGTCATATAAAAGAGGAAGCGGAAGCATACACACTGGAAAAGGCAGATAACAGCATTAGCATCAAGGAAGTGGTCCTGAACACTTCCTCAAGGTGTCGCAGGTTTTGATTACAGATGTTTCCATTCTAGAGTTTGCGTTCATGCGCTCGTGCCCGAGTGCCTCTTGGCTGCTTTCAAGTAACTTCCTCTTGTGACTCTTTGCCTCATCACTTCCATCGAGGTAATACTTTGACTGTAGTCGTTATTAATTTAAAATCAGAGTCCCAATAATCGTAAATGCCTGGATTAGTGTTTTTTGATCTTCAGTCTGATCTTTTAATTTGATTTCCTGTCCCTTTCAATTATGAACGAATAAATCGGTATGAATTTTCTCCCGACCATAAAGCAGTCAGTATGATATGGATGTTTGATGAGTATTGCGTGCATGCAGAGCTGTAATAGCACAGTGCAGTAGCATCTTTGGGTTTTTCGACCGTTCGTCAAGCAAAACAGGTAATTAGAATACGTCACCTTGGGCTCAAATGATCTGCCTGGACGATTTTCAGGGCCATTTTCAGCATTTTTATGATTATTGGTATCAGTGTTTCTTGTTCCAATTTTGGCTCACATGCAGCATTGTCTCCCTGCCTGTGGTCTAGGGCTGGGCCTAAATAATCGACTATGCGGGTATTTGTTGTTGGGTAGGTATGCAGTTTTCAATTTTAGGATTCAGATATTGTTTTTTTCCTTTTTGCTTGTTTTATTTGCTTAATAAATCAATAAAGTGCGTGCCAACGACGACAGGCTTTCCCATACATTTATGTATTAGTCATCTATTTTCAGAAGCTGTGCTGTTCAGTTCAGTTGCAGCGCCTTTAGTCCAGCTGTACCAGTGAAACAGAGACCGTCCTTACCGAGCGTCATCACCGCAAAAGACGAGGAAACTGTAGGGAATTGAATCTCACGTTCATCCTCAGTGTCACTGCCTCTTCTTCACACTTAACACTCCCTTCTGAGCTGTGTGTGTGGTGCTTCGGTTGACAGTGGACATGATCGCACCACACATGTCAAACATCAGCGCCAGAAGCTTTTATGTGCAGCATATCATGCCTGAAAAGACATTAGAGCAGCTAAGATCGAAGAGGGCTTGACACCGAGGTTTGGAGAAATCCTTTTTTTATGAAGACTAACTGTCGGATTTACCCATTTATTTCCATTTCCACCCTCCCTCCCTCCCTCTTTTTCTCTTGTTCACTACAAAGTGTGTGTCAGCCTTTGTTGCTGCTTTAAAACAATGGGGCTTGTAGTCGAGGGAGAGGATTTGTTTAAGCAATATTTAAACGAACAAACATTTCTAACAGTGGATTAGAGAACCACTTTTGGCTCGAGGAAAATTGTTTGTGGGTTTTATTCCACCGTAATCAAACTCTTCATATCAGATTGGTCTTGTTCACGAAGTGGAATGCACGTCCAATTAACAAAAACAGTACATTGGATATCTAAAACCTTGCAGTGGGCAAATGGTACGTGACGTGTGCATGAACGCTGCATGCAAGAGAGAGATCAACGTCCATGTTGATTTTGCAAAATTGAGCAACATCCCAGATGATTTGTGAACTGTTTGGTTTGTGTGTCCATGCCGGAGGTAGATAACAGCACAGTTATGTCATCTCAAACCTGTGGCCCCTTACACAGATCAATCTCATGTCTTTCTTTCTAAGTTTTCCTTTCTTCTTTAGTCTTTGAGCTGTCTATGAAGGTCAGGTATTAAGAAGAAGCACACTGACTGATGTCTTCTATCATCTCATTTCATCGTTGACTGTACACATTCACACATTTTTATGTGAAAGATCGCACAGTGATAGCTGTAATTCTATTTTAGCCAGGACGATGCAAAGGGAAACAACAGGGAGAGATTGTGCAGAGGCGGCTGATCAGCCCATATCCCCATTGAGAGTGCATCATCCCTGAGGGCAAAACAGAGAGAAGTGGTCCTGGAGCTCCTACAGCCGCCCTACATTCCTAGACTGCTTGGCTTTAGAAACTGATGAATGAATAGCTGTGAGGGATCAATAGATGGAAGGATAGATACTGTAGATGGATGCATGGGGAAATTAAAAACATAATAGGTTGTGATGGGGCAGAGCAGAGCAGGTTGGACATGAAAATTATGCAGGGAGAGTGAGAAGATGAAATATGTTTGGATAAAACATCGCAAATGTTTCAAAAAAGGTAAAATCGAGATGCAGAGGCTGAGCGCTGGAGGGCCTAAAGGCGAGGATTGTGGAGGGATTTAGTGCGAACACAGGATAAGAAGGAAAAAGAACTGGAGATCGAAATGATTAGATTGTCTTTTCATCAGAGCTCAGCGCGCCACGACCACTTTCGAAAAGGGAGCGCGTTCGCAGAGGGCGTTTTTTCTTCATTTGACAGTTTTCAATTTCTGCGCAACAAGAAAGGCGAACAAGCCGACGCTCATCCGCGCTTTATCACAAGGTCATCTTCGTGGGCTGAGGCCGCTGTGTTTTTCTTTGTGAAAAATCAAAGCGATGCACGCAGGAATAGATAAGACAGATTCCATTTTGACTTTCAGCCACAGCAAGGCTGATTGGATTTTACACAAAAAACAACTTGGCATCACAAAAAAAAAAAAAAAAACAGTCCATCGTTGCCACTGCATACCATGACTGTACACAAACACCCAGTCTAACCCGAGGGTGACTTATAAGGCCTGGTATGCCTTCAAGGACCTCCAGCCTCTTGTAGTGTAACATAACACAGCTTGCGAGCTAGACCTACACACAGGAAATGAGAGATTCCAGGGCTTTATTATTTTCTTCCCCCTTGCCCCCAAAATGAGCTAAAAAGGTTAGAAAAACACACCGTCACCAGGCAGAAAAATACGTCAAGAATTTATGTTTCCTAGGTTGGTGGGACACTCAATAACAGAGCGATGATTGGCTAAGGGAGGAGACGTCGGGGCCGGCACGACATTGATCAACTGATTGATTGATGGTTGCGGGAGAAAGCGCTGCTCCCCTGCTTCGATTGACAGAATGGTTTATCATTGATGTCCAATCCTGTAACTTGATTGTACATTCAAAGCTGCTGTAATTTTGGCCTTTTTTTTTTACCAGTGGACAATGAAAAGCGATCAATCTTCGGCTTCTCAGCAGTGGACAGTGGAGGCATTGTTATGTGGAGCAGCCTCTGTCATGTCAGGGTATTGTGAGGAAAGAGAAAACAAGAATGGAGAAAATCAGAGATTTAAGAGCAAGTGGAGTACAAAAGAGGGAAAGGGAAGAGAGGTTGAGGAGCATAGGAGCATATGGTGTCCTTGCAGGTTTATTTTTAGGTTGCTACTCCTACTGTGTGATGAGGAGGAAGCAGTGGACTGTCTTTTCCACCCTGTTTCTCTCTTTCTCTTTTGTTCCCTATCTTCTCATCTCTCGCACTCGCTCTCTCCATTAAGTTCAGCGGGTTTTCTTGGCATGACGCTTGATGGGTTCCCAAAGCACTGTTACAGTTAAAATAATAATGACTACAAACGAAACTGGCTAAAAACAATGAAACATACTTGATTAGGTGACTGTCGATCTAAAAAAGATTCTATCAAAGATTAAAAGAAAGAAATTAAGAAAACGCACATTTATTTTCTGCTTGCTTGCCATTTTTTTGTGGCATTTAGTAACATATTAACCAGATGAATAACCAGACAAGAAATTTACATTGCAGTGTTTCCAAATATTTGAAAGAATGTTTCAGTAAATTGAGTTTGTCTTCTGTCTGATTTTAGCCATTCAGTTAAGTTTCTTATCAGCTGTTTTGGTCAGTTAGTCTGCTGCTACATGTTATGCATGTTATGTTTGGATTTGTTGTTCCATTTCTGCGTGTGATGTATTCTTATTTTCTTTGGCTGTAATTTGATCTAATGTTTGACTCAAAAGGGAACTCCTTTTCTTTGCTCCTAGCAGGATGGGGCTTGATAATTTCAAGGGGTATAATCACTACTTTTGATGTTACTTCAGATCTATTAAACTTTTAAGGATATTAAGCTCCTGCAATGCGAGTGAAGTGGGAGTTTTGCTCTGGGCCCTAGAACTACTTTTGCAGAAGTCTGCAGAGATGCAGTTTGAATTTTTGTCCCAATCACTTTGTTGGAGAGACTAAAGCCCCAATCTCAGCCCTGTATACCCAGTGCATTACATTCTTTGTTTGAGTAGAATTGGCTATTGTAGGCAATTTCCAGTTAAGTCTGTACATAGTTTATTCTCAACATTGTGTAGTTCTCTGAAATATGAAGTGTGGGACTGGACAAACCTCTGAAATTCTTTTGAAGACTTTAGTTTTTTTCCACCAAAAAAGTATTAATAGTGTGTAACCCATTAACTATTTTAAGTGTAATTCCGATCAGAATCTGAATCTGAATTGAAATGTCATTGGTACAAAAAAACAACAACAAGAAAACAAAAACATAAAGGTTTTCAAATTTGTGTTTTTTTGATATGATTCCCAACCAAATCGCAAAAAAATGTTAGCTAAGTACTTTTCTAAAATGTTCTTAAATGTTTCCCACATTTAAGTTTAAAATTAGAATTTCTTGATGTTGGAAAGCGGCATGGTTTGGCTTAAAATTTGCCTGGAGATGGTCTCTATTAATAATCTAGTAGTCACTTAGAAGGTGCAGGCCCCATTGAAGCGCTTCTTTAGTGATAAAGAAGTGTGTCATCTGCATAGAGGAGGATTTGCCACCTTCATCATAAATTAGAAAAAGGTAATTGTTTCTACAATGTCACAAACCAGAATTGATTAAAATATTAACAAAGATAAAAACTGATATCTCATCTTGAGGTTTCATCTCCAAGCTCTCGATCAATTCAAGGATAACACAGAAAAAGTTAAATAATTCTTCATTCTTTCAAGGTTGTTCAGCTTCTCAGAATACCTCCCTTCCCTGTATAAAGATCGTCAATCTTTCCTATGTCCTCTGTCCCTATCTTTGTCCCTCTATCTCCCCTGCTCTGCTGCTGCCTCTCTTTATATCTCAAAGAAAATAAATGGGGAGAATCAGATGCTTTTTTTTTTCTCACCACAGGAGCAGGAGCTTTATCTTTTACTGGAAGCATGTGTATGTGTGAGTCCTGAGGACGTCCAGCATGGCTACATTTGGGCAGGCAGTAGGAACGGTATTGATGGTTGGGTTACTGTAAGTAGTTTTTGTGGGAGGACACAGGCGGTATAACAGCACTGAAAGCTACACACACAGATAAACGCACGTACACACACACACATTTCAAGGGTGCTGGGAGAACTCACTACCTTGTAGGCAGTTTGTCTGAAGGATGCAGTAGGACAGTCGACATTACATGATATAACATCACGATATGATACAGTGCAATACAATATATCAGCACAGGACGCTACATGATCCAGTCAGGGAACATGATGAATGAACTTCATGAAATACTATACCAAGATACATAGACATATATAACACAACGTGGAGCATATTGTAGGCTTTGTATGAGATATGGCATACATAGAGCTCAGTATTTAGGAGCAGCAAGAGTTTTTGTCCTTGCCCTGGGCTTCGCCTCTCAGGCAGCATATAGGCTATCTTAACCTGTGATTGGTGAATACTCTTCACAGGGATGGAGTAGTATTCACAGATGGGAAAAAAAAACATCTCATCTTCACTGCATCTTTTTCAAGTAAAAACATGAATAATCTCGGAAAGACACTACAATTTAACATCTGTCAAGATGCAAATGCAAGATTATCCAGCAATGAAACTACATGTGATTTTGATTAAATGAGGTCCTAGAGATCCCAAATTGATTTGATTGATTTGACAAAACTTAACGTGAGAGATAAATGACTGAATTTTCATTATTGGGTGAACTTTAATCCTTTAATACCTTGTTGATTGTGTTCCGATATATCTCTGTCTGTTACATACTATCCAACTATGAATACCATCTTTGAGAAAGACAAGCCATTTAAATCATTCCTTGCACACTTTCCCAAAGAAAATTAAATCAAGAGAAAGAAAGCAGAGATATCACCATGCGTTCCTGCCCACCAGGCTGCCACTAGAAATAGACGGCCGCCTACTGACAGCAGCATCAACTTCCACGTGGGCGGCAGTACTCTCTTCCGCCCCCACACATGAATACACACACGCACACACTCTTAGAAGAACACAAATCATGCACCCGGGGAGACTTGCCCTCCCACTAGTCAGTCAGATGCTCTCATAACCTCGTACCCATGATCCTTAGCAAACAAAAAGTGTAAACAGCCCTGCCTAGGGTACGTCTCCCTCTGAGAACACACACATATTATCACAGTTCAGGGAGCATCACTTGTGTCTTTAGTGATGTGTAATATCTGCCTGTTTTTGTATTGTAAAGATGAAGTAGCCATGTTATCAGCGGTGTTACACATTCCTAAAGGAATAATTTTAGAATCTTCAAGGATGCTTTGGCACAAAAGTGACCCACTGAGAAGCTTCGATAAAACAATATCTCACACTTTGTTACTATTTGGAACACTAAAGGAAAATGTGTTTCTTACAAACCCAGACTGTCACTCGTAACCTGCTTACATAAAGTCCTCGGGCTAGAAACTCTGACACATCCACAAAGGCAGCATTAGTCTGTAAATATCAGATTTGTAGTTCTGCATTCTGTAACAAAGTCTCACATAATAATGCTCCTGTTGATCCAGTCATAAAAGCAAAAGGGATTTTCGGCAACAAAAGCAGTGAACTTTTTCTTTTACTTCACAGAGAGGTAGACAAAAGAGATGGAAAAAGGCTGCTTTCTGAGGCCTGGAAGGATTTGAAGTGTCAGCGGAGGTGCAAACATTGAAAGGAGAAATATGACTATAGGAGATGAATGTTGATGAATTAAAGATCAGTTGATGTAGAACAACTGAAAGCTGTTGAACAGTCATCTGAAAGGTAAGAGATGAAAGGAGTTGAAGAGCAAAAGACGGAAGCCGTGGAAATGTCAGTTGACATGCGAGTGGTAAAAGTAGTTTCAGCTGAAGTAGAAGAGCTGAAAACAGTTGAAACATTGAAACTTGAACTTCTTTCAACACTTCAGATTGAACTGCTATTTTTACTGTGACTGCCACTGAAACTTCTACTTTTTTGATGAATTAATGGGGGAAATGGCAGCTGTGGAAAAGCAGTGAACTTTGTCTTTTTTTCACAGGAGGAGAGAAAAAATGACAATGGACTCACTCTTTAAAGCTGTTGTTTTATTGGTAGGCCTGGTGGGTCATCACTTGTTTGCTGGACTAACCAGAGAATCTTAATGACCTAGAGAAGGTCAAAAGTGAGGCTCTACACACACTTGAATGCATTTGTCAGATCTGTATTATATTTTTCTAGTATTCTAGAGTTGTGTAGCTTCATTTGAAATGCTGTTACCAGTACCTATCTGTTTGGTTCATTGGTAGAAGCTCAGTTAAGAAAGCTTTTTTGTGGTGGAGTAGTGTTTGCAGTGTCCACAGACACAGCTGCAGCAGTGTGTGCAAGCTCGTGAAATGCACACATGCACACACCACTGCTTGGGAATGCATTATTAATGATTAATGATCACAATGAAAATGTCCACACATCCCCGTCTAGCTCACAGGTGCTGCACAGAGATAAACATGACAAGAATAAAGGATGTCCTATGCTTGGCAGCATTTTTTTCCTGCTTTCTGCTGGTTTATTTACCTTGAGTCCGCAGGAACGGCCAATATTTGGATCCCTGGCAATGTTCCACACACAGTATTTCAGTCTGTAGCAGTCTCTGTAAATAAATAATTACGCCAGTGTACATATGTTGCTCCCATCAGCAAGGGTTTTGTTCTCTGACAAGCTTGTGAGAATTAAGTGTAATAGATTCAACAGCACAAGTGTTGCTCAACCAATGTCAACAGCCGAGAGCGAGGGGAACAGAGAGAGAGAGGGTAGACGAAGAGTGAAGGGATAGAAGTTGAGGGGAGGGAGGAGAGCAAGTGGAACAGCAGACTGTTCTCTATAGGATAGTGTAGCTCGCTGCATGCTGGATAGTGTGTGGTGCTGATACCAGCACTGCCAGGGTTAGGATTTAGAAGAAAATTGGTGTTTTATCACGTTAGACGGTGTTTTCCAGCCTTATTTGTAGTGGAAACTGGACTCACATGAGGACTTCTCAAAACAGAAGCTCATCAAAGTTCCGTCTATAAATGTAATTAAATGCTTAACATCTTATATTATTAAGCACGAAGGACTGTTTTAGGCCTTTGATCCAATATTATTGATGCAAGCCAATTTCATAGCACCAGAAACCATTATAAATTGCATTTAAAGCAAGACTGTAATATTTGAAGGATGAAATAAAACATACGTCATTCGTCAAGCATTCAAATGAAAATTGAACTGAGCAATGACAAAGGCTGATGCTTAATTAAATACACTTAGCTACTGTTATGACATAAGCAAACTTTGGATAGACATTGCTGCATACCAGACTTTAACAGTGTGTTGACTTTAACTTCATTGGACTTGTACCACTGTCACACTATGTTTTATCATCATCCTAATTAATATTCTTGTGGCTAAAGTGACCACTAAAAGTTGAGAAAAGATTATAACCTCAGTAGTGTGATGAACTGTATGACTGTATATTGTTGGGGTGCCACATCAAATCCTGGTGGACGGTTACATTATCTACCAACAATGTTTTAATCAGTAATTATGAACGCAACAAAGCAGAATGGAATGGCATTTTCATTCCAACTTGGATATGGAAATTCCTGGGATTGTGCATCTGAAAACCTTGGTGTTCATACATTTGCTACTGTAAGCTGGTACAGTGTGTTTCTGTTTTGTCCTGTGAGGGTCTGTTGGAAGCAGAGTGCGTGTGAAAGTGAAGCGAGCAGAATGCAGCCATTGTACTTTGGCTGCATTCTTCACAATGGTCACTCTGTCAAGTCAGGCACACAGCTTTGGTTTGACAGCCAGCAGAGCTGTGTGAGCCCAGGGCCCTCTGAGCCAGGCACTGAACCACTGGGCTGAGATCCTCTGGCAGCTTGTCAGTACAGCGCAGCACTCCTGGACGGCCAGTGCTCTCATTGAGGCAAACTCTGTTTCACTGTCTCTGCTGCCTCTCTGGACTCTCCGCTTTTCCTCTCACCTCACATATCTCCAGCTTCCTTCAGGGTCAAGGTTGTTCCGATTTCTGATGACGTAGAGAAAGAACTTCAAGTGTCAGTGTTGTGAACTTCCTCAGCAAGTTGATAAAAGCTCATTTCCTTCCTTTTCCTTCTCTCTCTTCGTTGTAGAGCTCTCTGTCAGCGTCAGGGACAGTAAAATGGTTTACAGGAGTATCACCAGTTTATCTCACATTTTGGCTTTTGAAAGCCAATGCCAACTTTTGAATTAAAGCTGGTCAGGGGATACCACCTCTATTCAGTGCTTCTAAGGTTCTGCATTCACAGTACCTTGATACAAATAATAGATTTTTATTGACTCTACAGTAAAATATGATTTTATTTTTTCTTCCCTGTACCGCTACGATTCATGAACTTCGCTTGCAGTTGCTATGGGGTACACAGAAAGATTGTGGAAACGCTTAACTAATTTAAAAAAAAAAGAATAGAATAGAATTATGATTAAAAACAAAAAGATGTCCACATACTTAGTCAGCTGTACCACCTAAACATACCTTCATGTTGCGATCGAGAGGGCATAAAAACTGGGTAACAAGTTAGCAGAGGCTAAGCAGTTAGCTAAAATAAATGAATGATTGAAAGAGTTAGCTAAAAGTTTTTGATGAACAGTTGAAATAGCTAAAAGTAATGGGTAGAACGTTGAAAGAGTTTGCTAAAAGTCATCAATTAATAATTGGCTGGAAGTAATACATAAACAATTGAAAGAATTAGCTAAAATGATTAGATAAATGGTTGGAATAGTTAGCTGAAAGTCATGGATAAACAATTGAAATAGGCTAGCCTAATTAGCTGAAAGTAATGGGTAAACATTAGAAAGAGTTAGCTAAACGTGTCAGAAAAAACAGAATAGTTAGCTAAAAGTCACTGATAATTAATTCAATGGGTAAACTAAGCTCATTAGATAAACAGTTAAAATAGCTAGTTAGCTAAAAGTAGCCTAATGTATAAATGGTTGTGACATTCATCTTCTGCCACTTTAAGTGATAGTACTACAAATGCAACTTAACTAAACCGACCTAAATATTGACATTAATTGCAGGGCAAAGTTCATAAAACCTTGTCCATTTTTAAGTACAGTACATTAATAGTGTGAAATACCATTGAGTTTAAAATCTGTATAAATTAACACATTTGGAACATGATACATGATGAAGCAGTGCTCAGATTTATCCAATAGGGCTGTGGGAAAACATCAGACAAAACAGGTTAGGGACCACAGCCCTACTGCCAAAAAAGGTGTCAAATGCATTTTAAGGAATGTTCCTGAAAATGCAATTAACCCCATTTTGCATTCACTTTACCATGCAGCGCTGTTTCGGTAAATTTTTTCCGAGACCATTTCTGAAAGTGCAGTGTCAGCCACTCAGGGAGTTGTTGGAGCTGAACAATGGGAAACATTTGAGGTCCTCAGGGACAAAGAGAGTGCTTATGCTCGCTTAGACTTGGACGGCATAACAACAGCATCAAGATAACAGCAGAAACAGTCGCAGCTGTGTTTTCTAAAGAAAGGGCGGAGGAGTTGAAAATGTCTGTCTCTGCTGGGCATCCTCATTGGTACAATTGGAGCAGCGAGGGTTGTTAGAGCTTTGTTTGGTGGCTTGCTCTAGTTCAAGATGTGGATATGGTATTAACGTCGCAAGAGGTTGTTGTGTTTTCAAAAGCCTTCCTGACTGGAGAGAAAGAATTGGTCCCTCGAGTCGACAGCGCTGGTAATTTGTCAAACGCAACCACGGGGGTGATAATGAACATCCGAAAGCTCAGGGAAAAACTTGCATAAAGAATAGAGAAACCAACAAGCGGACAGCCAAGCTTGCTTGTGGCTGACGTCAAATGTCATGTGTTGGGCGAACCCCAGACGCTTAGTTAAACAGTGAGGAAGCAGAGAGGGTTACAGGCCCCTGGAGACCTGCGCTGACAACCTGAGCTATTACTGCAATTGAACAGCACTGTCCAGGGCCCCATATCTGATTTGTGGGCCACAGTGTGTTTATCTCTGTGTGTTTATGTCTGAAATCCGGTATTCCCATGTCACGTGTGCCCCCAGCCAGCAGATGGGCTGCCGGGGCGGTGGCATGTGCAGGGAGCCGGTAAATTATGGAGAAAGAGCCAGGTAGAGGTCTCTGGTTTCTAATCACAACCCCTGTTTACTTTGCTGCAACCCTGTGGGGAAAGACAGAGAGAGGTATGTCTGATCATAAATCTCCAGTGACTCTCCTCCTCCACCTCTTCCACTCTATCTTCTCTCCTTTATTTTTCAGTTTTTTTTTTCCCTTCTCGGCTACACTATCTCATTAGCAGCAACCTTGACCTATCCTTAGGAGAGTGTCTGCAAGACTGCTGCCGCCGCGAGCTGCCATGCTGTGATCATCGCCCGCTTATAACGGAAATAAACAGAAAATAATGAAACAATACCAGATTTTGGGGGCTTTGTTGCTGGGAATATATCTTTTATGCATAAAATAGTCGATGGGATGAGATATATTTATCATAAATTCCTGGCCAAACCAGTGGACGGCGCAGATGCAAGCGATGAATCACAGTGTGGTGAAAATATAGGACTCTCTGTCTGTTCTTTTTTCCCCCACAAAGAAAAAAAACTGGTGCCCTCAGTGGGTTATCACACAAGTCCTGCAGAGCTTTGTAATGTATTTCATCGGCTGGCATTGTTTTCGTCAGCTGTATCCTGCTGTTCAGGCTATGTTTTCTGCTTTTTGTTTTGCGTCCGGGGCTGAGATACAGCCACTGACGGGATGGGGGTGATGTTACAAATGCCAAGGTCAAAGGTTACAGCCGTGTAATTCATCATCTCCATCTTTTGCGATTGCCGGAACATTGGAACATCTTACGAGATAACAAATCGTCCCGAGCCTTATCGTTTTCCTCGCCTCAGTTTTTCCGCTTCTCTTTATCATCCTGTTGTTTTTTTTCCTCCACATTTCCTCATGCAGGGATCACTCCGAACGCCCTTTCTCCTCAGTTTAGCTCACCTTCTTTATCTCTGTATTTATCCACTCTTTCGAATCTGTCTCCCACTCATCTCTTCTCCCACCTTCACACTGCTTTTTTTTCTCCTCCTCGTACACCATCCCCTCGCATTACCTCTTTGTCTCTTTCATCCTTCGCTCTCTGCCTCATCCTCTCCCGGTCTCTCTGCACACTCTGCCATCCACTGTGTGGGCTCCGTATACCTTCCAGCTGATAATTAGCCAGGCAGTACAAACTGCCTCGGCTTTGTTTGTGGCCCCGGGGCCAACAGGACGTCCCTGTCCACCACAGCGTGACTTACATAAGCAACCAACACAAAGTGACAACGCTGACCTCAAATGGCCTCAGGAGGCGGGAAGACAGACTCAAGATTGAAGGATGGAACAAGACAGAGATGTACAAAGACAGACAGTCCTTCCATTTACTCATGCAGCCGATGTGACAAGAGGATCTGGTGCATCAGGACTTGCATCGGTACAGCTCTATTGAACTTGTACTACATTTGTCTATAAATATAGAAGTTTAATCATACTTGTACTGTATAATACTTCAGTGTTAAGAACATGCAATATCTAATACTTAATTAAAGGTATCTAAACTTAAGTTATGGTTAGGGTTAAACCTGTGAGGTTTATAATCATCTGTTGCAAATTGGCAATAAACAATTGCTTAACAAATGCTTTATAAAACATGTTAATGTTTGTTAACAGTCAACAACTATTAACTCAAGTTTAATTAACTACAAATGTACCATTTATTGATGACGGTTATTATAAAGTGCTACCGAAATATTTGGAATGCAGCCATCTCTAAAGGTTTAATGCAAATAAATTTTTTTTATCATCATTACTGCGGGCGGCACTGTATTTTCTGAAACGCCCTATTTGCTCCTGTCACTTTAAGGCCCACATCCTGAATACCCAGTCTGCTCTGATTGGTCAGCTCACACACACCTGAGCCAGCACCGCTCACCGTGTCACTGATTGGCTCTGCCGTGTCTTCAATTTCCAGTCAGCTTCACTTCCAACGTAAATATAGACTATGGTGACATAGTGTGATGTCACAAAGTCACAGAATTAAAGGCGGGCCTACTGACGAGGCGTTTCAGGCCTCTAAGGAGCAGTGTTTTCTGTGATCTTCTGCTTTGTAACTTTCAAGACCTTTTACATGCACAAAGAACCCTTTTAACAGGGAAAAAAGAAAAAGTGTAATAGGTTTCCTTTAAATATTCTCATGTTATATCAGGCATTTAAGTCTATGGAAGCTGTAATTGCAGAATAACACAGCTCAAGTAGAAAGCTTCAAAATGCTCACTATTCAGACTCATCAACTCGGATCAATTCATTATGATGGCATTTGTAGTTAACAGTTGTGTAATCTAATGCATCAAAGCCTAATTGTGAAGCGTTTTAGAGCCTCCATTTACATCTACAACTCAGCCGATACATTAAAATCAGTATGTCTTTTTTTTTTATGTGGCCATAAAGTCTTTTGAAATGTATGCAAATCAGAATCAGTGCACTCAGCAGTCAAACACATTTTCTATGCTTCTGTAATTGTCTTGACAGTCACCAACTATACATCTACAAGAAAGAAGATGAAGCAAAAACCTAGAATTTGTCACGGACCATGGTCACATTCGTGTGCCGCAATTAATTCAACAATGATGTTTCAGTGTTTTTTTCGCCACATTGAGTACTCCGACTCCTCTTCTTCCACTCCCATCATAGGAAATGGCCTGAAGAAGGGTCTTCAGCTGCGGATGAGCGTGACCCCATTTCCTCCTCAAGTCTTTCCTAAATCCCTGAGCCGTTTCTCTCTGCTTTATCTCCTTTCTCTTCTCTGCCTCTCTTTATTTGCCATAAACTCGATCTCCAGACACTTGTTCAATATTACAAGCTTGCATAAATTTTGCCTCACTTGCTGTACTTCTTCTATTTTCACAAGCCATCTACTTTCATTGGAAGAATTTGGCTGAACGGCGGCGCTTTTTCAGCAAAACCCTGGATCTTAACGCAGTCTGTCTGTCCTTTTTACGCCCGGTGCGGTGGAGAGCTTTACATCAGCCCTATAAAGACTCACTGACATTTATACAGTCAAATATTCTTTACAAGGTTCCAATTAAGCCATCTCTCAGTGGTACCCCGGTCTTTAAATTCTCGAGCATTGTACTGTACCTGCTAAAAAGCGATCTGAGTCACCGTCTGTATCCGCTGATGCGTTATTCATGTGACAGATTTGCAGCAGATAAGTGCCTCACTTTAGCAGGAATCGCAATGAATAAGTGATGCTGTTTTTCATCCCTGGCCAGTCTCTCTGTGTCTTAAGAAAGAGAGAGAAAGGTAAAACTGACAACATCGGAGAGGTGGCAGTGGTGAGAGCATCGGAGGGTCACGCGTGAAGCATAAAGCATGAAAACATTTGACGAGCCTAATTTCAAACGCCAGTCCACCAATATTTTCTGTGTTGTCTTGAAATGAGATTTTTAACGCCAATAGATCAGTTCGTCATAACACTTTATTCATGATTGAGTGTTAAAGGCTTTGATGAAGTAATGGTGTTTATTTTTAGCCAATAGATGTCTCATTGGAATCGTGTTAGCTTCTCCCTTTTATTAATTATACATAGCGACCTAACCCTGATTGTGTGTATACACAAGTTTCTCAACAATAACGACGAGTTTCTTTATGGGTCGGATTCGACATCTTGGCAAAAGATCAGAGAGGACGTTGGGGAGGAGTGGTCTTTGTTGTTGTTTTCATTGCTAGTGATGAGGTTGAGGAGATTGAATGGGGCACGGACGGGCGGCTTTAAATCCCAAATATCCAAATCTAATACAGTTGGGATTGGGTTCAGGCCCGGCTGTCTGCCACAGAGGGTTTCTGAGTCAAAAGGTCAACCCAGCGTAGTCATCGGCTTACCATGGCTCGAGACTAATTACAGAGCGCTGGCTTTTCTGTGCTCTGTGAGAGTGTGTGTGTGTGTGTATATGTATGCATGTTTCTGTGTTATGCATCCCATCAATGGCTGTTCGCCACATAATCCACTCATTAGATGCATAAGTAGTGGATTATCTATGCTCACAGACACACATTCACACATGTTTGGATTGATATTGTTCCGAGGACCGTACGTCTAACAATTTTATTCTCCAGCCTATGTACTTGCCTGAAACTTGTCTTTCCTTTTTACTTTGTTTCTATAGTTTCTTTGACCCAAAAGCTGGCTTTATTTTGACGGAAAGTTACCGTCGCTGCCAACCTGAGCAGGTGCAACTTGTGAGAGATATAAAATGCTGTAAACACAGCGCTGACAGACTGCTCTGTTTTCCCCTCTCTTTGCGTGTTCAGGTAACGACTTGTTCCTGGTAGCGGTCCACGAGCTCGGCCACGCGCTGGGCCTTGAACACTCCAACGACCCCACGGCCATCATGGCTCCTTTCTACCAGTACATGGACACTGACAACTTTAAACTGCCCATGGACGACCTGCTGGGCATCCAGAAGATTTATGGTAAGGCTTCCTGGCTTCACAGATGTTCAGCGGGACTATAAATCCAGCTGAGGTCTTATTTACATGCCTTAGTAACCTGCCAGAATAATGGCATACCAGAAAGTCACACATCAATAGCTTTGTGAAATATGTCTTTGAAGCTTGTTCACATAGTGACTGATAACCCCTTTCACACCGGACAATAACCCACTAACACCCATCATCATCTGGCTTTTCCCTGTGTGAATCAAACAACTGAGTCTTCAGTGGGAAAACGTACAATTGACACTCATTCTCAGATCAAATGACAGTAGGCACAGGTATTTATCATTTATCATTCATGACATTAAATCTGACATACCAGATAAAAACATTAATACAAATACAACAAAAAGGCAAACTGAACCACTGGCAATGGGAAAACAATTTCACATATTTTTAGTGGGTTGACCTGCATTTCACAAACTTACATACAGTTTATGCGCTAATTATGCTGTAAAGGTGATATGAGAAGTAGGTAAGCTTAAAAGTGAAATGTGTATGCATGTCAAATTCATGCTCAAAACAAATGGGGGGCAGAATGCCACCTGGGTAACTTCTTACTGCTGCTAACTGTAGCGGCTGTTACTAGTTAGCTCAGTTAGCCATGCAGCTAGTAGCTCGGACTGGGAGCTCGGGGACTAGAGGAGAGTTGGTAATACAGGACCTATGGACCGGTCCGAGGGGCTGGGGCTAGATTGTTAGCATGCTATCTTCAGTAGATATATCAGTAACATGATACAAAGACATCATCATGTCAAAACTGCTATTTCCACACATTTTGTTGATAGTTAACTTTTTGATCGCAGGTTTTTTTTTTACGTTTTCAACTAAAATTCTTACATATTGCACCTTTGAATTGATAATAAATTAACCGTTTACTGTCAGTAATGATGTCGATGGTGCAACATAGCGGATCATCTATGGTGGCTTTCTTTGTTTGGCTCACCATTTCCTCAGAAGTCAGCTTTGAGTTGAACTGATTCAGCTGAAAATATTGTGTCTCAACACAATATTTAACTTTCAAATGACAGTGTAACCAAGCCAGAAGTTAGACATCAGAACTAGGTCTCTCATAAGTTGGGTAGCGTCTTGTCTGCGTTATTCTAACCCAGTTTTGGCACAACTTTGATAAGCAGATAAAGCACAGATCTAAGATTAAGACCTAAATTTAAGATTGCAGGAGGCGCAAGCCTCATCATCAGAGCACCCACACATTCCTCATTGACACACATTTTGAGTTGGCAGATGCTGATTGCAGTGCTTTGTCTGCTCATAAAGCTGATGCAGTTCAGGGGCGGGTGTATCAGAAGTGTGAAATTCAATTTGACGGTTAGGGATTTATGTAAGCGTCAGCGTAGTCTTCATTTTAACACTCTCAGAGTTGAATTAGTTGTACATCGGGGTAGAACTGGCTGAGACCTCAATCTAGACGGGCTTTTGATTGTAATGGGGTCGATTTGTTTTTTATTTGTACGAATTTTTAAATGTATTTGAATGTTCGCGTTGTCGTTTCAACCTCAGTTTGACATTCAAAGTAAGAAACAAGTCGGGGGGGAAGTGACAGTATTGTCCCTTCCAGCTGCCGTGGCTGTAAACCAGTCACACTCAGCTGAGATGACTCTGGTCTGTCACATGAATTGCTGCGCGCACACACACACACACACACACACACACCAACGCACACACAGGCACAAAAGAGCCTGCCATCTGCTTACATGGCCAGGGCACGTACCTCTGGGAGTGACAGACCTGGGCAAGCGATCAAATCTCTCCTCATCCCTCTCGTGTTTAACTCCTCTCCGCTGCTCCTCCTCCTCCTCCTCCTCCTCCTCCTCCTCCTCCTCCTCCTCCTCCCCTGTTGTACCAGGAGTTGAAGGGCAGGACAAGTGATGGCAGCTCCTCTCTCCGTCTTGTTTGGCAGTTGGCCTCCTTTCCTTCGTCATGGCAACAGGGATGTGAGATGAGGAGGCTAAACAGGGACAAAGGTAGAAGTTGCAACGTTAAGGTTGAACGGGGAAAAATGGGAATGACTTTCCATACGGTGAGATGGGAAGGGAGTTGTGGGTGAGGTGTCGGAGAAGGGACGGGGAGCTGGAAGGAGAAGAGGTGTAGCCTTGCAAATTGGGTGTTGAATTCAGGACTTCGATTTGCAGTCAGCGGGAGCCAAGCAGGATCGCTCAGTGAATTGTGGGAAGAAAAGGTCTGACGGGCGGGATGAGCTTGATGGCGAGGATCGATCCGTTGTTACAGTTTTGGACATCCGGCAGCTGTTTGCGCTCCTCACCTCAGAGCTGAGGTCACAGTACAGTAGAGAGGAAAAGCTCGCTGGTTGCATTTATTCCTCAGATCATTTATATTCCTGTGTGCAAACACACAGTC